>PYAF01000410.1:458433-506835 GCA_007407185.1 Glycine tomentella
GAGATCCTTTGGTTCATGTCATGAAAGAATTACTTGGAAACATACTTGCTTTGAACCACTGTTTTGGGGACCATATGGGAATCAGCGTGCTAATTGGTACTTCCATGTTCAATTTCTATTCCCTTAGTGTATATTGATTCACTTCCTTGATCCAATTCTATCTGAACCTCCTGCTTAAACTTAAGGTGAATTAGCATATACTGAACTTCCAAGAAACCTATGGTTAGCCCCTGCACTAGGGTTCTGTTTTCGTATCTCAATGCACTCCCAGCTATGAATTTGTGGCTTACCTTGCAAATTGAAGCTTGTATCCCCTGCAGCCCACGCTAAAGGCTTGAAGATCCACGCTGGGAGCGTGAATATCTCCCTGGAAGTGCATTTACCTCTGCCTCTCCACGCCTGGGGCGTGGACACCCACGCCTGGAGCGTGGAATCTTGCTTCAAACGCCCATTTTCTCTGTCATCCCACGCCTGGGGCGTGAAAGCCCACGCTTGGGGCGTGGCACCTCGGGGTAAGCTTTTAAATTTGCATTTTAAATTGCTGCTGTCATTCCCAATCCATTTCAACCTTTTAACTTTCCCTCATTCCCTTGTAATCCCCTATAACTCACTAAACTCTAACCATTTAACTCCTCAACCTCCATTAACTCCCCATTACTCTCTAATTCCCATTTACCCTCAGCATTTTCTCTCAGCAGCACCCATTCCATCTTTCCCCAAATTGGTGCTCTGGCCTTTTCTCTCGTGGGTTACCATTTTTTTGTGCATTCCTCATCTCCCACTCATCTCATGGCTCGTGACAAGGTAAGCATTTAATTTTTAAATCTATACTCTGATGTTTAAAAACCCCATGGGAAAGGTAAACCTTGAAACTCCATGGATGAAGCTTCTGGTTTATTTCTCAGCCCACGCTGGCCGCGTGGATATCCACGCCAGGGGCGTGGCTGGGCTTTCATGCTTTTCAAAAAATGGATTCTTAGTTAGTTATTTAAATAACCGACTTGGAAGGCCCCTACACCGTTTTTTGCTTTTTTATTTTTTTTTCAAAAAAATGGATTCTAAGTCAGTTATTTAAATAACCGACTTGGAAGGCCCATACACTGTTTTTTTCTTTTTTATTTTTTTTTTCAAAAAAATGGATTCTAAGTCAGTTATTTAAATAACCGACTTGGAAGGCCCATACACCATTTTTTTCTTTTAAATTTTTTTTTCGAAAAAATGGATTCTAAGTCGGTTATTTAGATAACCGACTTAGAAAGCCCCTACACCTTTTTTTTCTTTTTTATTTTTTTTTCAAAAAAATGGATTCTAAGTCGGTTATTTAGATAACCGACTTAGAAAGCCCCTACACCTTTTTTTTCTTTTTTTATTTTTTTCAAAAAATGGATTCTAAGTCAGTTATTTAAATACCCGACTTGGAAGGCCCCTACACCGTTTTTTTCTTTTTTATTTTTTTTTCAAAAAAATGGATTCTAAGTCAGTTATTTAAATAACCGACTTGGAAGGTCCCTACACCGTTTTTTTCTTTTTTATTTTTTTCCGAAAAAATGGATTCTAAGTCGGTTATTTAAAAAACTGACTTGGAAAGCCAATACACCGTTTTTTTTTTTGAAATATGGGATTCAAAGTCGGTTATTTCAAATAACCGACTTTAAAAAGGCCATTTTCACTTTTCCTGCAGCCATTCTCGCTCAGCGCCATTTTGAAACTCAAATTTCAATTTGAATTTCGAATTTCAAATTCCAACAGCCTTATAAATTTCAACATTACTCTCTTTTTCACATTAAAAATCAAACATCCTTCCTTCCTTCTCTCTCTTTCTCTCTTTGTCTTCTACGCTTTGTTTTTCCTTTCTCCGTCGATTCTATTCCGCCGTTGCTTCGTTACCACCGCACCACCACCGCTTTGGCTTTAGGCGAACCTTCTTCCTCTCCTCTTCTGCTTTTGTCTGGTAATTTCTCATCTCTTCTCTCTTTCTCCTCTCTCACCTTCAACCATCGTGTTCCTTCTCCCGTTTTTTCTCTCATTTCTTTTTTAAATGTTCATAAACATGTGTTGTTGAGTGAAATCTTATAGAGGTCATGTGTTGTTTGAAGATTCATGAAATTTGATAATATTTTAGGTGTTGTATGAATTGTAAAGAAATGAGTTGAATTGTATATTGTGTTGATGTTAAGAAAATGGTTTATAAAATGTGTTGTTTTAACCCGTAGCAGTAGAAGAAACAAAATCGAACCACTAGAACATTTCGATTTCGCGTGTCTGCAACTGTACTCGGTCGCGCCCATATAGGACGAATTTGGTGCTTAATTATGTCCATATAGGACATGTTTCCTCCATCTATCACGTCCTGTTTAAACGTGTTTAAACACGTCTACACTGGACGTGATTCAACACGTACAATCCAGATGCAATTGGCTGCTATACATTCGTAATAAGTTTCAATAATGCAATGTTCACGTAAATTTTTTTTTAAGTGTAATATTTTAATTTTTTTGCCACATCATTTACCTTGAGCTTGGAATTTTGTTTTATTTACTACATATTGTTGTAATGATTATATATTAATAGCTGTAAAAATGCTATGCATTGGTCGTTGCAAGAATATTATCTTTCTCACGTATAAGGGCACAAACAATGCATACTAAAGTAAGGCTATGGGTATAGCCTAGGCCACACATAGATGAAAAATCGGACCATTCATGTAATTGTGTGTCATCTTTGCATAGTGTAGTGACTTCCAAGTCAATTAAGTAGCATTATGGCAACGTTTTGGATGCGATAGAAAATGAAAAGTTTTGAGTTTTACTTGTTGATACTGATGATTACAAATCCAAAAATTTTAATATGTGGAAGAAATATATATATATATATATATATATATATATATATAAAGAGTTATTTTTGAAATAAATGAATCACTCTTTTATATATATAAACAGGATTTTAATTGCATATAAAAATATATTTATAATATACAGTACACAAAGTAATTATAAAATATCTGGTGATTGTGCAGTTGTAGCCAATGGCATCTCCATGGTGATGGACGACAGAAGATGATAACAAGAAAAGGAAGGAGTTGGTGGGATAGAGAGAGATGGGTAGAGGAGAGCAAAATTACCTTTTATATTTTATTAAATTAATCCCCAAGTAATTATATATAATAACTTAATACAAAATATTGAAATAAAGGAGATTCTTGTTACTTTGTCATAATTTTTTTTGTATACGTTACTAATTGCACTTTAACTAATTGAAAAAGAGATGAGAGCGCTTTGTCTATTATAAATGATTTTCTATATGCAATTAAAGTTTATATAACAAATAAATAAATCTAATCATATAAGTTATATGAAATTTATATGCAAAATTTAAAGGGAATGGATTAATTACTGAAAAAAATTATTCTGAAATAATATTCTTTAAATGCTTGTATTGAATTTCGATTTTTGCATATCCAAAACAAAAAGGTTTTGTAATTATTGCCCAAAAATTAAGGTCTTTCAATAACAAAAAAACATGTTATTTACAACTTATTTTTCATATTAATTATTTTCTTACTCTTTTTTTCAAAAAAGAAATTATAATCAATTTTTCATATAAAAATTAATTCTAACATTTAATTTTATTCTCAATGTTCAACAATCACATTAATTACACTTACAACTCATCCACAATATCCTAGCAATGTCGAACTCCTAAATTGTGGCAAATATTAGTTTTCTAATTTATAAACATTTTAATTTGTAAATTAAAACTTTGACAAATATTAATTTAAAAATAATTTGTTAAAATAATATTGTTTTGAAAAATATGTTAATTATATACATATATACTTTCAACTAATATTTTAGAAATACGTGTTCTTTTTAATTTAATATAATATTTCTTTTCAAATATTTCTAACATCTTGAAATTATATCATATATAATTATTAATTTCCAAATAATTTTATAAATGATATAATTTTGTCAAATGTATTTTCTATGTATAATTTCAATAAATATGATATAATTAAAGTTTTTTCATAGTTTAAGTTAATATTTATATTTTAAATGTTTTTTACTCCGAATCATATATATCATAAACAATTATTAAGCGTTATTTCAAAATAAATTTTGGGAGTAATATTCAATTAGTTAAGACAAAGGTTTTAGCTTGACAATTGAAAAACTGCATAAAAAATGGATATCCCGTGAAGTTCAAGACAATACAATTGAAATGGCAATGATGAGAACAAGCTAAAGGGTTGGAAAATGAAATGGAAATACCGAAGAGTGAGCACAGCCTCAGTAACGTTATGAGAGGGTTAGATATTATTCAAAGGTTGATATTATTCTAAGAGTTTGTTCAATAAGCACTAATTAATTAACAGTATGTTTAACAAGTCATTCCAATATGTTTGACTAGCATATAAGTTAATTTAATGAAAACAAGTTTGAATATATAAAAAAAAAACTTTATTTAATAATTTCTAGTTTATTTTTTAACGCTATTTCAATTTATATAAGTTATTAATTTATTTTTCAATTTATATTTTTATTATTTTTCTTTTTTAAATAAAACAAATTTATTTCATTAAATTATATTTTTTTGGAAAAAGAAGGTCACATGTCATAAAAAACAGAAAAAAACTACAACACTCCATTGTTTTCAAATTTCATAAATCCATATACACGAAGTGGGTTAAACAAATTCATCAAATATCTATCATTCTTTTATAATATAAAATTGAAACTATTGTCCTATTTTTAATATAATAAATTATTAAAAATAAATTCAAATATATATATATAATTATAACCATATGACAATTTTTTTTTTTTTTTACAAATCTTATGAATTTGTTTTTAATTCATTGAGCTAGCTTAAAAGCCAGGTGTGTTTGCCAGTTCCGTCAAACACACCCTATTTTTTCCTTTGAAATATTTTTTGTTTAAATCGTTTAGATTTTAATATGTTTTTCTCCGGGTAAATTTCTTAATTTTGTTTTTCATCCCTTTTAAATTCTTGTTAACTTTTTGGTCCCTAATAATTTTTTTTTTGTCTCTGAATTTTTCTAGAAAGTGCTTTACAATTAATAAAATAAAATAATTTTAATTTTAATTTAACACCAGAAAATAAAATTTAAAAAATTACGAACAAATAATTAACAAAAAATATTAGGGATAAAAAAACAAAATTTAAAGATTTATTAAGAACAAAAACATATTGACTTGACATAGACTTACTTGGAATAAGCTATACTCCAAAAGAAAAGTAGTCCTCGTATAATCATAATTAAGAGATAATGGCTTTTGTAACAAAATTCAGTGATTCGCCCATTCTCTTATTCTCATTATACAAACAACAGTTATAATTAATTTCCATCTAGTTCAAACTTGTGAATATTGAAATTATTAGATGTAACAATATATTGAGATTAAATTACCATCTACTCAGTGCATACACTAAGAAAAAGGATTAGCTTAACATTTGAAAAAAAATGCATAAAAAAAATCATTTCTCGTGAAGGTTCAGGACAATAGAATAATGTGTGATTGAAAAGATGATATATATAAATAATATATTAGTCTTGATAACTAATGTACTTAGCACACAAATTAAAGAATTAAAAAAATAAGTATTTAGTGTGAGAATAATAAGAGAACGTAAAAAAATATTTTTATTTTAAGTTTTTTAATTAATATCCTATGAACACCGGTTAATATCTGTCATTATATATATATATATATATATATATATATATATATATATATATAGGTTATTTGTTATTTATTGGAGTTAACCCATTCAATATTTGATTCCATTGAACTAATTGTTAAAACTGATCATCCTCATTCGATCCAGTCAAGGTTTACAAAATGCTCTCCTTAATGTAATTGCACTTATAGTTGGTATTAAAAATGAAATAAAATAAAATAAAGATATGAAGTAAAAAAAATCAAGTAAATAATGTTTGCCGGAAATGTGTTCCAAGTGAATTAGAAAATGAATGTTCGTTTTGAGTGATGGCTGGGACCGCTATCAAACCTTAATTTTGCATATCATCTTTTTATTTTGGTTATAAATATTCTTTTTGGTTCCTTTATCGTTGGCTATGGAGAGAAATTCTCTTTTATATTTTATTAAATTAAACCTCAAGTAACCATATATAATAACCTTAACACAAATTTAAAGGAGATTTTGGTTGCTATTTTCACATCAATTTTTTGGTATAGATTATTAATGCACTTCAACTGAAAAGGATGAGATGCATATGATTATATAATTAGTATTCTACGTTGTGTATTCTATATTATAATCTTTTCCTTTAAGCAATCAAATTTATATAATAAATAAATATAAATTTAAACATATATGTTATATGAACAATTTAAAGGGAAGGGATTAATTACTGAAAAAAATATATTCTGAAATAATATTCCTTAAATACTTGTATTGAATTTTGATTCTTTTATATCCATAATTCAATAGGTTTTTGTTATACTGCCCAAAGTTGAAAGTCTTTAAAATAAATAATTATTGTATTTGTTATGCAAGCACGAATTGTATTCTATCTTCTCCTTTTCTACAAAAGAATAACAAATTAAAATGGAATATCCATTTTGCTAGGATGGACCACACACAAATTGTACAATTGGTTTTTCTACAAGGTGTAGTGTTATGAAAGGGTTTAGAAAATGGATGTTTGCGTGAAGGATGGGCAGATGAAGCCTTGAAAATTAAAAAATATATCGTTGTGGCCTTTTATATAAGAGTTTGTTTAGTATGCACTAAGAGTCTGTTTAAAAAGTCACTCCAATAGCTTATAACTTTATTTGAACTATAGTATAAGTTGATATAATCAAAATAAGTTGGGTATAAAAAGACTTATTCTACTAGTTTATTTTCAGATGATATTTCAACCAGTATTTTAGTTTATAAGCTATTAATTTTTTTTTATTTTTATCTTTATTATTATACTTGAAATTATTTTTTTTTACCCTTTTTGAAATAAAATAAATTTATTTAATTAATTATTTTTTTGAAAATGAAGGAAACACGTCGTAAAAAAACAAAATAAATAAAACTACAACCCTCCATTGTTTTCAAAACTCTTAAATCCATATACCTGAATAGGGTTAAACAAATTCATGAAATCTCTATCATTCTTTTATAGTATCAAATTTAAATTACTGTCCTATTTTTTTAAGATAATAAATTGTTTCTGTAAAAAAAATATAATAAATTATTAAAAATAAATTCAAATATATATATATATATATAATTATAAACAAATAAATAAAAATATTTTTATTAAAAAAATCTTATGAAAAAGATTAATTCAATGAGCTAGCTCACAAGCTAGTTTTGTCTAGCACAAACTATCTCTTCTTTGAAACATTTTTTGTTTAAATAGTTTAGATTTAAATATGTTTTTAATTCTAAGTAAATTTTTTAATTTGGTTTTTGCCCCTTTTAAATGATTTTTAACTTTTTGCTCTCTAATAAATTTTTATTTTATTTATTGACTTTGTATTTATTTAGACAGGACTTTAGGAAATGAAATAAAATTATTTTGATAGTTATTTAGGAAAAAAACAAAACAAAAATTATTACAAACCAAAAAGTTAACGGAAATTTATTAGGAATTAAAAAAACAAAATTTAAATATTTATCAAGAACAAAAAAAATATTTAAACGATTTATAACACAAAAGAACATGAAAAATCAATGATTATGCTATTCTCTTTGAACAAGAGATATAATTTCCATCTAGCTAGTACGTATTTTTTTACTTGTGGATATTGAAATTATTAGATGTAACATCTTTAAATTAAATTTCAGAAAGCAACTCAGTCCATACACTAAGACAGTGTTTTACCTAGACAGTTGAAAAAATGCATTAAAAAGAAGAATTTGTCGTAAAGGTTCAAGACAATACATGCATGTGTAATTTTAAATGATGATGATATAAATAGTGTAAGGTTATTTGCTACTTATTTGAGTTAACTTACTAAATATTTAATTCCACTCCACAACTTGATAAAACTGACCACCCTCATACGATTCATTGACGGTTTACAAAATTCGCTCCGTCATGTTATTTCATTTCTAGTTGATATTTTAAAGGGAAAAAATTGGTTAAATAAAGATATGAAGTAGAAAAATCAAATAAATAATATTTGCAGAAAAAATGAGTTCCAAGTCAAGTCAATTTAAATTGCAATTGTTGGGACAACTTTGATAGCGTGTGAAAGGGTTATTATCTTACTCTTTATTCAAACAAAATATATAATCAATTTTCAATCTAAAATGTAATTCTAACATTTAAGTTTATTCTCAATGTTCAACAATCACATTAATTACACTTAGGACTCATCCACAATATCCTAACAATGTCCAACCCCTAAATTGTGACAAATATAAGTTTTCTAATTTATAAACATTTTAATTTGTAAATTAAATTTTTGACAAATATTAATTTAAAATAATTTGTTTAGATAATATAGTTTTGAAAAATATGTTAATTATATACTTATACTTTCAACTAATATTTTAGAAATATGTATTTATTTTAATTTAATGTAATATTTCTTTTCAAATATTTCTAACATCTTGAAATTATATCATATTCAATTATAATTTAAAAATAATTTTATAAATGGTATAATTTTGCCAGATGTATTTTTTATGTATAATTTCAAAAATATTATATAATTAAAGTTTTTCTTCATAGTTTAAGGTAGTATTTATATTTTTAATGTTTTTGTCTCCGAATTATATGTATCATAAAAATTTATTAAGCGTTATTTCAACATAAATTTTTGGGAGAAATATTTCATAAGTTAAGACAAAGGTTTTAGCTTGACACTTGAAAAACTGCATAAAAAATGGATATTGCGTGAAGTGCAAGACAATACAATTGAAATGGCAATGTTGAGGAGAATAGATATTATTATAAGGGTTTGTTTAACAAGCACTAACAGTATGTTTAACAAGTTATTCCAATATGTTTGACTAGCATATAATTTAATTTAATCAAAATAAGTTGGATGTCAAAAAACAAACTTTATTTGATAATTTATAGTTTAATTTTGGACGCTATTTCAACAAGTATTTTAGCTTATAAGTTATTAATTTATTTTAAATTTGTATCTTTATTATTTTACTTGGAATTATCTTTTACCTTTTTTAAATAAAACAAATTTATTAATTAAATTATATTTTTTTGGAAAAAGAATGATACACGTACACGTAAAAAAAAAACAAAATAAAACTACAACACTCCATTGTTTTCAAATTTCATAAATCCATATACTAGAAGGGTTAAACAAATTCATCAAATATCTATCATTCTTTTATAATATAAAATTGAAATTATTGTCCTATTTTTAAGATAATGAATTATTAAAAATAAATTAAAATATATGTATATATAATTATAACCAAATAACTAAAATTATTTTTTACTAACAAATCTTATTAATTTTCTTTTAATTCATTGAGCTAGCTTACAAGTCAGTCAAACACACCCTATTTCTTCCTTTGAAATATTTTTTGTTTAAATATTTTCGAATTTAATATGTTTTTATTCCTGGTAAATTTTAAAATTTTGTTTTACGTCCCTTTTAAATTTGTGTTAACTATTTGTCCTAATAAAATTTTTATTTTGTTAATTGTCTATGAATTTTTTTAGATCGATAGTGCTTTAAAACAAAATAAAATAATTTTGATAACAATTTAAGAACGGAAAATAAAACAAAAAAAATAATTACGAACCAAAATATTAACTAAAAATTATTAGGGATAAAAAAAAACAAATTTTAAAGAATTACTAAGAACAAAAACATATTGACTTGACATAGACTTACTTGGAATAAGCTGTAACAAAATTCAGTGATTTGACGATTTTCTTATTCTCATTATACGAACAAGAGTTATAATTAATTCCCATCTACTTCAAAACTTGTGAATATTGAAATTATTAAATGTAACAATATATTGAGATGAAATTACCATCTATTCAGTGCATACACTAAGACAAAAGATTAACTTAACATTTGAAAAAAAAAATGCATTTCTCGTAGAAGCATGTGTAATTGAAAAGATGATATATATATATATATATATATATATATATATATATATATATAATATTAGTCTTATCAACTAGTGTACTTAGCATACAAATTAAAGAATTAAAAAATAAGTAATTAGTGTGAGAATAATTAGAGAGCATAAAAAAACTTTTTTTATTTTAATTGTTTTAATTAATATCCTATCGACACCGGTTAATATTTGTGATAATATATATATATATATATATATATATGTATATTGTTTTTTTTTTTATTGGAGTTAAACCATTCAATATTTGATTCCACTCAACTCATTGCTAAAACTGATCATCCTCATCCAATCCAATCAAGGTTTACAAAATGCTCTCCCGTAATGTAATTTTACTTATAGTTGGTGTTCTAAATGAAATAAAATAAAGATATGAAGTAGAAAAATCAAATAAATAATGTTTGCCGAAAATGTGGTCCAAGTGAATTAGAATGGCGTGATGAGAGGATTGGAAAATGAATGTTCGTTTTCAGTGATGGATGGATTCTTGAAGTCTCCAACCTGCTTGGACCCTAGCTATCAAACCTTAATTTTGCATATCATTTTTTTATTTTGGCTATTAATATTCTTCTTTGGTTCCTTCATTGTTGGCTATGTAGATAAATTCTCTTTTATATTTTATTAAATTAAACCTCAAGTGACTGTATATAATAACCTTAACACAAAGTAACTGAAATGAAGGAGATTCTGGTTGTTATTTTGACATCTATTTTTTTGCTATCTTTTCCTTTTTTTTTTACAAAAGAATCCAGCAAATTGAAATGGAATATCCATTTCGCTAGGACCACAACACAAATTGTGGAATTCGTTTTTTAAGTGCGAGTAATTCAACTATATAGAATATTTTTGTAACACAAAACATGAATATCTAATCTTATAAGTAACTATATTAATGGATGAAAATATACATAAACATTTCTTTTTAAACTTTATGCATCATTCACATAATTATTTCATGTATCATGTTTAACATTTTCTAATTTTAATTTATCTTTTCTTGTTCGTAAATATAAAGGCACGTAGACCAATCAACAAAGTTCATGTTCTTTAAAATTTCCTGTAAAAAATGTTGTTTACAACATATTTTCCACATTAATTATTATCTTAATATTTTTTTTTCAAACAAAACTTAGTTAATTTTTCATATAAAAATTAATTCTAACATTTAATTTTATTCTCAATGTTAAACAACCACATTAGTAACACCTACAACTCATCCACCATATGCTAACAATGTCCAACTCCGAAATTGTGACAAATATAAGTTTTCTAATTTATAAACATTTTAATTTGCAAAATAATTTTTTGACAAATATTAATTTAAAAATAATTTGTTTAACTAATATAATTTTGAAAATTATGTTAATTTTATAGATATGCTTTCAACAAATAATTTAATATAATATTTGTTTTTAAATATTTCTAACATCTTGAAATTATATCATATACAATTATTAATGTGCAGATAATTTTATAAATAATATAATTATGACAAATGTATTTTTTACGTATAATTTCAACAAATATTTTATAATTTATTTATTTATAGTTTAAGGCAATATTTATATGTAAATGTTTTTTCTCCGAATTATATATATCATAAACAATTATTTCTAGCGTTATTTCAAAATAAATTTTGGGGAGCAATTCCATAAAGTAAGACAAAGGTTTTTGGCTTGACAATAGAATAAAATGCATAAGAAAAAGGATATCCCGTGAAGTTCAAGAGAATACAATTGCAATGGCAATACTAAGTATAAGCTAAGGGTTGGAAAATGAAATGACAATATTAATAATGAAGAGTGAGCACAGCCACGGTATTAAAAAATGACAATATTAATAATGGATTTTTGCATGAGGATGGACAGTTTTAAGCCTTGAAAAATAAAAATATATCGTATTGGCCCTTTATATAAGAATTTCTTTAGTATGCACTAGAGTCTGTTTAAAAGTCACTCCAATAGCTTATAATTTTATTTGACAAGAGTACAAGTGGATTTAATCAAAATAAGTTTGGTATAAAAAAACTTATTCTAATAGTTTT
The DNA here is from genome assembly GCA_007407185.1 of Glycine tomentella. Lineage (NCBI taxonomy): Eukaryota > Viridiplantae > Streptophyta > Magnoliopsida > Fabales > Fabaceae > Glycine > Glycine tomentella. The sequence goes on from PYAF01000410.1 coordinate 470,594, forward strand.
TAGTTTATTTTCAGATCTTATTTCAACCAGTATTTTAGTTAATAAGCTATTATTTTTTTTATCTTTATTATTATACTTGAAATTATTTTTTATCCTTTTCGAAATAACATAATTTTATTTAATTAAATTTTAATATGTTTTATTTTGGAAAATGAAGGAAACACGTCATAAAAAACAAAACAAAACAAAAATAAAACTACAAAGCTCCATTGTTTTCAAAACTCTTAAATCCATATACCTGGATAGGGTTAAACAAATTCATCAAATCTCTACCATTCGTTTATAGTATTTTATTTAAATTATTATCCTATTTTTAAGATAATAAATTGTTTCGGTAAAAAAATATAATAAATTATTAAAAATAAATTCAAATATATATAATTATAACCAAATAACTAAAAATATTTTTATTAACAAATCTTATGAAAATAATTTAACTCAATGAGCTAGCTCACAAGCTAGTTTTGTCTATCACACCCTATCTCCTCCTTGAAACATTTTTTGTTTAAATAGTTTAGATTTAAATATGTTTTTAATTCTTGGTAAATTTTGTAATCTGGTTTTTGTCCCTTTTAAAATATTTTTAACTTTTTGCTTCTAATAATTTTTATTTTATTTTTTGACTTTGGATTTATTTAGAAAGGGCTTTAAAAAATGAAATGAAATTATTTTGATAGTTATTTAGGAAAAAAAAAAAAACAAACTTAAATTTTTTGAAACAGCCCCAAATTCATAATTTTTTATTTAAATTGTATTATTTGGGTTCTTTTGCCAAACTTATTGCTAATGATATTAATGGATGAAAATATATATAAACATTTCTTTTTAAACTTTATGCATCATTCACATAATTATTCATGTATCATGTTTAAGTTTGCTAATTTTAATTTATATTATCTTCTTCGTAAATATAAAGACATGTATACCAATTAACAAAGTTCATGTTGTTTAAAACTTCCTTTTAAAAAAATGTTGTTTACAACTTATTTTCCAATTTAATTATTATCTTAATCTTTTTTTAAACAAAACATAATTAATTTTTCATATAAAATTAATTCTAACATTTAATTTTATTCTCAATGTTAAACAACCACATTAGTAACACCTACAACTCATCCTCCATATGCTAACGATGTCCATCTCCTAAATTGTGACAAACATAAGTTTTCTAATTTATAAATATTTTAATTTGTAAAATCTTTTTTTGACAAATATGAATTTTAATATAATTTGTTTAAATAATGTAATTTTGAAAAATATGTTAATTTTATACATATGCTTTCAACAGATATTTTACAAATAATTTAATATAATATTTCTTTTTAAATATTGATAACATTTTGAAATTATATCATATACAATTATTAATTTACAAATAATTTTATAAATGATATAATTTTGACAAATTTATTTTTTATGTATAATTTCAAAGAATATTTTATAATTTATATTTTTTATAGTTTAAGGTAATATTTATATTTTAAATGTTTTTCTCCGAGTTATATATATCATAAACAATTATTTCTAGCGTTATTTCAAAATAAATTTTGGAGAGCAATTCCATAAAGTAAGACAAAGGTTTTGGCTTGACAATTGAATAAAATGCATAAAAAAAAAGGATATCCTGTGAAGTTCAAGAGAATACAATTGAAATGGCAATACTGAGGATAAGCTAAGGGTTGGAAAATGAAATGGCAATATTACTTTAAGAGTTAGAAAATGGATGTTTGCGTGAAGGATGGGTAGTTGAAGCCTTGGAAAATAAAAATATATAGTTGTGGTCCTTTATATAAGATTTATAAGAGTTTGTTTACTATGCACTAAGAGTCTGTTTAAAAAGCCACTTCAATAGCTTATAATTTTATTTGACTACATATAAGTTGATTTAATCAAAATAAGTTTAGGTATAAAAAAAACTTATTCTAATAGTTTTTAGTTTATTTTCAGGTGTTATTTCAACCAGTATTTTAGTTTATAAGCTATTAATTTTTTTTTCATTTTTATGTTTATTATTATACTTGAAATTATTTTTTTTATCCTTTTTGAAATAAAATAAATTTATTTAACTAAATTTTAATATATTTTATTTTTGAAAATGAAGGAAACACGTCATAAAAACCTAAATAAAAATAAAACTACAAACCTCCATTGTTTTCAAAAATCTTAAATCCATATAGGGTTAAACAAATTCATCAAATCTCTACCATTCTTTTAAGATAATAAATTGTCCTATTTTTAAGATAATTATAAATTGTTTCTGTAAAAAATATAATAAATTATTAAAAATAAATTCAAATATATATAATTATAACCAAATAACTAAAAATATTTTTATTAACAAATCTTATGAAAATAATTTAATTCAATGAGCTAGCTCACAAGCTAGTTTTGTCTAGCACACCCTATCTCTTCCTTGAAACATTTTTTGTTTAAATCGTTTAGATTGAAATATGTTTTTAATTCTTGGTAAATTTTATCCCTTTTAAAATATTTTTAACTTTTTGCTCTCTAATAAATTTTTATTTTATTTTTTGACTTTGGATTTATTTAGAAAGGGCTTTAAAAAATGAAATGAAATTATTTTGATAGTTATTTAGGAAAAAAAAACAAAACAAAAAATTATCACAAACCAAAAAGTTAACGGAAATTTATTAGGATTTAAAATTTTTTTTTAACTATTTATCAAGAACAAAATATATATTTAAACTGTTTATAACACAAAAGAACATGAAAAATCAATCATTATAATTAGTTCACAAAAGATATAATTTTCATCTAGCTAGTACGTACTTCTTTACTTGTGGTATTGAAATTATTCGATGTAACATCTTTAAATTAAATTTCAGAGAGCAACTCAGTCCAAACACTTTAGATAGTGTTTTACCATGATGGACAGTTGAAAAAATGCATTAAAAAGAAAAGATTTGCCGAGAATGTTCAAGACAATACATGCATGTGTAATTTTAAATGATGATAATATAAATAGTATAAGGTTATTTGCTATTTATTTGAGTTAACTTACTCAATAAATCATGTTTGCAGAAAAAATGAGTTCTAAGTCAAGTCAATTTAAATTGCTAATTACTGGGACAACTTTGATAGCGTGTGAAAGGGTTATAAAATGTATGTGTCAATTTTGCATATAGTGTTTTTAATTTGACTATAAATATAAATCTTTGGCTCCTGAGTGTTCCATGTATATTTTCCCTTATAGTAAGGCCACGTAAAGACTTTAGAGTTGCAGAGAAAGTTAGAATATGGAATCATATGCATGGATGTGTTGCTTCCTTCTCTCTTCCCATTTCCTCATCTTTTCTTTTTCACCCTCTCATTCCCTTTGCAGCACCCATGACAGCTCTGCCTTGCTGCACTTCAAAAACTCCTTCACTATTTATGAAGATCCTTCTTATTATTATGATTGTGAGCTTGGTTATTCGAAGACCAGAACATGGGAAAATGGGAGAGATTGTTGCTCTTGGCATGCAGTCACCTGCCACCCCATCTCCGGTCACGTCACTTAGCTCGACCTCAGCTGCGGTGGCCTTCTCGGCGAAATCCATCCAAACAGTACGCTTTTCCATCTTTCTCATCTTCACTCACTCAACCTTGCTTCCAATTTATTCTATCAATCTCAAGTGTCATCTCTCTTTGGTGGGTTTGTGAGCCTCACGCATCTCAACTTGTCTAATACTAACTTTGAAGGGGATATTCCTTCCCAAATCTCTCACCTTTCCAAATTAGTCTCACTTGATCTCTCTGGTAATCATGGGTTAGAGTGGAACGAAGACACTTGGAAGAGATTGCTCCAAAATGCAACAGTTTTAAGGGTGCTTGTTTTGGATGGAATGGATATGTATTCCATTTCAATCAGAACACTCAATCTGTCTTCCTCTTTGGCGACTCTTAGTCTAGGATGGACTGGGCTAAGAGGAAAATTGACAGATGGCATTCTCTGTTTACCAAACCTTCAGCACCTATCTCTTCCAGGAAACATGGAAATTGGGAGCCAGCAGCTTCCAGAAATGAGTTGCAGAGCAGCTTCTCTTGGTTTCTTATATCTTTTAAATTGTGGTTTCCTAGGGTCAATCCCTCCCTCTTTCTCTAGCCTCACACATCTTACTTCCCTGTATCTCTCAAATAACGACCTCAATGGTTCAATCCCTCCCTCTTTCTCTAACCTCACACATCTTACTTCCCTGGATCTCTCAAATAACGACCTCAATGGTTCAGTCCCATCCTCACTCTTAACCCTTCCACGGCTAACTTTTCTGAATCTCAAACAAAATAGTCTCAGCGGTCAAATCCCAAATGCCTTTCCTCAGTCAAACAACTTTCACGAATTAGATTTGAGTGAGAACAAAATAGAGGGTGAGCTGCCATCAACACTTTCAAATCTTCAACATCTCATTCACTTGGATCTTTCACATAATAAATTTATCGGTCAAATCCCATATTCATTATTTGGCTTAACTCAACTTTGTCACTTGGATTGTTCTGATAATAAATTGGAGTGCCCTCTGCCTAACAATATCACAGGGTTTTCAAACCTAACATCGTTAAGGTTAGATGGAAACTTACTGAATGGGACATTTCCTTCTTGGTGTTTATCTTTGCCATCTTTGGTGAATTTAGATCTATCAGAAAACCAATTCTCGGGGCATATTAGTGCAATCTCATCATATTCCTTGGTGAGTTTGTCTTTATCCCACAACAAGTTACAAGGCAATATTCCAGAATCAATTTTCAGCCTTGTAAACCTTACTGACTTAGATCTATCATCAAACAACCTAAGTGGATCTGTCAACTTTCCACTTTTCTCCAAGCTTCAAAATTTGGAAAGGCTTTACCTTTCACAGAATGATCAATTATCACTAAATTTCAAATCCAATGTCAATTATAGTTTCTCCCGTTTACGGAGATTGGAGCTATATTCCATGGGTTTAACTGAATTTCCGAAATTATCAGGAAATGACTCATTACTTGGATTTGACCTCTCTGATAACCTGTTGACGCAATCATTAGACCAATTCACATGGAACCGCCAACTCCTTTACCTTGATCTTAGTTTTAACTCGATCACTGGTGGCATCTCTTCCTCAATCTGCAATGCAAGTTCAATTGAGATTCTCAACTTGTCTCACAACAAGTTGACAGGAACCATTCCACAATGCCTTGCTAACTCATCATCCCTTGCAGTTTTGAATCTACAACTGAACAAGCTCCAGGGTACTTTGCCAAATACCTTTGCAAAGGACTGTCAACTCAGAACTCTGGATCTCAATGGCAACCAATTATTAGAAGGTTTTTTGCCAGAATCTTTGTCCAATTGCTTTAATATGGGGGTTTTAGATATTGGAAACAATCAAATAAAGGATGTGTTTCCCCATTGGCTTCAAACTCTACCAGAATTGAAAGTATTGGTTTTGCGAGCCAACAAGTTGTACGGTCCCGTTGCCGGTTTAAAGAGCAAGCATGCATTCCCCAGTTTAGTCATTTTTGATGTCTCTTCTAACAACTTAAGCGGCCCAATACCAAAAGCCTACATAAAAAAATTTGAAGCCATGAAGAACGTTGTTTTTGTAGATGCCCGTCAGCAATACATGGAATTTTATAGTCAGGATTCTGGAAACACGTACAATGATTCTGTGACTATAACAACAAAAGCAATTACTATGACAATGGACAGAATTCCAAGGGACTTTGTAACCATTGATTTATCGCAAAACAGATTTGAAGGAGAGATTCCAAATGCCATTGGAGAGCTTCATTCACTCAGAGGGCTCAACCTTTCCCATAACATACTTAGTGGTCTTATTCCCCAATCCATGAGAAATTTGACGAAGTTAGAATCATTGGATCTCTCCTCAAATATGCTCACTGGTAGAAGAACGTAATTAAAGAATTAAAAAAGTAAGTATTTAGTGTGAGAATAATAAGAGAACGTAAAAAAATATTTTATTTTAAGTTTTTCAATTAATATCCTATGAACACCGGTTAATATCAGTCATATTATATATATATATATATATATATATATATATATATATAGGTTATTTGTTATTTATTGGAGTTAATCCATTCAATATTTGATTCCATTGAACTAATTGTTAAAACTGATCATCCTCATTCGATCCAGTCAAGGTTTACAAAATGCTCTCCTTAATGTAATTTCACTTATAGTTGGTATTCAAAATGAAATAAAATAAAATAAAGATATGAAGTAAAAAAAAAATCAAGTAAATAATGTTTGCCGGAAATGTGTTCCAAGTGAATTAGAAAATAAATGTTCGTTTGGAGTGATGGATGGGTTCTTGAAGTCTCCAAGCTGCTTGGACCTTATCAAACCTTAATTTTGCATATCATTTTTTTATTTTGGCTATTAATATTCTTCTTTGGTTCCTGCATCGTTGGCTATGTAGAGAAATTCTCTTTTATATTTTATTAAATTAAACCTCAAGTAACCATATATAATAAGCTAAACACAAAGTGATTGAAATAAAGGAGATTCTGGTTGTTTTTTTCGCATCAATTTTTTGCTATAGATTGTTGATGCACTTCAACTGAAAAAGGATGACATGCATATAATTATATAATTAGTATTCTACGTTTTGTATTCTATATTATAATTTTTTTTCCTATATGCAATTAAAATTATAAATAAATAAATAAACTTAAACATATAAGTTATATGAAATTTATAATGAACAATTTAAAGGGAAGAGATTAATTACTGAAAAAATTTATTCTGAAATAATATTCTTTAAATATTGTATTGTATTTTGATTCTTGTATATCAATACTACAACGAGTTTTTGTTATTGAAAGTCTTTAAAACAAATAATTATTGTATTTGTTATGCAAGCGCGGATTGTATTCTATCTTTTCCTTTTTTACAAAAGAATCCAACAAATTGAAATGGAATATCCATTTCCCTAGAACCACAAGTCCACGACACAAATTGTGAAATTGGTTTTTTAAAGTGCGAGTAATTCAACTATATCATATATGGAATATTTTTATAACACAAAACATGAATATCTAATCTTATTAGTAACGATATTAATGGATGAAAATAAAACTAAACATTTCTTTTTAAAGTTTATGCATCATTCACATAATTATTTCATGTATCATATTTAATATTTCTAATTTTAATTTATCTTTTCTTCTTCGTAAATATAAAGACATGTACATGCACTAATTAACAAAGTTCATGTTCTTTAAGATTTCCTTTAAAAAAATGTTGTTTACAACTTATTTTCCTCATTAATTATTATCTTAATTTTTTTTTCAGACAAAACATAGTTAATTATTCATATAAAAATTAATTCTAACATTTAATTTTATTCTCAATGTTAAACAACCACATTAGTAACACCGACAACTCATCCACCATATTCTAACAATGTCCAACTCCTAAATTGTGACAAATATAAGTTTTCAAATTTATAAATATTTTAATTTGCAAAATAAGTTTTTGACAAATATTAATTTAAACATAATTTGTTTAAATAATATAATTTTGAAAAATATGTTAATTTTATACACATGCTTTCAACAAATATTTTACAAATAATTTAATATAATATTTCTTTTTAAATATTTCTAACATCTTGAAATTATATCATATACAATTATTAATTTTCAAATAATTTCAAAAATAATATAATTTTGACAAATGTATTTTTTACGTATAATTTCAAAAAAAGATTTTATAATTTAATTTTTTATAGTTTAATGTTATATTTATATTTTAAATGTTTTTTCTCCGAATTATATATATCATAAGCAATTATTTCTAGCGTTATTTCAAACTAAATTTTGGGGAGCAATTCCATAAAGCAAGACAAAGGTTTTGGCTTCACAATTGAATAAAAAGCATAAAAAGATGATATCCCGTGAAGTTTAAGAGAATACAATTGAAATGATAGTATTATCAGAGGGTTAAAAATTGAAATAACATTACTGAGGACAATCATGGTGTAGCGTTAGAAAATGGATGTTTGCGTGAAAGATGAGCAGTTGAAGCCTTGAAAAATAAAAATATTTCGTTGTGGCCCTTTATATAAGAGTTTGTTTAGTATGCACTAATAGTCTGTTTAAAAAGTCACTCCAATAGCTTATAATTTTATTTGACTAGAGTTTAAGTTGATTTATAATCCAAATAAGTTTGGGTACAAAAAAAACTTATTCTAATATTTTTAGTTTATTTTCAGATGTTATTTCAACCAGTATTTTAGTTTATAAGTTATTAATTTTTTTATCTTTATTATTATACTTGAAATTATTTTTTATCCTTTTTGAAATAAAATAAAATTATTTAATTAAATTTTAATATATTTTATTTTGGAAAATGAAGGAAACACGTCATAAAAAGCAAAACAAAATAAAAATAAAACTACAAACCTCCATTGGTTTCAAAACTCTTAAGTCCATATAACTGAATAGGGTTAAACAACTTCATCAAAATCTCTATCATTCTTTTATGGTATCAAATTTAAATTATTGTCCTATTTTTAAGATGATAAATTTTTTCTGTAAAAAATATAATAAATTATTAAAAATAATTCATATATATATAATTATAACCAAATAACTAAAAATATTTTTTATTAACAAATCTTATGACAAAAAATAATTCAATGAGCTAGCTTACAAGCTTGTTCTGTCAAGCACACCCTATCTCTTCCTTGAAACATTATTTGTTTAAATCGTTTAGATTTAAATATGTTTTTAATTCTTGATAAAAAATAATAATTTTGGTTTTTCCCCTTTTAAATTATTGTTAACTTTTTTCTCCCTAATAAATTTTTTATTTTATTTTTTGACTTTTGATTTATCTGGATAGGGCTTTAGAAAATGAAATAAAATTATTTTGATAGTTATTTAGGAAATAAACAAAACAAAAAATTATTACAAACCAAAAAGTTAACCGAAATTTTTTAGGAATTAAAAAACAAAATTTAAAAATTTTTCGAGAACCAAAAATATATTTAAACGGTTTATAACACAAAAGAACGTGACAAATCAATCATTATGCTATTCTCTTTGAACAAGAGATATAATTTCCATCTAGCTTCCTGGATATTGAAATTATTCGATGTAACATCTTTAAATTAAATTTCAAAGAGCAACTCAGTCCATACACTAAGATAGTGTTTTACCTTGACAGTTAAAAAAATGCATTAAAAAGAAAGATTTGCCGTGAAAGTTCAAGACAATACATGATGACACATGCATGTGTAGTTTTAAATGACGGTGATATAAATAGTATAAGGTTATTAGTTAGTTATTTGATTTAACTTAATATTTCATTTCTATTTGGTATTTTAAAGGGAAAAATTGTTAAATAAAGATATGAAGTAGGAAAATCAAATAAATAATGTTTGCAGAAAAAATGAGTTCCAGGTCAAGTCAATTTAAATTGCAATTGTTGGAACAACTTTGATAGCGTCTGAAAGGGTCATAAAATGTATGTGTCAATTCTGCATATAGTGTTTTTAATTTGGCTATAAATATAAATCTTTGGTTCCTGAGTGTTCCATGTATATTTTCCCATATAGTAAGGCCACGTAAAGACTTAAGAGTTGGACAGGAAGTTAGAATATGGAATCATATGCATGGATTTGCTGCTTCCTTCTCTGTTCCCATTTGCTGATCCTTTATTTTTCACCCTCTCATTCCTTTTGCAGCCCCCATGACAGCTTTGCCTTGCTGCACTTCAAAAACTCCTTCACTATTGATACTAGTTATCACTATTATTATGATTGTGATCCAGCTGGTTATTCGAAGACCAGAACATGGGAAAATGGGAGAGATTGTTGCTCTTGGCATGGAGTCACCTGCCATCCCATCTCCGGTCACGTCACTGACCTCGACCTCACCTGCAGTGGCCTTCACGGCAAAATCCATCCAAACAGTACGCTTTTCCATCTTTCTCATCTTCACTCACTCAACCTTGCTTTCAATGATTTCTATCAATCTCATTTGTCATCTCTCTTTGGTGGGTTTGTGAGCCTCACGCATCTCAACTTGTCTCATTCTAACTTTCACGGGGATATTCCTTCCCAAATCTCTCACCTTTCCAAATTAGTCTCACTTGATCTCTCTGGTAATTATATGTTAAAGTGGAAGGAAGACACTTGGAAGAGATTGCTCCAAAATGCAACAGTTTTAAGGGTGCTTGTTTTGGATGGAACAAATATGTCTTCCATTTCAATCAGAACACTCAATCTGTCTTCCTCTTTGGTTACTCTTAGTCTTCGAGACAATGGGCTAAGAGGAAAGTTGACAGATGACATTCTCTGTTTACCAAATCTTCAGCACCTATCTCTTTTAGATAACTGGTACCTTATGGACCAGCAGCTTCCAGAAATGAGTTGCAGCGCAGCTTCACTTGGTTTCTTAGATCTTTCATTTTGTGGTTTCCTAGGGTCAATCCCTCCCTCTTTCTCTAACCTCACACATCTTACTTCCCTGGATCTCTCATATAACCAACTCAACGGTTCAATCCCTCCCTCTTTCTCTAACCTCACACATCTTACTTCCTTAGATCTCTCAGATAACTTCCTCAACGGTTCAATCCCTCCCTCTTTCTCTAACCTCACACATCTTACTTCCTTGGATCTCTCAGGTAACTACCTCAACGGTTCAATCCCATCCTCACTCTTAACACTTCCACGGCTAACTTTTCTGAATCTCAATACTAATAGTCTCAGTGGTCAAATCCCAAATGCCTTTCCTAAGTCAAACAACTTTCACAGATTGCATTTGAGTAATAACAAAATAGAGGGTGAGCTGCCATCAACACTTTCAAATCTTCAACATCTCATTCACTTGGATCTTTCATATAATAAATTTATTGGTCAAATCCCATCTTCATTGTTTGGCTTAACTCAACTTTCTCACTTGGATTGTTCTTATAATAAACTGGAGGGCCCTCTGCCTAACAGTATAACAGGGTTTTCAAACCTAAAATCGTTACGGTTATATGGAAACTTACTGAATGGGACAATTCCTTCTTGGTGTTTATCTTTGCCATCTTTGGTGGATTTAGATCTATCAGAAAACCAATTCTCAGGGCATATTAGTGCAATCTCATCATATTCCTTGGAGGAACTGTCTTTATCCCACAACAAGTTACAAGGCAATATTCCAGAATCAATTTTCAGCCTTGTAAACCTTACTAACTTAGATCTATCATCAAATAATTTAAGTGGATCTGTCAACTTTCCACTTTTCTCCAAGCTTCAAAATTTGGCAGGCCTTTACCTTTCACAGAATGATCAGTTATCACTAAATTTCAAATCCAATGTCAATTCGAGTTTCTACAGTTTATCGAGTTTGGACTTATCTTCTATGGGTTTAACTCAATTTCCGAAATTATCAGGAAAAGTTCCATTCTTAAAAATTCTCCATTTGTCCAATAACAAACTTAAAGATAGAGTGCCAAATTGGTTGCATGAAACGAGCTCATCGGTACGTGAATTGAATCTCTCTCATAACCTGTTGACACAATCATTGGACCAATTCTCATGGAACCAACGACTGGGTTACCTTGATCATAGTTTTAACTCGATCACTGGTTGCTTCTCTTCCTCAATTTGCAATGCAAGTGCAATTGAGATTCTCAACTTGTCTCACAACAAGTTGACAGGAACCATTCCACAATGCCTTGCTAACTCATCATCCCTTGTAGTTTTGGATCTACAACTGAACAAGCTTCATGGCACTTTGCCGACTACCTTTGCAAAGAACTGCCAGCTCAGAACTCTGGATCTCAATGGCAACCAATTATTAGAAGGGTTTTTGCCAGAATCTTTGTCCAATTGCATTGATCTGGAGGTTTTAGATCTTGGAAACAATCAATTAAAGGATGTGTTTCCCCATTGGCTTCAAACTCTACCAGAATTGAAAGTATTGGTTTTGCGAGCCAACAAATTGTACGGTCCCATTGCCGGTTTAAAGACCAAGCATGGATTCCCCAGTTTAGTCATTTTTGATGTCTCTTCCAACAACTTCAGCGGCCCAATACCAAAAGCCTACATAAAAAAATTTGAAGCCATGAAGAACGTTGCTCTAGATTCCGAGAGGCCATACATGAAAGTTTCTACTTCTCTTGGTGAAGACCATGTTCTAAGTTACTATTCGCAAGGCATGGAATCTAATATTTTAGAGTTTGGAAAGATGTACAGTGATTCTGTGACTATAACAACAAAAGCAATTACTATGACAATGGACAGAATTCGAAATGACTTTGTAAGCATTGATTTATCGCAAAACAGATTTGAAGGAGAGATTCCAAATGCCATTGGAGAGCTTCATTCACTCAGAGGGCTCAACCTTTCCCGTAACAGACTTATTGGTCCTATTCCCCAATCCATGGGATATTTGACAAAGTTAGAATCATTGGATCTCTCCTCATATGTTCACTGGTGGGATACCTACAGAATTAACCAATTTGAACTTTCTTGAAGTCCTAAATCTTTCCAATAACCATCTTGTGGGAGAAATACCCCAAGGAAAACAATTCAATACTTTTTCCAATTATTCCTATGAGGGAAACTCAGAGCTATGTGGACTCCCATTGACAAAAGAATGCAGCAAGGACCCTGAACAACATTCTCCACCTTCACTAACCTTTGGGGGAGAACAGGGATTTGGATTTGGATTTGGTTGGAAACCAGTGGCTATAGGATATGGATGCGGAATGGTATTTGGAGTGGGAATGGGATGTTGTGTATTATTAATTGGAAAGCCTCAATGGCTTGTGAGAATGGTTGGCGGTCAGCTCAATAAAAAGGTGAAAAGGTGACAGTTAATGAAGATGGTAGCAGAATGAATTAGTTTATATGGCATGACTGAAGAATGTCTTGTTGCACACCTTCGTTCAATTTCAATTCTGCCTTCTTGGAAATCAAAATTCAAAGCAAGAACCTTATCACACTTCATTGCATCGAGATCTGGTTCAAAGTTTAGTTGTAATATAACTTTGTTGTATTTTTTTTTTGGTAGTAGAGTGTGATGTACTTCATTAACCTTGAGCTTGGAATTTTGCTGTATTTAATACATATTGTTGTATTGATTATATATTAATAATTGTAAAAATGTTATGCATTGGTCGTTGCAAGAATATTGTCTCTCTTATGTCTCATTTAGTTCAAGGAGCTTATTTCACAATTTCACCTTCCACTGCAGTACGTGTAAGAGCACAAACTAAGCAAACTAAAGGAAGGCCACTGGTATCGTAAAGTGCCATGGGATCTAAACTTAGATTTATTCTATTAAGTATTAATATAAAAACAACAATTTACCAATATATTTAGTATAGTATATAAAACCTGAATTGCAAATTATGACGGTCTCTGGTCACTTTTCCTATGGTTATTCCATATCATGTACGTAAATTTTAGCTATTTCATTCATAACCCCCTTAGGCGCATTTTGTCTTCCATGACAATCTACGACCATTAGAAGATTCAAAATTATATGATAGGTAACAAATAGTTTCAGTTTTTTTTTTTTTTTTGTTCAATTTTATTTTCTCTCAAATATGGAAAGATGTTCAAGATCTTTGTACTGAGAAGGTTCACTGTCTTCATGACTATGAGAGTAGCAAGACAGTAATAACTGGCAAGGATGGGAATGAGTGTGAATCTGTTTTACACTAGCTAGCAAACCAATGGAGAGACATACAAAAGGCTAAGAAGGCTGATTGCTGAACCTTTATCAATTGATGGCCCCAAAAAACATTTCCATTTTATAAATACTCAGGCAGTAGAAATTTATATTAATGGCTAGGAAGGAGAGTCCTGGTTCTTGAATCTTGAGGAGGTTTCTACATTGAGTTCTACTATGTTTTTAAACAACCAAAATTTTCATATTTGGATATAGATTTTATTCCATACCAAGACACTGTATTTGAAATTTTGACACCTGATCATGAGTTTAGAGCCTTCTGCGGAGGAACCGAAAAGTTTGGTCAAAGTTTAAGATTACTTCTTCCACACTTGCTTCATTGCCTTTTAAACTTCCAGAGACAGTTTTTCATCACAGTATCAAGGTAACAAAGTAATACATAACTAGCCACACACGACACACCACTAAACAGGCTAGGTTCACTGATTCAATTATGAGGATCACTGAATTCTCCTTTCCTCTGATACAATACTATGCATATTGCAGGATCGGGATATTGTGAATGAGATCGACATTGGATTCTATAATATTGAGGAAAAGTGGCCAAGACATTAAACAAGATATCTTAGAATCCTCAGAATTAGATATGAAACACAGCCGAAATGATGGAGAATAAGATAAACAATTGAAGGACAATATATTAACTCTGCTTGTTGCAGGCCATGATACCACAACTGGCTACAGCTGCTCTTACAAACCTCATAAAATTTCTTTTTCTGATTCTGAAAACAACTACACTGATTCTGTGACTATAACAACAAAAGCAATTACTATGACAATGGACAGAATTCGAAATGACTTTGTAAGCATCGATTTATTGCAAAACAGATTTGAAGGAGAGATTCCAAATGCCATTCGAGAGCTTCATTCACTCAAAGGGCGCAGCCTTTCCCATAACAGACTTATTGGTCCTATTCCCCAATCCTTGGGAAATTTGACAAAGTTAGAATCATTGAATCTCTCCTCAAATATGCTCACTGGTGGGATACCTACAGAATTAACTAAGTGGACCTTTCTTGAAGTCGTAAATCTTTCCAATAACCATCTTGTGGGAGATATACCTCAAGGAAAACAGTTCAGTACTTTTTCCAATGACTCCTATGATAGAAACTTGGGGTTATTTGGACTCCCATTGTCAAAAGAATGCAGCCAGGACCCTGAACAACATTCTCCACCTTCACTAACCTTCGGGAGAGAACAGGGATTTGGGTTTGGTTGGAAACCAGTGGCTATAGGATATGGATGCGGAATGGTCTTTGGAGTGGGAATTGAATGGTATGTAAAGGAAGACAAGGATGAGATCTAATGAAAATGGTAGCAGAATGAATTAGTTGTTGGATGGCATGACTGGAGAATGTCTTTTTACATACCTGCCATCTTTGAAAACAAAACTCAAGGGCAAAAACTTTATCACACTGTTTTGCGCGGGAGATCTGGTTCAAATTTTTGCTGTAATATGAATGTGTTATACTTTTGTTTTTTGTGTGTTCTTTTTTTGTTATTTACTGGTAGAAGAGTGCTATGTACTTCATTTGCCTTGAGCATGCAGTTTACACTATCAGTGCATTAATTATTTACTATAAAATATTGCTACAGGTGGAGACCTATGGAGAAAGACAATTCTGTGCAACCAACGCTTGTAAGGATGCCTAAGAACAAATATCCTATTATAGTTGAAGCACTATATATAACCCGATTCCTCCAGAAACTACAAACAAACAACAGAAGAAGAGATGACACAGGAAAATATTGTATATGAACAGAATCGTTGTATCATTATTGTTGCTGCATGGAGAGAAAATATGAACCAAATCATGCTTTATTACTTGTGACCTGTGAGGAAAAACTAATCCTCAATGAATAATACGCATTTCCTTTTGCTAGAATGGAATGCAACTACAAATAATTAATATCCTGTTAATTCTGTTTCACACCCTTCGTTATATACTCATCAATATTAGTCATTACATTGTTTAACAGCTGTAAAAGCATAAGAATTCCGAAAAAAATCGTATATGAAACTGAAAGTTTTATAGACAATCTGCATTTAGACATATAATAATACACTTTGTCTTGCCACTGCAACATCAAGGATTCTGTTGTCTTGTTGAATATTGTTTTGCTAAAAGTCCTACATTGTTATTGAAGCTCATAAACAAGTAAGAAGATTAGACTCATGCACACAAAATTTGATTAACATGACACTATTGAAGTTCAAAATCTACTGATTTGTTTAGCGGTGTTCATCATATTAGATTAACCATAAGTGAAATTAAGCAAAAATAAAACCTAAGTCTCATTTTTTAGAGTATTGGCCTAAAGTCAATTCCAATAGCAGTGTTGGGAAACACCTTAATAACGTTATATAAGTAGTCCAACTTATTTTACCATTACATTCACCTTTGTGGTAAGAAGGGTTAGTATAAGATTTTTAAGAAATATCAGTGAAAGATTTTCAAACATATAGAATAAATGCTAGTGTAAGATTTTCAAACTTAAAAAGACGTTAATGTAAGAAAATAAAAAAAAAATGAGATTATATGTAATTTGAGTAAAGCCTAGGAGTGTTGTTGTAATTTATTCTGATTAAAAATATAGAAAATTTCATAGATGAAAAATCGAACCACTCACTTTAGTATGTCTCATCTTTGCATAGAGTACTGACTTCCAAGTCAATAAGTATAATTATGGCAACGCTTTGGATGGGATAGAAAATGAAAAGGGTAAGTTACTTGTCGATAATGATGATGACAAATACAAAAATTTTAACTTGTGAGTATTTTATGTTGTGTATTGTAAATTATAATTTTTTTTAATAAGCAATTAAAATTTATATAACAAATAAACAAATTTAAACATATAAGTTATATGAAATTTATAGAGAACAAATTAAATGTATAATTTCATTAAATTTGTAATGAACAATTTAAAGGGAAGGGATTAGTTACTGAAAAAATATATTCTGAAATATAATATTCTTTAAATACTTCTATTGAAATTATATCATATACAATTATTAATTTGAAAATAATTTTAGAAATGGTATAATTTTGCCAAATGTATTTTTTATGTATAATTTAAAAAATATATATAATTAAAGTTTTTTTTATAATTTAAGGTAATATTTATATTTTTAATGTTTTTTTCTCCGAATTATATATATCATAAAAAATTATTATGCTTTATTTCAACATAAATTTTTGGGAGCAATATTCCATAAGTTAAGACAACGGTTTTAGCTTGACACTTGAAAAACTGCATAAAAAATGGATATCGCATGAAGTGCAAGACAATACAATTGAAATGGCAATGTTGAGGAGAAGCTAAATGAAATGGCAATAATGAAGAGTGTGGAGCGTTATGAAAAGATGGTTCAGGACAATAGAAGCATGTGTAATTGAAAAGATGATATATATAAATAATATATTAGTCTTATCAACTAATGTACTTAGCATACAAATTAAACAATTAAAAAAATAAGTAATTAGTGTGAGAATAATTAGAGAGCATAAAAAACTTTTTTATTTTATTTTTTAATTAATATCCTATAGACACCGGTTAATATTTGTGATAATATATATATATATATATATTGATTGTTTTTTATTTATTGGAGTTAAACCATTCAATATTTGATTCCACTCAACTAATTGCTAAAACTGATCATCCTCATCCGATCCACTCAAGGTTTACAAAATGCTCTCCGTAATGCAATTTCACTTATAGTTTGTATTCTAAATGAAATAAAATAAAATAAAGATAAGAAGTAGAAAAATCAAATAAATAATGTTTGCCGAAAATGTGGTCCAAGTGAATTAGAATGGCGTGATGAGAGGATTGGAAAATAAATGTTCCTTCATCGTTGGCTATGTAGAGAAATTCTCTTTTATATTTTATAATTTATTTTTTTATAGTTTAAGGCAATATTTATTGGAAATGCGACACTAACCATAGTATAATCATAACTAAGAGATACCGACTTTGTAACAAAATTCAGTGAATCACGTCATTATATATTGGAAATGCGACACTAACCATAATATATAATAGCATATATATTTGGGCTTCAAAAAAAAAATATTTGGTCTTTGCTCTTTGCCAAAAAACAAATTAGCATATTTGGTGAATCATGATGCATATTTTAACCTTAGATACTTGAAAATATAAATGTTTTATGCTACATTAAAGAGTTTTATTCCATTGAATATTCTTTCAGAAAGTGATTTCGCATTGAATGTTCCTTCTTTCTAAAAGTGATATTTCTCAAAGTGATCTTTAAAACAATGTAGAATTTTATATTAAAAAAATTGCGTATAATGTTCCTTCTTTAACTAAGGGATCTTTGAAGAATTTTATATCCATTGGCTTCAAACTCTACCAGAATTGAAAGTATTGGTTTTGCAAGACAAGAAGTTGTACGGTCCCATTGCCGGCTTAAAGACCAAGCATGGATCCCCAGTTTAGTCATTTTTTATGTCTCTTCCACCAACTTCAGCGGCCCAATACCTAAAGCCTACATAAAAAATTTGAAGCCATGAAGAATGTTGTTCTAGATGCCGATTGGAAATACATGGAATTTTCTTTTTTTGAAGATGAAAATGTTGGAGTTTTTTTGTTTAAACTCCATGAGTTATGAATAAGAGGCGGTTGGAAAAAGGTTAGAAAAATAATAACTACTCTCAACCGCTCCTGGCAAAGGTTGGAAAAAGAATAACTACTCCCAACCGTTCCGATAATCAAACGGTTACGATGGTTCATCGCCAAGAGTCGCGATGGTTTACTGACAACTCTTCAACAGGGTTGTTTATTGTCTATAAATAGACATAGAAACAGTCAGATAGAAAGTAGAAAAACTGATAGAGTTTTGATAATTAATCTTTTCTGATATTCTCGCTTAGATACCGGTGCATTTTCATATCACATAAATCTTCACTCTTTTTAAGTGGTTTCTCAAGCATTAGCTTTGTTCGTTTGAGCTGTTGATTTAAAGTGCCATCAATCTTCAGACGTTGATCCGTTCTATCTGGGAGACAATTGTTCATCAACCTTTGGCATCAATTGGAGGGAACAAATTGTCTTAAGGAGACAACATTATTAGGCTCGGATCCTTTCATCTCTTTGTATCTGTTTCTGATTCATACTTATCATACAGGTTCTATTTAAATTATTTTTTGTACAGTTGTAGTAGATTATATTGTTCCTCTTAACCTCTCAGATTCTGACCCTTGTACAATTGGATATATTCCAATTCTAAATTAACTAATAGATCTAACAGAAAACATGTACAGTGATTCTGTGACTATAACAACAAAAGCAATTACTATGAGAATGGACAAAATTCCAAAAGGCTTTGTAAGCATTGATTTGAAGGAGAGATTCCAAATGCCATTGGAGAGCTTCATGCCCACAAAGGGATCAACCTTTCCCATTACAGACTTATAGGTCCTATTCTTCAATCCATGGGAAATTTGACAAACTTAGAATCATTGTATCTCTCCTCAAATATGCTCACTGGTGGGATACCTATAGAATTAACCAATTTGAACTTTCTTGAAGTCCTAAATCTTTCCAATAACTATCTTGTGAGAGAAATTCCTCAAGGAAAACAGTTCAGTACTTTTCCCAATGATACCTTCGAGGGAAACTCAGGGCTATATGGACTCTCACTGATAATCAAATGCAGCACGTACCCTGAACAACATTCTCCACCTTCAACTACCTTCAGGAGAGAACGAGGATTTGTATTTGGTTGGAAACCAGTGGCTATAGGATATAGATGTGGAATGGTCTTTGGAGTGGGAATGGGATGCTGTGTATTGTTAATAGGAAAGCCTCAATGGCTTGTGAGAATGGTTTGAGGTCAACTCAATAAAAAGGTGAAAAGGAAGACAAGGATGAGATGTAATGCAAATGGTAGCAGAATGAATTAGTTGATATATGGCATGACTGGAGAATGTATTCTTGCACACCTTCCTGTTGTTATTCACAAAACTTAAGGACAAGAACCTTATCACACTGCCTTGCATGGAAGATCTGATTCAAAGTTTTGTTGTAATGTGTTATACTTTTTTGTTTTTTGTTTTTTTTTTATGGGTAGAAGTGTGCGATGTAATAGACGTTGGTTGTATAATAATAGATGTTGTATATTTTAAAAAATGTTACCTGTTGGCCGTTGCTAAAATATTTTGTATCTTAACAGTGTGTAGTTTACTCATTTGGTTCAAGTTCTATTGTATTCTATTCAATTAATTTTCTAACCATTTAACCACCGTGACATGGTTTTAGAAGCTGAGGTCCAGGGGCCTACGTATAAGGGCACAAACAATGCATACTAAAGTAAGGCTATGGGTATAGCCTAGGTCACATGGACTTGTAATTTGTTCTAATTAAAAATATAGAAAATTTCATAGATGAAAAATCGGACCACTCATGTAAGTGTGTCATCTTTGCATAGAATACTTGAGTTTTACTTGTCGATTTAACCTGTGGAAGTAATATATATATATATATATATATATATATATATATATATATATGTATATATATTAAGGTACTTTTAGTATAAATGAATCACTCTTTTATATATATAAACATGATTTTAATTGCTTATAAAAATACATATTTATAATATACAAAACACAACGTAAAATACTAATTATATATATGGAATTTGTTAATATATACATTTCTCTCTTTCAATTGAAATGCATTAGTAATGTACACCATAAATTTCTTTTTCTTTGATAACTTTTATTTGCTCACAGATATGGAAAGGTTTTCAAGAGCTTTGTCCTGGGGAGGTTCACTGTCTTCATGACTGGGAGAGAAGCAAGTAAGATTTTGTTAACTGGAAAAGATGGGATTGTGAGTTTGAATCTGTTTTACACTGGCCAGCAAGGTCTGGGCCCCACCAGTTTGCTGCAAACCACTGGAGAGGCACACAAAAGGCTAAGAAGGCTGATTGGTGAACCTTTATCAATTGATGGACTGAAAAAATATTTTCATTTTATCAATACTCAGGCAATGGAAACATTAGATCAATGGCGAGGAAGGAAAGTCCTGGTTCTTGAGGAGGCTTCTACAGGTGAGTGCCAATAAGTTATCAAAGAAAAATTTCTTATTTGGTTATACATTTCATTCCATGCTAAGTAATTGAAATTTTGAATATTACAGTTTACTCTAAAAGTGATTGGCCATATGATCATGAGTTTAGAGCCTTATGGGGAGGAACAGGAAAAGTGTACGTCAAATTTTAAGATTCTCTCTTCCTCATTTGCCTCATTGCCATTTAAACTTCCAGGGACAGCATTCCATCGCGGTATCAAGGAAACAAAATCTTGCATAACTAACCTCGCTCACAGTAAATATGTGCACTGATTAAATTTTGAAGATCACAGAACTCTCTTTTCCTCTGTGCAGGCTCGGGATAGGATGTATGAGATGTTGGATTCTACAATTTCGCGGAGTAGAAGTGGCCAAGAATTTCAACAGGATTTCTTAGGATCCTTAGTTATGAAACATAGCAAAGAAGATGGAGAAGAAGATGAAAATAAACTCACAGATAAACAATTGAAGGATAATATATTAACTCTGCTGGTTGCAGGCCATGATACCACAACAGCTGCTCTTACATGGCTCATCAAATTTCTTGGTGAAAATCCAATTGTTTTGGAACAAATGAGAGTAAGTATAGAATTCCCTATAGCATAGTCTCTCTATGTTTGAAGATATTAAAATGTAGCTTCATGAATGCGATGTTTTGCAGGAGGAACACAGACAAATTGTCGCCAACAGAAAGAGTGGAACAGATCTTACTTGGGCTGAAGTTAATAACATGCCTTACACAGCCAAAGTGAGCAACAATAATTTTAGCTTGCAAGTAACTTCAAGTTTTCACATCTCACCAAGATTATCGATTATTTAAATTTTAGGTGATCAGCGAAACTCTTCGAAGAGCAACAATAATACCTTGGTTTTCAAAGAGCAACAATCCTGAAAAGTTTGATCCCTCTAGATTTGATGTAAGTTCCTTTCTGAAAAGAGACTTTAATAGCCATTTCTTTAAGGACCCCAAAATTGATGTTTTCATTCAATTGCAGGAAACCTTGAGGCCTTTCAGTTTTCATGGATTTGGTAGTGGACCACGTATGTGTCCTGGAATGAACCTTGCCAAGCTTGAAATTTGTGTTTTCATCCATCACCTTGTCAACAGATACAAGTAAGATCAGAACAGATTCTGAATAATTGAGATAATCACATTGCACCTAGAAAATGGACAATCACACAGATTTTCCAAAACAAACATCTATTCCATTCTTTTCTGTTTATTTCAGCCTTGTTCTCTTCCATATTCATTTTCCTGGTTTAAACTAAATATTCCATGAGTTTAATTTGTGTTAGGAAACATGATTTCAGAGGAGAGAAAGAGAAAAAAACTGAGAGAAACTGAAAATTTTCTATTAGCTTAATGAAGTGGTATGATTACAAGATGATTACATTAGTCTTTATATAGGCTCACTACTGATAGACTCCTGGACGGATCCAAGTCTTGATTTGCCCGATCTACCTTGAATTGGAATCAAATCTTCAATGGAAATCAAAACAGAGTATAAGGTACTCTGTTTTTTGACAGCTTTTTAGGAGTTTTAGGATTAGAGAAATGGTTTGATGGAATGAGACTAGAGATGGATTGAGATTGACACCATGGAATAGGAATTCCAATAAGTCTTGCAAGAATCACCACAATAGCAGAAGAGCCATTGATAAGAAACAAGAATGTTCTTGGTTAAGAACAAGAGAGAAAGCCCTCTCAACAATTCAGAATTGTATTGATTAATCAAAAGTCCTTACATTCTGTTGGTTGGTGACTTATATAGGCCACGAAATTAAAAGCTAAATGACATGAAATGTACTCGAAATGAAATGCACATGTAGCTTCTAAGAGAAGCTAATTAAAGATTTTAAACAGATTTTCGCGCCCAAGCTGCAGTAACGGCTTTAATCGATTATTCCGAACTGTAATCGATTATTTCGGATGAAATAATCGATTTCAATGACTTCGTAATCGATTATTTTGTTCATTACAGTTCTGGAAACTGAGCAAGAACAAAATAATCGATTAACACACGATTTAATCGATTATTCCAGAGCGCCTCAAAAACCAGAACTCCAGGTAATCGATTACACCTTGGAATAATCGATTACCTCAAGCTGGACTTCACTATTGACGCTTCATGTAATCGATTACGGCTGACTCGTAATCGATTATCGCAGAGAGTCCCTAAATCCTAAAAACGCCTATGTAATCGATTACATATGATTTGTAATCGATTATTACAGAGAACCTTACAATTCTAATATTAATACAAGGCAATTTAATCGATTACAGGCTACTGGTAATCGATTATTACAGAGAAATTCATCATTTTACAGCCTTCTTCATCATTCTTCAAGAGGCTAAGGTTAGACTTGATTTGTTCTTGAAGCATTTGCATCCTAGCCCTTGTCATTGGTCCTTTAATCACCAAAGGAAGTGCTTCAAGCTCTCCTTCTAGACCTTTAGCTTGTGTTGTTTGTGTTGGACCTCCATCAACTACTAATCACAAACTACATCTCTAATACTATGCACTTGTCCACCAATCGGAAATCGGAAATCACAATGAGTATGACTTAAAAGTTACTTATTGTAAAAGTCAACAAAATTATCATACAAGAAAATTTGTAATTGAATAACATTGTAAAACCCTTTACACTATTAGTGCATTAATTATTTACCAAAAAATTGCTACAGGTGGAGACCTCTGGAGAAAGACAATTCTGTGCAACCAACGCTTGTAAGGATGCCAAAGAACAAGTATCCTATTATAGTTGAAGCACTATAACACGATTCCTCCAGAAACTACAAACAAACCAACAGAAGAAGAGATGACACAGAAAAATATTGTATATGAACAGAATCATTGTATCTTTATTGCTGCTGCATACGCATTTCCTTTTTCAGTATGTAGGTGGTGATAGTACGGAAAGCAACTACAAATAATTAATATCCTGTTGATTCTGTTTCACTTCCTTCGTTATCTACTCATCAATATTAGTCATTACATTGTTTAATAGAATGTAAAAGCATAAGAATTCTGAAAAAAAATGGCATATGAAACTGAAAGTTTTATAGACAATCTGCATTTAGACATACAATACACTCTGTCCCTCGACTGCAACATCAAGGATTCTGATGTCTTGTTGAATATTGTTTAGCTATTTCAAAAGTTAGGTCCTACATTGTTTGATAATTGATATTGAAACTTTTAACGCCTGTAGTTTGTTATTGAAGCTCATAAACAAGTAAGAAGATTAGACTCATGGAAACAAAATTTGATTAAATTGGCACTATTGAAATTCAAAATATACTGATTTGTTTAGAGGTGTTTATCATATTAGATTAACCATAAGTAGAATTAAGCCAAAATAAAACCGAAGTCTCGTTTTTTAGAGTATTGACCTAAAGTCAATTCCAATAGCAGTATTGAGAAACACCTTTATAACATTATATATAGTACAAAATGAATGTTTGTTTTGACTTAATAATTACAATACCTCGTAAGGTTTCACGAAATTACATAAGTATTCCAATTTATTTAACCATTACATTCACCTTTGTGGTAAGAAGGATTAGTATAAGATTTTAAGAAATATCAGTATAAGGTTTTCAAAACGTAGAATAAGTGTTATTGTAATATTTTGAAACTTAAAAAAAAGACGTTAATGTAAGAAAATAAAAAGAAATGAGATTATACGTAATTTGAGTAAAGCCCAGAAGTGTTGCTGTAGTTTATTCTGATTAAAAATATAGAAAATTTCATAGATGAAAAATGGAACCACTCACACAAATATGTCTCATCTTTGCATAGAGTATTGACTACCAAGTCAATCAAGTATAATTATGGAAACGTTTTGGATGGATAGAAAATGAAAAGGGTGAGTTTTACTTGTCGATAATGATTACGACAAATCCAAAAATTTTAACTTGTAGGAGTATTTTACGTTGTATGTTGTATATTATAATTTTTTTAATAAGCAATTAAAATTTATATAATAAATAAATTTAAACATATAAGTTATATGAAATTTATAGTGAACAATTTAAATATATAATTTTGTTAAATTTATAAAGAACAATTTAAAGGGAAGGGGTTTGTTATTGAAAAAAAATATATTCTGAAATATAATATTATTTAAATACTTGTATTGAATTTTGATTCTTGTATATCCATAATTCAACAAGTTTTTGTTATTATTGTCCAAAAATGAAAGTCTTTAAAATAAATAATTAATGTATTTGTTATGTAAGCACGAATTATACTCTACCATCACCTTTTTTTACAAAAGAATGCAACAAATTAAAATGGAATATCCATTTCTCTTGGATCACAACACCAATTGTGAAATTGGTTTTTCAAAGTTCGAATAATTAATTCAACTATATATAATATTTTTATAACACAACATGAATATCTAATCTTTTTGAAATGAAATGAAATGACTATACTGAGGACAACCTTGATGTAGCGTTATGAAAGGGTTAGAAAATGAATGTTTGCGTGAGGGATGGGCAGTTGAAACCTTGAAAATTGACAACATATCATTCTTTTATAATATAAAAGAAGACTAAAAATTTAAATCTCTATCAAACCTTGCGTGAGGGAAGTGCATGAGGGTTAAACAAATTCATCAAATCTCTATCATTCTTTTATAATATAAATTTAAATTATTTTTCTATTTTTAAGATAATAACTTGTTATATATATATATATATATATAACCAGACAACTAAAAATATATATTTATTTTTATTAAAAACTCTTATCAAAAAAATTTAATTCAATGAGCTAGTTTACAAGCTAGTTCCGTCAAACCACACCCTATATTTTTCCTTCCTTTGAAACATTTTTTTTTTGTTTAAATTGTTTATATTTCAAAATGTTTTAAATTTTCTCGTAAACTTTTAAATTTTTTTGTCCTTTTTAAATTCTTAACTTTTTGGTCCCTAATAAAAAAATTATTTTGTTTTTTTTTTCCTCTAAATTTATTTAGATAGTGTAACCTCCATCATTGTCCAGCAATCAGAATCCTCTATTAGTAAGGATCTATTGTAGATAGTTCTTTTTTAGACCTTAACAATCAATTCTGAAAATCACTCGACAGTTCTCAAGATCATTAATTATCTTAACATACAAATAAGAGACTTTTTGTTTTGTTCACACACTTTCTGGGATCCCAGAACCGTAACTCATTTTATAACTATTTCAAATTTAGCACATTTAATTGTGAAATTCTTAAGTGATAAATTATCGAAAAATAAATTTATCTTGTTGGTATAAATAATACCAACTAATTTCTTAAAGTCATCCTTAATTATATAGTTTTATACATGTGTAATCTTTGTATTCCTCTTATTATGATGTGAGTCATTTGGTGTGTTATAAATATTGTTTTAAAAAATAAAATAAAATTATTTTGATAGCAATTTAGGGAAAAAACAAAATTATTAACAACTAATTAACAAAAATTTGTTAAGAATACATAATAATAATTGAAAAATTATCTAGAACCAAAATATATTTAAGTGAATTGTTTATGACAGAGAAGATTAAAAGAACATGAAAAATCAAACATTATGTTATTCTCTTTGTACAAGAGTTACACTTAATTTCCATCTAGTACTTTCTTACTTCTGGATATTGAAATTATTTGATGTAACATCTTTAAATTAAATTTTAGAGAACAGCTTAACTCGTACATACACTAAGATAGTGCTTTTACCTTGACAGTTGAAAAATGGATTAAAAAGAAAAAATTATCGTGATGATTCAAAACAATACATGTATACGTAATTTTAAGGGATGATGATATAAATAGTATAAGGTTATTTGTTATTTATTTGAGTTAACTTACTAAATATTTAATTCCACTCCACAACTTGATAAAACTGACCACCCTCATCCGATTCACTGACGGTTTACAAAATTCGCTCCGTCATGTTATTTCAATTCTAGTTGGTATTTTAAAGGGAAAAAATGGTTAAATAAAGATATGAAGTAGAAAAATCAAATAAATAATGTTTGCAGAAAAAATAAGTTCCAAGTCAAGTCAATTTAAATCGCAATTGTTGGGACACCTTTGATAGCGTGTGAAAGGGTTATTATCTTATTTTTTTTTTCAAACAAAATTTATAAACAATTTTTCGTATAAAATTTAATTCTAACATTTAATTTTATTCTCAATGTTCAACAATCACATTAATTACACTTACGACTCATCCAAAATATCCTAATCCTAAATTGTGACAAATATAAGTTTTCTAATTTATAAACATTTTAATTTGTAAATTAAATTTTTGACAAATATTAATTTAAAAATAATTTGTTTAGATAACATAGTTTTGAAAAATATGTTAATTATATACATATACTTTCAACTAATATTTTAGAAATATGTATTTTTTTTAATTTAATATAATATTTCTAACATCTTGAAATTATATCATATACAATTATTAATTTGAAAATAATTTTATAAATGGTATAATTTTGCCAAATGTATTTTTTATGTATAATTTGAAAAATATTATATAATTAAAGTTTTTTTTTCATAGTTTAAGGTAATATTTATATTTTTAATGTTTTTTTCTCCGAATTATATATATCATAAAAAATTATTAAGCGTTATTTCAACATAAATTTTTGGGAGCAATATTCCATAAGTTAAGACAAAGGTTTTAGCTTCATACTTGAAAATGAATAAGTGCATAAAAAATGGATATCGGGTGAAGTGCAAGACAATAGAATTGAAATGGCAATGTTGAGGAGAAGCTAAATGAAATGGCAATAATGAAGAGTGTGGAGCGTTATGAAAAGATGGTTCAGGATAATAGAAGCATTTGTAATTGAAAAGATGATATATATAAATAATATATTAGTCTATCTTCTCCTTTTTTTTTTTTACAAAAGAATGCAACAAATTAAAATGGAATATGCATTTCTCTTGGACCACAACACCAATTGTGAAATTGGTTTTTCAAAGTTTGAGTAATTAATTCAATTATATAGAATATTTTTATAACACAACGTGAATATTTAATCATATTCAAAACGATATTAATGGATGAAAAGATAAACATTTCTTTTTAAACTTTACACATCATTCGAAAAATTATTTCACGAATCATGTTTAAGATTTCCTAATTTTTAATTTTATTTTCTTCTTCTGAAATATAAAGACATGTACACCAATTAAAACTTTATTTTGTTTACAACTTTCTTTCAAAAAAAGATGTTGTTTACAACTTATTTTCCACGTTAATTATTATTTTATTCTTTTTTTCCAAACAAAATTTATAATCATTTTTTGTTGTAAGATATAATTCTAACATTTAATTTAATTATCATGCTCAACAACCACATTAATTACACTTACAACTCATCCGCAATATCCTAACAATGTCCAACCCCTAAATTGTGACAAATATAAGATTTCTAATTTATAAATATTTTAATTTGTAAATTAAAATTTTGACAAATATTAATTTTTAAAAATAATTTGTTTAAATATTATCATTTTGAAAAAATATGTTAATTTAATACATATACTTTCAACAAATATTTTGGAATTATGTATTTTTAATTTAATATAATATTTCTTTTAAATTTTTGTAACATCTTGAAATCATACCATACAGAATTATTAATTTCTAATAATTTTATAAATGATATAATTTTGACAAATGTATTTTTTTATGTATAATTTCAACAAATATGCATATATATTTGAAGAATGCGCGGGGAACTCAGTTAAGATCCACTTGGCCAAAGATACAACTAACATCACCTTGAAAAGGGTCCAAAGCAAACGTTGGAACGTTACAAAAGAATTGGCAATCAGTAATTATATATATATATATATATATATATATATATAACCAGACAAATAAAAATATTTTTTTATTAAAGAATCTTATGAAAAAA
The DNA here is from genome assembly GCA_007407185.1 of Glycine tomentella. Classification (NCBI taxonomy): domain Eukaryota; kingdom Viridiplantae; phylum Streptophyta; class Magnoliopsida; order Fabales; family Fabaceae; genus Glycine; species Glycine tomentella. The sequence goes on from PYAF01000410.1 coordinate 499,312, forward strand.
ATTTAATTAATGAGCTAGTTTACAAGCTAGGTCCGTCAAACCACACTGATATATTTCTTCCTTTGAAACATTTTTTTTGTTTATATTTAAATATGTTTTTAATTTTCTAGTAAATTTTTTAATTTTAATTTTTGTCCCTAATAAAAAGTTTTGTTTTTTTGTTTCTAAATTTATTTAAATAATGTAACATTCATGATTATCCAGCGATTAGAATCCCTCAAAATCTTTCGTATGTAGGGTTTTTTTTAGACTTTAATAATCAACTCTGACACCGCTCAATTGTTGTCAAGATTATTGACTGTCTTAATTAACATACCAATATGAGACTTCTCAGCATGCTTTGTTCACACTCACACTCTTTCTAGGATCGAAAAAGGTCATTCATCCCATAACTATTTCAAATAAAACACGCTTAATTGAAAAATTCTTAAGTGATAAGTTAATTTTGGGGAGCAATTCCATTAAGTAAGACAAAGGTTTTTGGCTTGACAGTAGAATAAAATGCATAAGAAAAAGGATATCCCGTGAAGTTGAAGAGAATACAATTGCAATGGCAATACTGAGGATAAGCTAAGGGTTGGAAAATGAAATGACAATATTATGAGAGGATTAAAAAATGAAATAAAATAAGTTTATGAAAGGGGTTAGAAAATGGGTGTTTGCGTGAGGATGGGCAGTTTTAAGCCTTGAAAAATAAAAATATATCGTATTGGCCTTTTATATAAGAATTTATTTAGTATGCACGAGTCTGTTTAAAAAAGTCACTCCAATAGCTTATAATTTTATTTGACAAGAGTATAAGTGGATTTAATCAAAATAAGTTTCGTATAAAAAAACTTATTCTAATAGTTTTTAGTTTATTTTCAGATGTTATTTCAATCAGTATTTTAGTTTATAAGCTATTGTTTTTTATCTTTATTATTATAATTGAAATTATCTTTTATCCTTTTTGAAATAAAATAAATTTATTTAATTAAATTTTAATATATTTTATTTTGGAAAATGAAGGAAACAGGCCATAAAAAATAAAACAAAACAAAAATAAAACTACAAACCATTGTTTTCAAAACTCTTAAATCCATATACCTGACTAGGGTTAAACAAATTCATCAAATATCTATCATTCTTTTACAGTATCAAATTTAATTTTTTTTCCTATTTTTAAGATAATAAATTGTTTCTGTAAAAAATATAATAAATTATTAAAATAAATCATATATATAAAATTATAACCAAATAACTAAAAATATTTTTTATTAACAAATCTTATGACAAGAAAATAATTCAATGAGCTAGCTTACAAGCTTGTTCTGTGAAGCACACCCTATCTCTTCCTTGAAACATTATTTGTTTAAATCGTTTAGATTTAAATATGTTATTAATTCTTGATAAAAAAATAATTTTGGTTTTTTCCCCTTTTAAATTATTGTTAACTTTTTGCTCCCTAATAAATTTTGTATTTTATTTTTTGACTTTGGATTTATTTGGATAGGGCTTTAGAAAATGAAATAAAATTATTTTGATAGTTATTTAGGAAAAAACAAAACAAAAAATTATTACAAACCAAAAAGTTAACCGAAATTTTTTAGGAATTAAAAAACGAAATTTAAAAATTTATCAAAGAACAAAAAATATATTTAAACAGTTTACAAACACAAAAGAACATGCATGAAAAATCAATCATTATGCTATTCTCTTTGAACAAGAGATATAATTTCCATCTAGCTTTGTGGATATTGAAATTAATCGATGTAACATCTTTAAATTAAATTTCAGAGAGCAACTCAGTCCATACACTAAGATAGTGTTTTACTTTGACAGTTGAAAAAATGCATTAATTAAAAAGAAGGATTTTCCGTGAAGGTTCAAGACAATACATGCATGTATACAAATAGGATAAAGTTATTTGTTATTTATTTGACTTGACTTAATAAATCATGTATGTTTGCAGAAAAAAATGAGTTCCAAGTCAAGTCCATTTAAATTGCAATTGTTGGAACACCTTTGATAGCAATTAGCATGTGAAAAGGTTATAAAATGTATATGTCAATTTTGCATATAGTACGTGTTTTTAATTTGGCTATAAATATAAATCTTTGGTTTCTGAGTGTTTCATATATATTTTCCCTTATAGTAAGGGCACGTAGCTAGAGACTTAAGAGTTGCAGATTAAATTAGAATATGGAATCATGGATGTGGTGCTTCCTTCTATCTTCCCATTTCCTCATCCTTTATTTTTCACCCTCTCATTCCTTATGCCATCCCCATGACAGCTTTGCCTTGCTGCACTTCAAAAACTCCTTCACTATTAATACTAGTTACTATGATGAGTATTATCCTTTTTCTCCCGGCAAATGTGATTCTGGTTATTCAAAGACCAGAACAGGGGAAAATGGGAGAGATTGTTGCTCTTGGCATGAAGTCACCTGCCACCCCATCTCCGGTCACGTCACTGAGCTCGACCTCACCTGCGCTGGCCTTGTCGGCGAAATCCATCCAAACAGTACGCTTTTCCATCTTTCTCATCTTCACTCACTCAACCTTGCTTTCAATGATTTCTATCCATCTCAACTGTCATCTCTCTTTGGTGGGTTTGTGAGCCTCACGCATCTCAACTTGTCTCATTCCTACTTTGAAGGGGATATTCCTTCCCAAATCTCTCACCTTACCAAATTAGTCTCACTTGATCTCTCTGGTTATTATCCTTCGTTAAAGTGGAAGGAAGAGACTTGGAAGAGATTGCTCCAAAATGCAACAGTTTTAAGGGTGATTGTTTTGGACGGAACAGATATGTCTTCCATTTCAATCAGGACACTCAATATGTCTTTCTCTTTGGTTACTCTTAGTCTACGACGGACTGGGCCAAGTGGAAAGTTGACAGATGGAATTCTCTGTTTACCAAATCTACAACGCCTAGATCTCTCAGATAACAACCTCAACGGTTCAATCCCTCCCTCTTTCTCTAACCTCACACATCTTACTTCCCTGGATCTCTCATCTAACTACCTCAACGGTTCAATCCCATCCTCACTCTTAACACTTCCACGGCTAACTCTTCTGAATCTCGAAGATAATTTTCTCAGTGGTCAAATCCCAAATGTCTTTCCTCAGTCAAACAGATTTCGCGAATTGCATTTGAGTGGTAACAAAATAGAGGGTGACCTGCCATCAACACTTTCAAATCTTCAACATCTCATTCACTTGGATCTTTCATATAATAAATTTAGTGGTCAAATCCCAGATGTGTTTTTCGGGCTAAACAAATTGAATACTCTCTATCTTGGGCGAAACAGTTTTGGAGGAACAATCCCATCTTCAATATTTGGCTTAACTCAACTTTATGACTTGGATTGTTCTGATAATAAATTGGAGGGCCCTCTGCCTAACAATATATCAGGGTTTTCAAACCTAACATCGTTATGGTTAGATGGAAACTTACTGAACGGGACAATTCCTTCTTGGTGTTTATCTTGGCCATCTTTGGTGTCTTTATATCTATCAAAAAAAATTCTCAGGGCATATTAGTGCAATCTCATCATATTCCTTGAAGCGACTGTCTTTATCCTACAACAAGTTACAAGCCAATATTCCAGAATCAATTTTCAGCCTTGTAAACCTTACTGCATTAGATCTATCATCAAACAACTTAAGTGGATCTGTCCACTTTCCACTTTTCTCCAAGCTTCAAAATTTGGAAAGCCTTTACCTTTCACAGAATGATCAGTTATCACTAAGTTTCAAATCCAATGTCAATTCTAGTTTCTCCAGTTTACGGAGTTTGGACTTATCTTCTATGGGTTTAACTGAATTTCCAAAATTATCAGGAAAAGTCCCAAATTTGAAAACTCTCTCTTTGTCCAATAACAAACTTAAAGGTAGATGGCCAAATTGGTTGCACGAAACGAGCTCAAGATTAGAAGACTTGGACCTCTCTCATAACCTATTGACGCAATCATTGGACCAATTCTCTTGGAACCAAGATCTCGGGTACCTTGATCTTAGTTTTAACTCAATCACTGGTGGCATCTCTTCCTCAATCTGCAATGCAAGTTCAATTTGGATTCTCAACTTGTCTCACAACAAGTTGTCAGGAATCATTCCACAATGCCTTGCTAACTCATCATCCCTTAATGTTTTGGATCTACGACTGAACAAATTTCATGGAACTTTGCCAAGTACCTTTGCAAAGGACTGTCAGCTCAGAACTCTGGATCTCAATGGCAACCAATTATTAGAAGGTTTTTTGCCAGAATCTTTGTCCAATTGCATATTTCTGGAGGTCTTAGATCTTGGGAACAATCAAATAAAGGATGTGTTTCCCCATTGGCTTCAAACTCTACCAGAATTGAAAGTATTGGTTTTGCGAATCAACAAGTTTTACGGTCCCATTTCCGGCTTAAAGACCAAGCATGGATTCCCCAGTTTAGTCATTTTTGATGTCTCTTCCAATAGCTTCAGCGGTCCAATACCAAAAGCCTACATAAAAAATTTTGAAGCTATGAATAATCAAGATGATGGCTCGCCATACCTTGTAAGTTATGGTGCATCTGATAGCTCAGAGTACACTAATTCTGTGACTGTAACAACAAAAGCACTCACTATGACAAGGGAAGTTCGGAGTGACTTTGTAAGCATTGATTTTTCAGAAAACAGATTTGAAGGAGAGATTCCGGATGTCATTGGAGAGGTTCATTTGCTCAGAAGTCTCAACCTATCCCATAACAGACTTAGGGGTCCTATTCCCCAATCCATTGGAAATTTGACAAATTTAGAATCATTGGATCTCTCCTCAAATATGCTCACAGGTAGTATTCCTACAAAATTAACCAATTTGAACTTTCTGGAAGTCTTGAATCTTTCCAATAACAATCTTGTGGGAGAAATACCCCAAGGAAAACAATTCAATACTTTTTCCAATTATTCCTACGAGGGAAACTCACGTCTATGTGGAGTGCCATTGACGACAAAATGCAGCAAGGATCCGGAACAACATTCTCCGCCTTTAACGGCCTTGAGGAGAGAACAGGGCTTTGGATTTGGTTGGAAACCAGTGGCTATAGGATATGGATGTGGAATGGTATTTGGAGTGGGAATGGGATGTTGTGTATTGTTAATTGGAAAGCCTCAATGGATTGTGAGAATGGTTGGAGGTCAGCTCAATGAAAAGGTGAAGAGGAAGACAAGGATGAGAGCTAATGAAAATGGTAGCAGAATGAATTAGTTGATATAAGAATGCTTGTTGCACACCTGCATGTTCAATTTGAATTCTGCCTTCTTGGAAAACAAAAGGGCTGAAGTGCACAGCCTAAAGAGCTGCATGTTCAATTTGAATTTGAATTTGATTCCTGTCACCTTGATGTGAAGGGCTGAAGTGCACAGCCTAAAGAGCACCCATCCACCCGTAAACTTTCGCTCTTTTAGAAAGAGAAAAAAATAGACCGCCCTTGATCTGATCTGGGCGGGATCTAAAGCAGCAAATGCAAAGGCAAAAACCTTATCACACTTCATTGCATCGGAGATCTTGTTCGAAGTTTAGTTGTAATATAAATGTGTTTTACTTTCTTTTTGGGTAGTAGAGTGTGATGTACATCATTTACCTTGAGCTTGGAATTTTGTTTTATTCACTACATATTGTTGTAATGATTATATATTGATAGCTGTAAAAATGCTATGCATTGGTCGTTGCAAGAATATTGTCTTTGTCACGTATAAGGGCACAAACAATGCATACTAAAGTAAGGCTATGGGTATAGCCTAGGCCACATGGACGTGTAATTTGTTCTAATTAAAATAATAAAAAAATTGATAGATGAAAAATTATATAAGTCGTACGTGAATAGAGTAACATTCCTTGGAAGAGTTGCCCCTTAAGTCTTAAGTGAAACTCTACTTTCTGGAGAACTAATTTCATGGCTTTCTCCTTTGGGAAAAAGGAAAAAAAAAATAACATAACTAATTTATTATAAAAATATGTGCAACTACTACTACTTAACTGTATTAAATGAGTTGATGATGATATGTATGTGTAATTATTTTGTGAATGATTAATTTAGTTTATAAATGTATAAATGTCGTGCAAATTACTTCAATCGTTAAGTGAACACATCATTGCTGAATTGATAATTTAGTCGTTTCTTACTTAAAACAATAGTAAAAATTATTTGTTGTAACAATTTAATAAGTAATGACATGTTACCGTTAAGTGAGGTCGTATTTTCTTTTAACAAAAATTAATAAATTAATAATCAATATTTTTTAATAAAAAAAGGATAACTGAAATGGTGCGTCCAGGCGCATACTAAAAAGGATTAATTTGTCGTATCAGTTGCACAGTTGTTTCAAAAAATTGGGAGTAAATTTATGAGCGAATACATAATTCTAAATACGCTATTTATGATTTACCCGATTACTTTTGCACTTGACCCATTTTTGCTTCAATTTTTGGTTGGACCATTTATAAACTAAATTAATCATTCACAAAATAATTACACATACATATCATCAACTCATTTAATACAGTTAAGTAGTAGTAGTTGCACATATTTTTATAATAAATTAGTTGTTATTTTTTTTTCCTTTTTCCCAAAGGAGAAAGCCATGAAATTAGTTCTCCAGAAAGTAGAGTTTCACTTAAGACTTAAGGGGCAACTCTTCCAAGGAATGTTACTCTATTCACGTATGACTTATGGTGATGGACCACAGAAGATGAACAAGAAAAGGAAGGAGTTGGTGGGATAGAGAGAGATGGGTAGAGGCGAGAAAAATTACCTTTTATATTTTATTAAATTAATCCCCAAGTAATTATATATAATAACTTAATACAAAGTATTGAAATGAAGGAGATTCTTGTTACTTTGTCATAAATTTTTTTGTATACGTTACTAATCGCACTTTAACTGATAGAAAAAGAGATGAGAGCGCTTTGTATATTATAAATGATTTTCTATAAGCAATTAAAGTTTATATAACAAATAAATAAATCTAATCATATAAGTTATATGAAATTTATATGCAAAATTCAAAGGGAATGGATCAATTGCTGAAAAAAACTATTCTGAAATAATATTCTTTAAATGCTTGTATTGAATTTCGATTTTTGTATATCCATAATTCAAAAAGGTTTTGTAATTATTGCCCAAAAATTAAAGTCTTTCAATAAATAATTATTGTATTTGTTATGCAAACACAAATTAATTTTACTCTATCTTCTCCTTTTTTTACAAAAGAATCCAACAAATTAAAGTGGAATATCCATTTCTCTTGGACCAAACCACAAATTGTGAAATTTATTTTTCAAGGTCGAGTAATTCAACTATATAGAATATTTTTATAACACAAAACATGAATATCAAATCTTACATAAAAAGATAAGCATTTCTTTTTAAACTTTATACACATCATTTACGTAATTATTTCATATAACATGTTTAACATTTCTTAATTTTTAATTATATTTCCTTCTTCGTAAATATAAAGACATGTACACCAATTAACAAAGTTCATGTTGTTTACGACTTCCTTTCA
>PYAF01000411.1:15966-44955 GCA_007407185.1 Glycine tomentella
CTCTTTTCAGCGCTTTCATGTATGACAACTCCACATCGGTTGTTGGTGACAAACCGATGTCCTTTACATTTGGTAACATCGGTTTTCAAAACCGATGTTAAATTCTCCACTTTCAACGTCGCCTGATTCAACATCGCTCGATAACCGATGTTAAAAGTCCAAAATAACCGATGTTGAAAGCTGCTTTTCTAGTAGTGATCACTTTTAAACCAAGAATGCTTTTATTCAATCAAATTACTCAGCACAAGAAATCAATAGCTTAAAAACAGAACTTGTTGGTTGAGTAATGATAATATCAGCAAGAACAAATGAACAAAATGACTTGTAGAGATAGAGATAAAGAAAATCAACACAAGCAATTTATACTGGTTCACTTCTCAAGAGAAGTTACATCCAGTTTCTTCTAATCAACACTAGATTAGAGTTCCACTATTATAAAATTCAGTTCTTACAAGCTTTATATCATACATACTTTATCAACACTAGATAAAGAATAGAAATCTAAAATCCTATTAGACTTCTAGTGATCAAGAACCAGAGAACACTACTCTGTTCTTCCCTAGAGAACACTACTCTAAAACAAGCTTCAAATAACTCTTTACAATAGCATCAAAATACAAAAATTGCAAAAATGAAATTACAATCAAAGATTATGGAGAGAAACAACCTGATGATCCAATGAATATGAATGCATGTGGTCTACCAATCAGAGTTGAATGAGAAAAAAGATTTCAGAACATGCTCTCCAAAAACTTCTTTGAGAATTCTTGCCCAAGAAATCATTCAAAACCCATGAAGATTAAAGAGTGGGACAAGACTTTAGTTAACCAGAAAATCACTTTAAAAATTTGAGAAGGCTTATGTGTATTCAGAAATGTCGAAGTATTCAAGTTATGTTTCAAGACAAGCCTCACTCATATTTATAACAGCTTTCTGTAACAAACATTAATCGATTACACACGCCAAATAATCAATTAAAACGACTCATGTAATATATTAAATTATCACTTAATCGATTAAAGTGTTCAAGGCTGAATTCTGGGTTTAACAACGAACAAAATAATCGATTAAAGCAATAGAGTTTTATATCTGAAGCCTCTTGTGTAATTGATTAAGGCAGTGAAGGTTCCTTAAGAAACAAGCTTATGTAATCGATTACAATGTATGGTAATCGATTAAATTAGTGAAACATGATTTTCAAGATAGCCTGTGTAATCGATTACTGTCTATGGTAATCGATTAAAGAGCAGCAATGCATTAATTTTGTTTTACATTATGTAATCGATTACAAATGTTAGGTAATCGATTAAAATGTTCTTCAATGCTTTTCTAGATTTAAAACTTAAGCAAATAATCAATTATACTGTTGTGTAATCGATTAAAATAGAAGGATTACATTTTTCCAAAAATAATTATAATTTACTTCTTTTTCAAAATAGCTTTGATACTTTGATGAAAACACTTAAGCATGTAAATGATTATATGCATGCAAATGCAAGGATCAACAGATTGGTTTCTCATACACTTCATTTTGGATTTCAATCTTCAAGGCATGTGCAAAGCTCAAAACATTCTTCCATATCAAAAGCTTCATTCTTCTTGTTGCTCCCCCTATATCAAACAGATTGCACCATGGAAAAACTTTCCAATAAGCCTAGGAAGAATTGCCACAATAGCTTGAAGCTATTGATAAGAAACATGAAGTTCTTACACAAGAACAAGAGAGAAATCTCTTACAAGCGAACTCTGCTTTTATTAATCTCAGAAAAATCAAGTTATCCTTTACATTCAGTTTGGCAGCTTTATATAAAAAACGTGAATAGCTGAATGGAATCGATTATTTCATCTTATTAATCGATTATTTTGTTCTTGAACTCTGTTTTCATTTTCCACCAAAGTGTTGTGTAATCGATTACAGACAATTGGTAATCAATTAAAACAGACAAGTCTTGTTTCTGTGTGTAACTGAACTACTCGTAATCGATTACATATACATTGTAATCGATTAAAACAGAAAGTATTTGTTTTTGTGTTTTTACAGAATTGCTTCTAACAAGTGCTGGAATTTATTGAATTAAATTGGACTTGAGACATCAAAATCCAATCCTTGTCTCCTTGAGTTGATTTGCCTCTTCATACTTGTCCAAGTTAGCTTGGATGTGATCTTGAAGTGCTTGAGTCCTAGCTCTTGTCATTGGTACTTTAAAGTTCACCAAAGGAAGTGCTTCAAACTCTTCTTCTAGACGTTTAGCTTGCCATGGACCTCCATCATAACCGTAGCATTTTGAGATCAGAAATTAAACAACAATTGTCATTGAAGGAGACCTTGAGTCCTTTGTCGCATAGTTGGCTTATGCTAAGGAGGTTGTGCTTCAAACTTTTCACATAAAGCACATTCTTTATCTTTGTTTTGAAACTATCTTCTATATTTCCTTCTCCAATGATCTTTCCTTTATTATTATCACCATAAGTGACATATCCTCCATCTTTGAGTGTCAAATTGGTGAGCATGGACATGTCACCTGTCATGTGTCTAGAGCAGCCACTATCAAGATACCATAATGTTGATTTTGCTCTTAGACACACCTGCAAAAGTCAATTAGTAACAAAGAAAGGTACCAAATGTGGGTTGGGTCCATAGGGGTTAATTGGTTTCCTTTTTCTCTTAGGTACCAAAATACATTCACCATTAGGGCACATAAAATCATAAAATCTCCTTGCATAGCACTTAATGAATGTATGACCTTTCTTCATGCAATAATTGCAAGTGATAATTTTTTATGTACTTTCAAAATGAGTCAATTGATAATTCTTTGTTTTTGAAAGGCCTTTTTGATACTTTTGTTTTGGAGGTACAAACCTTGTTTTTCCAAAAGGTTTTGATCCATGTTTGTACCCCAAACCAGAAGTATCTCCAGCATGTTTTTGCACACTTAGCATTTGATTTAAATTGCATTTACATCTATAAAGCATTTTCAAAAGATCAACCAAATAAAAATTTTCTAAAAGCAAAAGCATATATTTTTCACCTTGACTCTTTTTGTAATCATCAAATTCTTTTTATAGCATCTTGGATTTATTAACATTTAAAGATGATGAGGCACAAACACGTCCATTAGCTTTGTAACTTGAAACAAGCTTTTCATTTGCTTCTTTCAAATTGCAAAGTTCAGATTGCAATTCAGCAATTTTGGAAACATGCCATTTGAGATTACCTTTTAGCCTATTATTGGTTTGTGCAAGCTTTTGGGCCTCTTCATGCATCTCATGGAAAGAATTAACAATATTATCATATTCAAAAGTTATCTCAGTTTCATCACTTAGTGTGGAAGTGAAACAAACATTTGCTTCTTCATTCTCACTTGTTGATTTGGAGGTTGTTGAATCATTGTGTCCCATGTTATGTATGCCTTCTTTGGTTTCCCTTCTTTCTTTGTATTCCTCTCACCTTGTTGCTTCTTCAAAAACATAGGACATTCAGATTTGATGTGTCCGGGCTTACCACATTCAAAGCAAGTGAAGTTTGTGGAGTTGTTATTGTTGCTGTCATTTCTCTTGTTGAAGTTTGGCAGCTTTTTGTTCTTGTTTCTTCTTATGAACTTGCTGAATTTCTTCACTATTAGTTTAATATGTTCATCACGTTCATCTTCATCACTTGAGTCTTCTTTTTCCACATTTGATGATGCAGTTTTCAGGGCTATACTCTTTTGCTTTTTGTCTGCATTTTCAGAATGTGTTATTTGTGACATTTCAATTTCATACTCAAGAAGCTTACCGACAAGTGCAGCCATGGACATCTTGGATAGATATTTTGATTCCTTGATTGTTATAACTTTTGGTTATCATGGTCTTGTAAGACATTTCAGGATTTTGATGTTTAACTCTTCATCATCAAAGGCCTTTCCAAGACCAAGAAGATGATTCACAATGTGAGTGAACCTTGTTTGCAGCTGAGAAATGTATTCTATGGAATTCATCTTGAGCATCTTATACTCATGAATCAAGGCATATTTCCTTGACATTCTAACTTCGTTAATGCCTTCATAAGTTACTTCCAACGTTTCCCATATTTCTTTCACGCTTTTACACTGATAGTTCTAAAGAATTCATTAGAAGAAAGAGTAGATGTAATCATATTTTTAGCTTTAAAGTCATATTGTACAACTCTTTTTTCTGCTTCCGTCATCTCATCCCACTTCTTAGGAATTCTTTCATTATCAACAACATTTGTAGGAATCAAAGGACCCTTCTCAATAGCATTCCAAGCACCTAGGTCATTTGATTGAATAACAATTTGCATATAATTTTTTTTCAAAAGTTAAAATGTTCTCCCTCAAACATATGAGGACGATTGAGAGAGGCTCCCTCTTTAAAAGTTATTTGTGTAGTATTCATTTTCTTTGAAAAAGAAAGTGATCTTGAATAACTTTCAAGAACCAGCTCTTGATACCAATTTTTAAAACAATGACACTCAAACACCAAAAGGGGGGGTGAATTAGAATAACCTTCACCTTTTAAAATTCTTTATGAAATCGGAGTTTAGGATCTTAATCACTTTTTAAAATCAACACAACATTAATTCTAATCAAACTAGATTAGAGTTCCACTAATTCAAAAGTATTCTTTACAAGCAATTACAAGTGATTTTCTCTATCAACCCTAGACAAAGAATCAGAGTTCTAACACCCCATTAGAAACCAAATCACCAAGATCCTAAGAACCCTACTCAGATCTTTACCCCTAGAGAACACTACTCTAGAAAGCTTTGAAATAAACTCTTTAAACTTAGCCTTACAAAAGTATTTTGAAACTCAACAATCTACAAAAAAGTTTAAGAGAGACACAACCTGTGATTCTCAATGGATAAATGAATGCACGAATGATTTTACCAATCAACACCAGGTTGTATGAATATCAAAGCTCGGAATCAACTCTCTTGAAAAAACTTTCCTTGACTCATCTTCAAGTATGAAGCAAAATGATATTTTAATCTCAAGCAAGAAATCTAATACTCAAAAAACTGTTTCTTGGACAATGAAAACTTTTCCTGTGTTGGGTTTTCGTAATCTGAAGTATATGATGAAATATGATGTATATTGAAATCGCAAACCCAAGTAGCTTTATATAGAAAATAGTTTTAACAGACAGTAATCGATTATTTTAACATATGTAATCGATTATTTGACCAAGTAATTGATTAAAATGTTCTTGAGACAATTTGGAAATCTTTAACGAACAAAGTAATCGATTATTCCATGAAGTAATCGATTAAACCAGTCAGTCTTGTATATGCAATAGGCCTTGGTAATCGATTATATATTGTGGTAATTAATTAAGGCAGCCATGTACAATTTCCAGAATAAGCCTATGTAATCGATTACTGATTGTGGTAATCGATTAAGGTAGTCATGCGTGTTTTAGAAATACAACTATGTAACTGATTACGATCATCTTGTAATCGATTAAAGTGTTCATCGTGGCTTTTCCAGAATCAAACATAAGCTGGTAATCGATTATATCCTTGTGTAATCGTTAAACCAAACAAAGCCATGGAATATGCGTAGATAAACTCTTAAATTCTTTTCTTAAAACATGCATGAATATGTTTATGCTTTATGCGATGCAAAGATCACAAGATAAGCCTTCTTAAACCATTCTACAAATTACAAATGCCTTCAAGTGACATGGGCTTTATCCTTAATCTTATTCTCCAGCTCCTCCTATATCTAACAAGGTTGAAGCTAAGGTCACCATAACTAATGATTCTAAAGTTGTTGTGAATTTTGTGAGATCCAACATTTTTTACAGGTTTGGTGTGCCTAGAGCCATTATCAGTGACCAGGGGAGCCATTTTTGTACCAGATCATTGACTCCAAAATTATGGGGTTGTGCATAGAGTCGCTACAGCTTATCCCTAAAGTAATGGGCAAGCAGAGGTTTTTAATAGAGAGATCAAGCAAGTGTTGTACAAGGTAGTGCAACCCAATAGGAAGGATTGGAGCAAGCTACTTGAAGATGTTTTATGTGCTCACAGGACCGCTTACCAAACACCTTTGGGGATGTCTCCCTATAAGGTGTTCTTCGTAAGGCATGCCACCTTCCGGTGAAGATTGAGCACCATGCTTGTTAGGCGGTGAAGAGTTCTAACATGGCATTTGATGAAGCGAGTATGGAAAGGAAGCTTCAATTGCAAGAACTTGAAGAGATCCGCTTATAAGCCTACGAGAACTCCAAAATTTACAAGGAGAAAGTGAAGAGATTTCATGACTCTAGGATTCTAAGGAAGGAGTTCCATATTGGCCAAAAAGTGCTCTTGTTTAACTCGCCTTAAGCTTATTTTCGATAAACTTCGATCTAGATGGGATATACCTTTTGTTATTACTAATGTTTTTCCCCATGTGCAGTTGAGATTAAAAATGAAGTTACCAACAAGGTCTTCAAAGTGAATGGTCACCAACTCAAGCTATTTCATGAGAACCCTCAAGTGGAGGTGGAGCTTGTACGAACCTCTCTTTGGTCTTGCCAATTTTACGTGATGATGTACCTTGATTGACACTGAGGAGTTTCCTTTTCCCTTCTTTTATTTGTTGTCTCTTTGTTTTCATTTAATTGCATGCTCATATTGAGGACAATGTGCATTTCAAGTGTGGGGTGAAGGATTACAAGATCAATTTTCTATTTTCTGTATGTTTTCTGTTTGTCATTTCTGTTTGTTTATGTTATTGTTTTAATGTATTTGTTTTGTTTTGTTGGTTTTCTGTTTTTACATTCAGAAAATAAAAAAAAAATAATAGAATTTAGGCATTTCATGTTCTTCATAAGATTTCTAACTTGTATAAATTGTGAGAAATGTTCCATTTTTTGTTGGATTGAAAGGTTTCATGCTTGATGTAAATCATTGTAGCAATTGTTGAAGTGATAAGTAGGCTTGAGAAATAAAATTTAAGGTGAATCATGTGTTAGAATTATGCCTTGTGAGTTTTTGGGCTCATGTAACACCTCAACTTACAGTCTTGTTATTATTGATTTTTAATGAAAATTCTTTTCAACTTACTTAAGAGCACTCAGTTGAATATAACAAAATTTTGCCAATAACTGATACTCCAAGAAAATTTCATCACTGAGAAATATTTATAAACCTGAAATAACATATAATAAGAGTACAAACTGACACTGGTTCTATTATATAGTACAAATAACTAAAACACTCTGTAACAAAAGAACACATCTTCAAACAAAATCCTCTTCCTGTAAGTAGCTAGACAGTCTCTCGTTACTGTTCATCTCCTCACCCAAATGGAAATTGAGGTCATAGCAAGTGTCAACCACAGACACAAAACACAGGATAAGTTTGTAATAAACATAGTTTAAGCAACAAGTTATATTCAGTGCGCAGTTATTTATAACAACGTCCTCAATTTTCAGTTCTAATTTTATATGATGCATGATTCTCCCAAACTCTCAACATCATGAACATGTGGTACCAATTGTCAAGATAACCCCATCCCAGTGGCACAGAACTTCTTCGATCAGTCAAGGTCTCCCGGTGTTGCACAGGTTCTCATCCACACTCATGTGATCATCATGGGTGGCGTGGTTCCCCACCGCAAGAGTCACCCCCAATTTAGACCCCTCTGCCTGAATACACGAACTCCGTTCATGCAGCTATCTGACACACCTCCTCTCTGAGGCAACTTTATGAGACACATGAGACTGATCACTTATGCATATCTCATTCATTTTATAAACTCATATTTATTTTCAACATCAAACTCCAATCACTGTCTCACATAATTTACTTAGAAATTCAACATAAATCATGTACAGAACTCAACTTATTACTCATGTACAGAAACTCAACATATCATTCATGTACAGAGATTCATAGAACACTCAGCAAGTATAAAACTTCATTCAGGCACTCAATCATATAACTAAAACTTAAATCCAACAATTACTCAAATACAAGTCATACTTCACAAAACTTCAAACACTTATTCAAACACAAGTAACACTTAAACTATCCTCATCATAAAACTTCCCTATACATACCTGATAACTCCTTACAAAGCTTGACATACTTTTCCTAAAAGTGCTAGCCTTCTACACGTGACCTTAAGGGAAATTGGGCCTCTTTTCACTTTAACTTATGCCTTGAAAAGGAAAAGGTGAAAATGAAATGAAAGAGATGGGAGGGAGAGAGACTCACATGGGGTTTGGTGGAGAAAGGGAGTCTTGAAAGTGACTTCCACTTAAGGGCCCTCCTCTCTTTATATATGGTTTGAAAAGTGATAAAATATTTAAATACATAATTATCCTTTCTAATTAGTTACTCTCATTTGGTTCCATTAGAACTTGGTTTCATCTCATTCCATTATATCCTAACTAAACTCATAATTACTCTTCTAAATATCTTCCAGCTTTATAACCAAATCCTCCTAAGTCATGAGGACTCTCTTCCAAGTGTCCTCCACTTGTCCCCATGTATTTAAGTCATGAAATCTCCTCTCTTCTTACTCCCTCACTCATGTGTCCATCAAGGGGAAAGGAGAGAAGATTTTTCTTCCTTTCATGTCATCTTGTACAAATATCTTTCAAGGAAAAGAAATGTATAAACAAAGAAAAAGAAGTACAAGCAAAGAAAAAAAAAATAAAGAAAAAAATGCAATAAAAGTGTGTTGTGGTTCATTTTCATCCTTGTAAGTTCTTTTTATTTTAATGTTGTTGTTCTCCACCTTTTTTGTTTGTTTCTATTCTTGCTTTTACTTATTGGCTTACTCCCCATTGCCCCTCCTTCTCTTAGTTTAGCCTAAATATCCTTCTCTTATCCACCCTTTACCTAAGACATACATTACAAACCAATAAAGTCCTTTTGATCTTTTGATCATGTGTATTTCAAGTTGAATGAATTAGAGTCTTGTCAAAATTTGGTGTGCTAGTTACATGTGGTGTTTGAGTGTAAACACAAACCCATACACATTAGATGAGGTTGAGTGTTGTTCATTGAGAGATTTCTTTGACCTTGATGCATTCTTAATTTTAACTTGACTACTTTTTCACTTTGCACTTTGTAATCATGTGTTCGTGGATTGTTTGTTACCTTATATCATTCTTCCATTTTTCATCTTTCTCACTTTTGTTCATTGTTAGGATTCATTGAAAAATGTGTGTGCCTTGTTCTTACCTTTCTTTTAGTTTGTGGTTTACTTTAGTTTGAATTTTTCTCTTAGTCTTTCTTTTAGCTTTTCCTGGGAGTGCAAAAGTTTAAGTGTGGGGTATTTTGATTGAGCATTTTTAGTTTAATATTTTTTTGTTCTTCTTATCTTATTTGACTTCTCTTGGACTTTTATTTTTCTCACTCTAACTCAGTTTTTGTCTTAGGCAAACAATTAGGCTTAATTGATAATTATTATTTATTTTCAAATTTTTTGATTACTTGACCTATCTTCCTTGTGCAAGACCTAGAGGATTCTACAACACTCCAAATGGAGAATATGAGTAGTCCCGGGAAAGATAAGGAAAAGAGCTACAATCGTGTCAGAGATAAGCTCAGGCCAATTCTATCATTTTAAGGGTCATTTTAGGCTTGGAAGTTAGAACCTATGCACTTGATTTTTTGGCTACGAGTTGGGTTTTGATTGGTGTAATTAGCATAATTAGTTAGATTAGATGGGTCTAATCAGGGCCCATCCTTTCCTACTGACTCAGTCACTATATATCAATGTAATTAGTTAGTTAGAAAAGAATTATTTTCATTTGGTACAAACAGAATTTTTAGTCTTTTTACAAGTTTTCATAATTAAAATTTTTCTCTTTTTTTCTCTCAACTGTTCTTCATTGTTTTTCAGTTTTCTTCTTCATTTCATTTATGTTCTTATATTTTCTTGTAAAAGTCTCGTGGTCTTCCACTGATGATGATCATAGAAGGCTAAACAATTAATAAATCAAAAGATCCAGTCCAAGCAAGGAGAATTTGAGTTCTCTGGTTTGGTATTTTAATTTGTGTGTGAATGTTCATTTTCTTCTTCAATCCTCTATTTGATTTTCATTATTATGAATGTGTTTAGGATTGAAAACGGATTAGGTTATGAATTCATTTCCTAATTTTGAATTTTAATCACATATTGTTTGGATGATATTTCAATTAGGTTTGTAGTTTCAATTAATTTAGGAGTTAATTCGATTTAACAGCTTCTAATGACATTGAATGAACTTTCATAGTAAGATCATTATATGAGAACTATGATAATTTGCATTGCTTGGTTTGGTGAATTAGATTGATATTTTTAATCTGTTTTACAATACCTTTTATCAATTTTGTCAGTTTCTACATTTTTCTTCAATTTTAGTTTGTCTTTCACAATTTTTCTTCAATGGCCTACAAACTGTTCGATTAAAATCCCCCTGTTGTTTATCAATGAATTGAAGTTGGAATCAAATTGATCGTATCTCTGAGTCGACCTAGGTTAATCCTATGCTACATAATTAGCATAGTTTTATTTGTTTTGAAGCGATGTGACGTTAGTTATCAACCCACTCCAATCAATTATGCTCCTCCAGAGTGACTAAAGCTGAAGTAAAGGAGATGATTGGACTAGCTACTGACTACTTTACTAAGAAACGAAGGGCTAAGGGTGAAGAGTTCAGACGCAACATGCAACATGCAATTTCTACTTAATTCACTGTCTTGGTGAATATCTCATTCAGACTCTACATGCTCACTCAACCCCTTACTACCATGAGCCTCTCCATCCACACTACCATTTGGATTACTATTTCTTTGAGTCTTCTTTTGTAACTCCTCAAATCTTACATTCATTTTGGCTTGCAAGTCTTCCACTTGTTTTGTCATGGCTTCCATCAACCTAGAGGTCTTAGGTGACAAAGCCTCATCTCCTATTGAGCTCATCCTTCAAAAGAAATGGTTAGCAAAACACAAGTATATAAGAAAATTCTCACCACTCTCTAAGTGTTTACCACTCTCACTCGTGTTTGCACAATTTCTAGGTTTTTTCTGTAATGTTCTCTCTTGCCTTTTTCCGCTCTTGTTCCTCTCTATAGTTCTTAAGCAAAAACTTATAATCAAATCAAGCTTCTTTACTATAGTGAAATAGGAAACAATTCTAAGCTAGGCTCAAGAGTCCAAAAACAAGAAAACTCTAAGACAAAAACCTTGGAAATTGTAAGAGACAAGCAACAAAAGAAAATATTTAGAAAAGCACAACTCAAATTGGAATTTAATGAGACAACTCAAGGAATACTATGGGCTGTATCAAACTGGACAAAAGGATATGCCAAGTAAATTCAATTACTAGAAGCCAAATTTCATCAAATTTGCATGTCGTACAAGTTCACTTTATTTTGTGGTTCAATGAAAATTTGAACTTGTAGTCTTTGTAACTTTGCTTGTTTCTAAATTCTGTTTTTCTTTGTAATTTTCCAACCACTAACTCAAAAGGTTTCTTGGCTGTACCAAACTGTTTTTCCAACCACAATTCACAAACTTTTGGCTGCACTTCTTTGTTTTTCTTTTTGTACAAGTTCAAGAATCCTTAAAGAAATGATGAATCACGAAAATATGATGTATAATAATTGTAAAATTTGCTTCTAACAACTCAATTCAGTTTAGGCATGAGAATAGAATCAAAACAAGTGGTCATACAACACATAAACACAAAATTTTTTTTAACAAGAATCAAGATTAGAAAATTTTCAAGAACTCATGAAGATATGAAATCACATGGAACTTGAAGAAAGATACAAGGGCTATGTGGCAGATCACTACACAAGACTAACCCACCAAAGATTTTCACAAAAACACAAGAACATAAGGAAAAAGAAAGGATTTCAGATTTTCGAAAAGCTGCAGAATTTTACCTTTGAAAACTTTTAAAATTGAACTTGAAGAAGAATTCCACAAGGATTAGGCTCTAGATACCACTTGATGTATGGCTGAACCCATCAACCATGAATTTTCCCAAATATACCTTGGATTGAAACTCAAACTTCAAGCTTTCTTCAAGGACACAAAGCTGTCCAGTTTCCACAAACTAATGGTTGTTTGTAAGTTTTGATTTCAGCAATGGAAAGTGGAATAAAGGTAAGGGATGAAGATGGATGGTGAAAACAATAGGAATACCCACAATAACCAAGAGGGGGTGAATTGGTTTAAACTTGGTCTCTTAAAATTATTTATAAAATCAGAGTCAAAGGATCTTAATCACTTTTAAACCAATAATGCTTTTAATCAATCAAATTACTCAGCACAAGAAATCAATAGCTCAAAAACAGAACTTGTTGTGATCTTGAAGTGCTTGAGTCCTAGCTCTTGTCATTGGTCCTTTAAAACTCACCAAAGGAAGTGCTTCAAGTTCTCCTTCTAGACCTTTAACTTGCCATGGACCTCCATCACTCTTTTTGGTAATGAGAAAAAGGGGGAGAAGTTTATGAAAACATTTTTTTATGTAAACACCAGTCATTTAATAAAATAACAGTCATATTGAGTTATGAATGACAGATATGGAAAGTCCTAATCCTATCAGACAAAAATGCATGGTATCTGCTTATATCAAAAAACAAAATCAATTTGCTCAACAGTCATTTTAGTCAATCCCAAATATACTCTCGATAATTATGAGCATCTTTCTTTCTATAAATACGACATCAAGGAGTGAAGAATGACGAAAAGAAAAAAGTACATAGAAAGACAAGTTGTGAATCAAGAAATGAGAAAAGAAAAAAATATGTAAAGAAACATACTGAGGTTAAGAGAGTCCACCCTTAGTAGTATACAAAGTATTGGTGAGAGATTAGGACATTATTGTAAATCCACTCTTTGAGTGTGGTAAAGAATCTATGATTCTGTATCCAACTTCTGTGTGTGAAAGCCAGGAGTGGCTTAGTGACAAAACAATACTTGGGTGTTCTTAGACTCATAGGGAGTCTAAGGGTTGTGTCAGGAGTCGCCTTGAGAATAATTTTAAGTCATAAGTGGCATGAAAGAATACTTGTTGTAATCAAGTTTGATTAGTGGAACCCTTTATTGGTTGGTAAAGGAGAGCTAGACATAGCTCAGGTTGAGTGAACAAGTATAAAATAAAGTATTTTTTACTGCTCTTCTTTAGCTTATTAATGTATTTCATTGTCCATTATTGACACATTCAACACACAAGGTTTTTAAGGAAAAACAAGTTTTATATCTCATTGGACGATAATCCACTTTTAGTCACTAGACGAGGTTTCTTATAAACTTGCATATTATAACATCTTCCATTTCGAAATGGTTTTATATTTTTTACTAACACATTATTCAACCCCCTCCCCCTTTTAGTTGATTTGTTGTATTTCAACCTTCATATGTTTCAAAATTTCATCTACATCATCTTTAGGTATTGTGTTCCAAGGAGCTTTCTCACATATACAAACTTGTGCCTCAAACTTAAAATATTTTACATGTTTTCCACAAATCTTGTAAAATGATGGAGGAAATTGAATGTCAAGTTTTATTTCTTCTTTTTGTCATATTTTTTTCCTTTTCTTTTCCAATTTTGCATTAATTGCAGGACCATGTCCCTTCCTAAGAACACCGAAGTATTATTTTGTCACTAAGTTACTCCTAGATTTCACAAACAAAAGTTTGATATAGAATAAGATATTCTTTATAACACTCAAAGAATGGATTTACAATAATGTCCTAATCTCTCACTAATACTTTGTATGCTACAAAACATGGACTCTCTTAAGCTCAGTATGTTTCTCAACAAATGATCTACTTTTCTCATTTCTTGATTCACGACTCGTGTTTCTATGTACATTTTTTTTCTTTTCGTCATTCTTCTATCCTTGATGTCATTTTTTTAGGTAGAGAGATGATTGTAATCGTGGAAAGTATCTTTGGGATTGAATAATATGACCATTGAACAAATTGATTTTGTTTCATGATATAAGCATATACTACATGTTTCTGTCTGATAGGATCAGGGCTTTCTATATTTGTCATTCATAACTCAATATGATCGTTATAAATATAAAAAGAAATATAAGATTGGTTTTTAGATATATTTCTTTTAAACAAAATCATATAAACTGTCATAGATAGATAATTCAAATAAAATGTTCATTTCAATTGGTGTTTGGATGGATTGGATGAATACTTCTTGCTTCCAGCAGGCAATAAAGTGGTTAACACAAATTTATATATTGTTTTCATCAAAACCTTATGGGATGTCTGGGTCGTCCAATGATGGATCATCCAATGTCTAACAAAGGTCAGTATAACTATCAATTTCATTCTAATAAAATTTTATTTATATATTGAAACATTATATTTTAAAAAATATTGATAATGCATCTTAATAATATTTTGTATTTACATTTCCCTATGACCTTATGCTACATTAGGATGCATTAGTTTTACCTGATAATGTAACACCATGAAATTTCGATAATTGAAAATAGATGTTTGATATATTTATTGTGTTATTTGATTATTTGATTAATTTAGATTAGTTGAATTGTTGTGTAAATTATCCTTGTGCAATTGCTTGGTATGGATGTTAAATTATGTGGAGTTTGTTTGAGCTATGTTGAAATGTGTCATTTATAGTTTGACCCAAAACTTGTTTCGGTAAAACCACGATCTTGGATTTGTTAACAGTTGGATCGCCTTCAAATTTTTACAATAGGTTCATAACCTATATCTGCATATTTTGACCGTTGAGATTTGCAAAATAATAACTTGTGGTGTCACACTAAGCGCGATCAGAGCGCTAAGCGCAATTCCAATCAGAGAGGAAATTGTGCTAAGCGAGACAAGCATGCTGAGTGAGATGAGTGCGCTGAGCGAGACGAGCGCGTTGAGCGAGAATTGCAATTTATAAATACGTCCAGTAGTGCAGAAAAACATGTTTTCACTTTTCTCTCTCTAAACTCTCATCCAAAATCCTAGAATCACCTCTTCCACCACCCACAGCCATCGGTGACTACCACGAGCCGCCGTTTCTTGCCGCTGGACCACGGCATGGAGATGAACACTTTAATAGGAGCAGAATCTTCAAAACTCAACTCAAGGATTCGGTAGAGAACCGAGCCTCCAATCTTCCTTTCTTGGTTTCTTCGAAGTAACCATGGTTTCCTTGTCTTCTCCTAGTTAGTTTAAGCCCCTCTTAGTATCTTTTGTGATCTGGGTACCGTTATTGGGTGTTATTACACTTCTTTTGAAAATCCTTTGAAAACGAGACGCTGTACAAGTTTCCTTTTTATAAAATTGATGTCATTTTTGTGACCTTCGTTGAGCCCCAATCATATTGGTGTGATCAGAATTTCAAAATGATGTCCTTTTGATGTGTACTTCTAAAACACCATTTTAGTCCCTTTTTAAATTTGAGTGGGTTTTTGACCCCGAATGTTAATATTAACCTTGTCTTTGAAATCTATACTAAATTATCTTCGATTTGGTATATAGAACTCTGCGTTTGGGCCAAACATGTGAACTAAAGAGATTTCAAAACGAGGCTAATAGGAGCTGGCAAAGGGAGACAGATAGGTAAGAGAAGTTTATTGTTTGGTTACAAGTTTTTAATACCATAGTTGGGGGTCAGGGAACCCAATTATGGAGATGTATGCTTGTCCCTGTTGTGTGGTGCTTTTAAAAAAAAACTATGTTTTAAACTAATGGGATGTGATATATTTATTATTGATGTATGTTTGTTACTGTTGTGTGCTCGTTTTCAAGAAAAACTGTGTTTTTAACTAATGGGATGTGATGAATTTGTTATTGATGAATAAAACTATGAATGATGTTGTTGTTGTAATGATTGGATTTTTGGGAAAAGTCTTAATTGCAGAGGAAACTCTGTCCAAAATTTTATAATATGTTCTCTTATTTAATTCTTTATTAAATTTTAAATGGGCACAAGAGTTTGTTTTCTATATTGTAGTCCTCCTCTTTAATTTAGAATTTTTCTAAAATACCAATCTCGTGGTAATATGGATTGTGAATGAATGAGGTTTATGTTGTCTGAAGACCTGAGGGAAATCTCAGGCATATGTTATATAGATGTGAAATGCGATTGTTTGTGATGTTGATGATGATATTGAAATGAGATTATATTGATGATTATGTTAATGTGAGATGATATTAATGGTTATGATGATGATGTGGAAATGAAATGATGTTGATGTTGTTGATGATATTGAAATGAAATGATATTGATGTTGTTGATGATATTGAGATTGAGGTGATATTGATGTTGATGATGACATAGATGAGAGATGATGTTGAGGTTGATGATGTCATCGTGATGGATGTATGTTGTACATGTGAGGTGCAGTGACCTGTTGGATATCCCTGCGGGGAAGAGTATACGAATTTTAAGCATTCCTGAAGAGAGAAAGGGATTGCTTAGAATTCTGGTCTCTATCCATGGTCGGTGCATTGATGAGCCCATGTTTGTATGTTGTGTATGTACATGGGAGTGCATGAATTATTGGATATCCTTGCGAGGAAGAGTTTATGAATTTTAAGCATTCCTAGAAAGGAGAAGGGATTGCTTAGGATTCCAGTCTCTATCCATGGTCAGTGCATTGATGGTGCCCATGTTTCATACTTCATAATTGCATGGAAATAGAATGGTGGCAGTAAGTGGGTAATTATGGGCATATCACTCTATTTGGAACAACCTTGTGACTCTGGCTGATCACCATGGGGGAGAGCGGCATGTGCACAACAGGATGACCTCGACGAGCTACTGCATCATTTTCCTAAGTGAGAGTGTCATGTGGGCACGCATAGGCTATTTCCTGAGGAATGGTACCACATTGCATTATGAAAGTCGAGTCAGGTGCATGCATCATTTTTAGCATAATTGACTTGAATTGTGAAAAAAGTGGATGACTAGTTTGTTGAGTGTGTGTTGGACTGATTGATTACTAAGAATGATTATGGTTGTTATTGTTGTTTTCTTTTTTATTATTGTTATCTGATGCTTGTTGATTTTGTATAATAAACCCACTGTTGCAATTTTGTACTGTGTGCTGTGACGATTGCAAACCTTTGCTCATGAGAGAAGATGAACATCAATCCTTTTGTTCGAGTCACCAAGCCGACGTGGTAACGTTGGAATTCATTTTGTAAAAGAGTTGTGTTTTGTCATCAACTCTTTCTTAGTTGGTGTTAGAATCAAAGAAGCTGAAGCAAAGGATTCAAAGATGATTGAAGGAAATGAGTTTTGATATTTTACATGCCCAATCAATTTGATGGCATATGTAATTGTGTTTAAGCTTGGTTCATTAGATAAAGCTTTATTATCCTCATTAGCTATTTATAATTCATGCATTAATACATTCATTTGAAAGGAATTAATCATGTGGTAATAAGCAAACTTATAGAATTTCATAAAGGCAATTAGGAATTGTATAAAACATTTCTTCACTGCTTTAATTGATTACTTAGGTAAAATAATCGATTATAGGCATGTGAATGTTTTCTGGAAAATGCCTTATGAATATTTTAATTGATTACCACTGGCTCGTAATCGATTAAATTAGCTTTACACAGAATTAGGAATTCCTGTGATAATCGATTATCTTGGAAAATAATCAATTACATAAGCTTCTGCATAATTTTAACAACATGTTCATCTGGTTTAATCGATTACCAGATGTTAGTAATCGCTTAAATATGCATTGTTAAGTTTTAGGCATGGTCTGTGTTAATCGATTAAATGGGTACTTAATGTTAGGATCATGAAGCTGAAGCAAAGTATTCAAAGATGAAGAGGCAAATAAGTTTTGATGTTTTACATGCCCAATCTTATTAGATGGCATTTGTAATTTGTTCTCAAGCTTGGTTTATCAAGATAAAGCTTTATAATCCTCATTGTCTAAGAGTAATTCATGCATTCATACATTCATTTAATTTGAATTAATCATGTGGTAACAATCAAACATGTAGTAACTCATAAAGGCTATTAGAAATTGTATAAAACAATTTCTCACTGCTTTATTCGATTACTTTGGTAAAATAATCGATTACAGGCATGTGTTGATTTTTGGAAAATGCCTTATGAACATTTTAATCGATTACCTCTTGATCGTAATCGATTAATTAAGCTCAACACAGATTTGGAACTTCATGTGATAATCGATTATCTTACGAAATAATCGATTACCAAAGCTTCTGCATAATTTTACACAGCATGTTCATCTGGTTTAATCGATTACCACATTCGTAATCGATTAAATATGCATTGTCAAGTTTTAGGCATGGTCTGTGTTAATCGATTAAATGGGTACTTAATCGATTACTTGTATGCTTTGAAAAACATAGTTCATCTGGCTTAATCGATTACAAGACGAATTAATAGATTATTCTGTTCGTGACAGATTTCCAGATTTCTGATGAACACTTTAATCGATTATATGGATAAAATAATCGATTACATTGATGAAATAATCGATTACAGTTAGTTAAAACAGTTTTGTTATAAATAGAGAAGCTGAGTCTGTTTGAAATAATTTTTACCATTTCGTGCAAGCTTAGTGAAAAACATATTCTACAATTCTCAAGAGTACCCATGTCAGAATTAAGTGAGATAATCATAAATTGTTAAAAGTCAATGGGATCTACATGAGTTCTTAGTATTGTAACTCAAAGATCAAAGTTCTGTTCAAGCTTGTTCTTAAAGAAAGAATTCAAGAAAGACAGGTAGTCATCTTCTACATATAATCTCAGGTTGATTGAATCATTCATTTCATTGTTATTGCTGAGGATTATAAGGTGATATCTTTCTTGTACCTTAAGCTGGATTTTCTAGTAAATTTCTATTGTATAATTGTGTGATACTTCCATATAACATTTGTATTCTTTAAAGCTTTTTCTAGAAATGGTTTCTAGAGGGAAGAACAAAGAGGGGATCTCTGGTTCTTGGTCTTTTGAAAAATCTATATGAAGTAGATTTTGAATTTTACCTAGGGTGGGTAAGAGAGATCATTTGTAAGCTTGTAAAGAACAAATATTTATTATAATGGAACTCTAACCAAGATTTGGTTGGAAGAAAACTGGATGTAGCCTCTGGGGTTGAGAGGTGAGTCAGTATAAATCTTTTGTGCTTCATATTTCAGTTTGTATTTCATTTAATTCTTGAAGTATAGTAATTGCTTATCATACAAATTTAGTCACAGCACAAGAGTAATTTGATTGGAGAAGTAAAGTGTTTTTCTTATTGGTTTTAGATTGATAGGATCCTTTTAAAGTCTTCCGCTATTACATATTTTGAAAGGAAAATTTTTAAAACTCTGAGGTAAAACCAACTCACCCCCCTTCTTGGTTCTTTGCATAAGTATTCATTATATTTTCACTTAATCGATTACATGTGTGCATTGTAAAACTTAGTTTGTCTGGCTTAATCGATTACAAGGTGATTTAATGGATTATTATGTTCGTAACAGATTTCCAGATTTCTTCTGAACAATTTAATCGATTATATGGATAAAATAATCGATTACAATAGTTAAAATAATCGATTACATTGACGAATTAATCGATTACAGTTAGTTAAAACAGTTTTTTATAAGCTGAGTCTGAGTGAGACTAAGTAAGAAAGAAATAGATACTCGTGCAAACTTTGTGATATACATATTCTAAAGTTCTCAAGTGTACCCAAGGCTGAAATTAGTGAGATAATCAAATATGTTTAGTGTCATTGAGATTTACTTGAGTTTTTAGTCTTGATACTTAAGGATTGAAGACTTATTCAAGCTAGTGTGCTTAAAGAAAGTAATCAAGAAAGAGTGGTAGTCATCTTTTGCATATAATCTTAGGTTGATTGAATCTTTCATATCATTGTAATTGTTGAGGATTATAAGGTTATCTTTCTTGTACCAAAAGCTTGTGATTAGTTGATATTTGTTGTATAATTGTGTTGTATTTCCATATAACATTTGGATTCTTTAAAGCTTTTTCTAGAAAGGGTTTCTAGAGGGAAGAACAAAGAGGGGATCTCTGGTTCTTGATCTTTTGAAAAGTCTATAGAGAGTAGATTTTGAATTTTACCTAGGGAGGGTAAGAGAGATCATCTTGTAAGCTTGTAAAGAACAGATATTTGTTATTGTGGAACTCTAACCAAGATTTGGTTGGAAGAAAACTGGATGTAGCCTCCGGGGTTGAGAGGTGAACCAGTATAAATCTTGTGTGCATTAGATTTCAGTTTATATTGCATTAAATTCTTGAAGTATAGAATTTTTTCATCATATAAACCTGATTACTGCACAAGAGTAATTTGATTGATGAAGTAAATTGATTTCTAATTGGTTTTAAATTGATACGATCCTTTTGAAGTCTTCCGCTATTATAAATTTTGAAAGAAAATTTTAAAACTCTGAGGTAAAACCAATTCACCCCCACCCTCTTGGTTTATTTTCATAAGTGTTCATTGTATTTTCAGTTAGTTCCTTGATTCTTTTTGGTTGGGCATGTAAATTTCAGGCTTAAATACATGTAAAAACTAAACTAGGTTCTGACATGTGGATGACATATAATGGTTTAATGATATATGTATATTTATTTATTTACGTACTTGTGCGATGTCTGTGAGTGTAGTATCGCAAAAAATTTACTCTCATTTTCATAATCAAATTAAGTTTTATTAATAATTGAAAATTATACGTTTAAGAGTAGTGATATCGTAGCGACGTGGCGAGTCGTTACAGATGAGGTCAAAGAATATGCAATGAAGCAAATCCAATCTCAGTACAAGACTAAGCTTTATAATTTACATCATGCTTATCTTAGAAAGAAGGGTAGGCCAAAAAATGTTTATTCAAGAGATTGGAATTGACTAATCAATAATAAGTGGAGTAATTCAAATTTTTAGGTAAAATTACTTTACTATTTTTAATTTAAATTCATTTTTTTAGACTTTTATACTTATAATATCAACTCATTTTCACTTTTATGTAGGAAAAGAGCTTGAAAAGTAAAGCTAATAGAAGTAAGCAAGAAATAAAATCAATTACGGACACAAAATCGATTGTGCAAAAAGCATTTGAGATGGTAAAATTTTCAATGATTTATTTAGATTTTCTTATTTGCTATAAAATGTGCTCCTTGTATCTAAAAAATATATAAAAGGTGTCCCTTGATTTTTGTTTTGTGATTGGTTTTATGCTTTATATTGATTTTTCAGGCACTCTTTGTGTAAATTCAGTAATATATATATATATATATATATATATATATATGTAAGGTTTGATTAAATGAACAAAGTTATTGTGTATTGGTCAATTAATCAATATACATTAGTATAATTTTTTATTTTTTATTTATTTCTCAATTATATTATATTCTTTTTTATTATTATTTAATTTTTATTTGTATTCCTTTATTTATTTTTAATAGAAAAAAGATTCAAATAATGGTAAATGGCCACATGCTATAGAAGTTTGGAAGGCCACATGTACTAGATCGAATAGGGCTTGGTGCATTCCAAATGGAGAACAAATTATGGTAAGTAAAAAAAATATTTTTAAAGGTTTTATTTTATTAATTAGATTTAAAAATATAATGTATATGATATATTATAGAGTATTAATTTTTCTTTATATATTTGTTAGTAGTTAGTAGAAATATGCTTTTGTGACATGGTTTTCTTTTTATTTGTCAACTAGTATAGTAAAAATTTGAATGTAATTATAAAATTATATTTTCTTAAACTTTTCATAGGAAGATTTGAAGAATGTGGGAGATGGTTATCAAGAGGAAATTTCAAAGGCTTCTATACCATTGGTTGAACACTTTTTTATGGTATTAGCAACAAAATCAAACCATTTTCTAGGTGTTGATAGTGCAACAATAACAAAAAAAATCTCATAAACAATGCGTTCAAAATCAACTTGAGAAGGCAGAAAGTTGAGCAAATTATTTGGAGTTAGAAGTGCGAAAGTTGAATGATATTATAAAAAAAAGAAAGATGAGGTCAATATCCAACTTGAAGTTGCATTGCAACCCCAATGAAAATTGATTGATACTCAACAAGAGCAAATGAAGCTAAATGTTGAAAATGAGATGAAACGTCAATTGGTTGACCTATTAGGAGATTTATAATTTGGGAACTATCAAGTGATTCAATTTCTCTAGCTAGTAATGTAAGTTTTTACTTGAAGTTTTTTTAATTAATGTTTTTATCATGACTTATTATATGTTTATGCTTCCAAAAAAATTCTAATTTATTTTATTTTAATAGTACTTAATTATTTGTTTTCTTGTATTTCAGGACTAAAGAAATTCATATAAGGATGTTATTATCATTTTAGGAATAGTTTTTCATTTAAGAATTATGAAATTTAGTGGTTTTATTAATGTATAATGTTTTGTTTTCAGAACATTGTTGGAATCATTGTGTTTAAGTTTATATCATTGAACGTGTAATTAATTATTTTTATTTTAATATTATATTTGAAATTGTATTCATTTTAATGTTTCAAAATGATTGTGCTTGTATCATTACAACAATTAAAAATAATTCAATAATAATTAGACAATCCTTATTATTTTTAAAAAATAGTATTTGAAAATAATTAGATGGGACAAAAAGTTTTGAACTAAAAGTGAGAGAGCTTATTATTGTAAATTATAAATAGTGATGATTAAGTTATCACTATTGTCTAATATATTTGTGACAAATTTATTTTATCATTATTA
The DNA here is from genome assembly GCA_007407185.1 of Glycine tomentella. NCBI lineage: Eukaryota > Viridiplantae > Streptophyta > Magnoliopsida > Fabales > Fabaceae > Glycine > Glycine tomentella. Next base: position 38,666 of record PYAF01000411.1, read on the forward strand.
TATATAACTATTAGTGACAACATGTTCATCACAATAAATATTTTTTGTGACACAAAATATCATCACTATTTTAATAGTGACTCATGTATCAGTGACAACTAATGATCAATCAATTTTTTGTCAGTAAATATATCTAGTAACGAGTTTTGAAGCTTTTAATGATGAATATTATGACCACAAAAAATATATTTTATTGTAGTGACAACAACCCCACACCTTATATATATGACTAAGAATGAAAATAGGAAAATATGAAAAAAGTACACCAAGCCTTTGTGCTCCATTGATTATCACATGCTTATACTACCACATAATTAAATTGAGACAATATGTTAGATCTAACAAATATGCTTCTTTTTTTTTTTTATAGAGACAGGTTTATTGTTATTACACTAAAAATTAATAACTTAATATTCAAATTAAGTAAATTAACTATGGTTTTACCTATTGAATCACTATTTCAATAATTCAATGTCTCCTTAAAGCTTCCTTGGAGTTTGTGCCAAAAGAGATTATATGATTGTCATTACTATCTAGAATAAATGCAAATATTAACAAAGTTCGGATGAAATAATTTATCCCAAGTCCAAATAAAAAGGAAAAGTTACATAAAATGAATTCTCAAAGAAACCGTCAAAAATTGACTATGGAAATATGAGCATAGCATACCTATCCAATTTTTCTTACCTTGACAATAATTTCCTTAAGATCAAGTTCTTCGATTTGTTCAATGTACTGCCACAATTTATCAATTAAACAACTAAAAATCATTGTATATTCAATGAGAAAATAATTAGAGTAAGTATAAGAAAAATACCAATTTTTGTAACATACAATTAAGGATCTTAGTCTAAAAAAGTCATTTTATGATTCAGATTCAAGTCAAAACCTTTTGTTTGAAGCTTTTAGCAAAGTATCTTGTTTTATCAACAAGCTAAGTCATTCTAGTGTGATGTATTTAATGTTGCATTAGTGTGACAATTGTATTGTAAGTTTCCATTGTTAAGAGGTAGTAGCTGGTATCTCTGTAGTGAAACATGTGTGCTTCATTCTACAACAAAATACACGAATGAAAGGGAGTAATATAAAGATAACTTTGAACAAAATATAAAAGAGTAATATAAAGAGGAAAACTGAAATTTAAAGGGATTTAGAGAAATTGATAGTACCCAAAAATTTAAATGGAATGTATTCCATCAACTTTGTTTCTGCCAGCCTTTCTAAACCTCATGATAATTTCCATCTATGTTAAAAAATGTAATGTGTAACACCCCAAAATCCAACCCAGTAAGTAGTCACCTAACTGAGTTGGTTAGGATTTAATTGATGTGCCTTGAATAATGATAGAGGACTATCCAAAGAGCATCAAGATCTACAAGCACTCCATGAATTGAAGGATCCATTGACAAGGTCCAAAGCCAAGCTTCTACAAGAAGATATGTTTATTTGTGTAATGGGCCTCAATGTGGACTGAAATAGGCCCAAACTATGCATTTTTAGGTTTTTTTAGAGGTTTAGCTCTTTAAGTACTTAGATATTGCCATTTTGGCACAACTTTGATTAATGAAATTAAGCATTTGCTTGAATTGAGAGCTTAACCACTTCTTGGTTCTTAGTTGAACCCAAATCAATTATTATCAAGGAAGCTTTCCTTTGTGGCAAATCCTCCTCTGACTTATCTCTCCACTACGGATCGTGGCGTCATTCATTACCATCTTCTTAATCTTCCCCACCTTTTAGCTTTAAGTTCTAATAACTATCGCTGGGGTCTTGAAATTTGCATCCAGAAATGATTCAATCTAAGAGTTCATGCCTTGGTCATCATCATGTGGTATCGGAGCTTGAATTCGGAGAGCAATTCAAAAAGATTTTTATCAATTTAGGTGCAATCTTCATTTTTATTTTTTTAATGATGACGACCAATGCATAAACACTTGGATTGGATCATTTTCGGATGCAAATTTCAAGACCCCAGGGATAGTTATTAGAACTTAAAGATAAAAGGTGGAGAATATTAAGAAGATGGTAATGAATGACGCCACGATCCGTAGTGGAGTGACAAGTCGGAGGAGGATTCGTCACAAAGGAAAGCTTCCTTGATAAGAATCGATTTGGGTTCAACCAAGAAGAGACTAAGCTTTTAATTCAAGCAAATGTTTAATTTCATAAATCAAAGTGTGCCAAAAATGCCAATATCTGAATATTTATAGAGCTAAGCCTCTAATAAAACTTAAAAACGCATAGTTTAGGCCTATTTCAGTCCACATTGAGGCTCATTACACAAATGAATAAGAAAATAAAACCTAAAAAACACATAATTTGAGCCTATTTCAGTCCACATTGAGGCCTATTACACAAATAAACATATCTTCTTGTAGAAGCTTGGCTTTGGACCTTGTCAATGGATCCTTCAATTCATGGAGTGCTTCTAGATCTTGATGCTCTTTGGATAATCCTCTGTCAAATAATTACATGTAACAAATAAGCATTTGAATAATTAAAGAAAATAAGGGAAATAAATTGTTCTTAATAACAGTTAAGTTGAAGAGTTTACAATATCATAGATTTATTTCTCCCTGATTAAATTCTTTAGTTGTGGGTTGTAATTAACATTGTTTGTAATTGGATTGTTTGTAGAGTGTGATTTGAATAAAAATCACAGTCTTGATGATTAATTTTTGTAATTGTTTGCCCATAATTATTTGTCTTAGTTTTTGTTTGTTGATTTAATTCTTTTTAAGAGAAAAGAAAAATTATTTGATCATTAGGATTTATTTAATTACACAATAAATACCTCAAGTATTAAGTTTTATAAAAGTTTTAAATTGTCTAGATTTAATTCTTAAGTTATTTGAAAATTAATTTCTATAGCGAAAAATTTCCCAGTGCAAGATTACATTGTGTAAAATAATCACACAATGTAAACCCCTAAAGACCATCATGGCCAAAACCCCACCCAACAACCATGCAAGGCAAAAACCCCTCCCCAGTCACTCTTTAACCATCTCAACTCAACCTCGCTCCCCACACCTCTAACTCACAGCCACACACTCCACTCATTCTTTTTTTCACTTTCTACTCAGTGAAGAAGTAAGGAAATCCTCTCTTCTCTCAGCTCACTTCAACACACTCAAAGATAGCACAAAACAAAAGCTTCTCCCTCCCTAAACACAACCAAAATCATGAGCACCTAAAGGAGAAGGAGACCCAAAAGTTTCTCTTCCATTCTTGTTGGTGGAACCTTTCAAATGCAAAGGAAGCTTACATCTTCATCCTCTCTTCTTCATTTTCGTGTTAACTGAAAACTTGGTAAGGGGGGGTTCTTTGTGATGAACTTAGCCCATGGTTGCCTTTGGGAGGAGGCTACCTTGATGTAGAGAACCTCCATTGCATTGCATGTTGGAAAAAATGTGTTTTTAAGGTTTTTATCAAACTATTTTTGTAAAGTTGTGAATGTTTTTAGTTACATGCATGTCTTCTTCTCTTCTTTTTGCTTTGTTGTGCCTTGTAGGATCTCCTAATTCAAAGGAGACTCTGTGCAAATGGACCCCACAACGACAATAAAATATAAATCCTTGAGGAGGATGGTGTTGAGGAGCCAATCCTCAGAGTTTGGGATGACCTTATAGAGTGGTACATGGGTATGCTTATTGACTTATTGTTTCATGGGGATATGGCACCGAGTTTGTGGTCGTGTTTCCACAATATCGACTTGGAAATCTCAACAAGTGCGAGGAATAGCCAACAAGTAAGAGCCTACCATTATACTCTCATGAAGGTGTACTCCTGGCAGTCATCTAGACTAAATTGTGTGTAAGACCACTAAGTTCTAGGAGTTCTAGTGGCATCTAGCAAGTGTAATATGTATGTTGAGATAGTGAAAAGTGACACCTTAGGATGCGTGTGAGATCCGGTAGATAACAACAACGTAGTGGCTGTTATTTGTGTGTTTTGACTAGTGTTTAGGTCTTTCTATGTTTTGGCTTACGAAGCAAGAAGACTCACCTTGTGTTTTTTTTTTAGGATCAGATGGAGCCAAAGCTTGTACTTGAGCAAGATTGTGGAGGATGGCATAGCCACAACTACAAAAGTTGGTGGAGAGTTTCCCAAGGGAGGAACCGGGTGGCTCATTGAGGAGAGCAACAAAGAGGATCTGAAAGAGGATCTTGATGAGGACATATGTGATGTTTCCTCGTGGGAGTCCCGTTGTTAGGGATCTTCTAGCTGCGACCTCTTGCCTCACCTTTTTTGTGCATAGTTTCTCCTTTGGGGTTAGGTTGGTGGTGACTGCTACGGGATTAGGTGTTTCCCTTGTTGAATATATATATATATATATATATATATATATATTAAATATTAATATGTTCACATACAAGTCCAATAGATTATTGTATGGTTATATGGGCCCATATGGGCTGGAGCCCAATAGCTTGCTATATTACTAGAATTTTCCCTAAACTGGAGGTAACACTGTTGAGCATTCCAAATCTGATGTCTCTTGGTGTAATAAAGCACCCAACACTAAACCATTCTCTCTCAAACCTCCTTACCTCCAACAATCTTGAAGTATTAGCTTTGTGTATCAGATTTGAGCGAATAAGGTGTTGTTTCGAAAATCTCATCGAGAGGAACTCAAGGGTGTGATCACTTTTGTGTTTCGACAGAAGGATTGACCGGGATCTGAGATTGAAAACTTTGTAGCCGCAAATTTTGAGGCTAGATCTTGGAAATTTCAGCCAATTTCGCGAGTTGAAACCTTGTGGGTTTTGTTCTACTCGTCTAGATGATCATTTTGAGTGGTCATTTGCGAAAAATGGATGTCAAACGAAGAAGCCATAGCCGTTTGAAGTTTCTACAATTTTCTGGCGACTGGTTCCTCTTCTTCGATGAACTTTCCAACAACTTTGTCTTCTCCAGCGAACTCTTTGGCGACTGGTTCGTCTTCTCCGGCAAACTTTTTCGGCGACCAGCGACTTTCCGGCGAACTTTTCCGACGATTTTTCAGCAAGTCTCTGGTAACCAAAAATCATTGTTCCTAAGGTTTTTGGGCATTCCAGACTCATTTTTGGGGTCAAATTTGACAAATTTCACCTCTACAGTGCTGTTTTGAAAAGTTAGAAGGTTTGATATACTTTGGAAGATTTTAAGGTGCACTCTTCTAACACTTTTACTTTGATTAAAATGACAAAACATAGCTCTCGTGATATCATAAAGTTGAAATCCTTTGATGTCACCGAATTTCATGGTTGGAAATTTCATGTTCAGTTTGGCATGAAGGAACGTGATATATTCTATATTGTATTAAGTGATTTTGCATCTACTGTTGAAAATGTGGATGAATATCAATGGATTAAAGATAAAGATTTTTGTAGAGATTACTTGTTAAACTCTTTAAATCCTCGTTTAACTATGACTTATAGTGAGTATAAGACTGCAAAGGAGATATTGGATCACTTAAACAGTCAATTTCAAAAACAAGAGAGGCTTTCCAAGACTCTTCTAGCAGAAAAGTTATTTGACTTTAAGTTCAATATGAACTCAAGCACCACTTCTCAATTAATGGAACTTGAGAATATGAGGAACAAGCTAAAAGAGGACAAGTCTGATTTGTCTGATAATCTCTTTGTTGGTCTTGTGTTGAGTAAGTTACCTGTTGAATGGAATTCTTTTAAGACTGACATGTACAGACTAAAAGAATAGATGGGGCTGAATGAATTAAAAAGGTACATTCATATTGAAGATCAAAACATTTGTAGGAAGAGTTTGGAACAAGTAGGACAACAAAAGTCAGTTGCCAACTTAGTTTCACATTCCTATAAATATCAGAAAAAGTCCAAGCCACTAAAAGGTGAATCCTCTTCACAATTAGAGGCCAAAAAGACTGTCTTTGTAACACCCCAAAATTTTGAAATCACAGTCAATTATTAGGGTAAAATGTTAATTAGAGGCAATACGGAAGGATCTAGGAAAAATGACGAAAATACCCCTAAAAATTTTATAAATGACTAAATTACGCCTAAGGTGAGTAGTGAAATTACCAAAATATCCTTTAGGTAAAAAAAATGACCAGATGACTTTAGAAATTTGTGGAAATCTAAGTATTGGATAAAATACTTTTAGATAACAAATTATCAACATGGTTGGTGGCAGAGAACCATAAACTATAATTTCTAGGAATTTTGGTAAATATTTTGGAAAAGAACTTAATCTAGATTAACTAGGACATCAGAAAATTATAAGAGAAGGATGGACATAATCTATGGAGTTTTTTCTTAATTATGGAGGAATAG
>PYAF01000411.1:53003-63655 GCA_007407185.1 Glycine tomentella
TCAAGCTCACTAGGTGTTTTCCATCAAGAAAGGTGTTTAAGGGATGTGATTTGGTGAACAAACCAAGGTTTAGGAAGCTTGGGAGCTTCAAAAATGGTGGAAGGGCGTTCAGAGGAAGAAGGAGAAGCTTTTCCCTTCAAAAATCGCGAAAATGGCCTTTTAAAGGCCCTTAGTCCGTGCTCCCACGCTACCAGCGTGAAGCCAACGCTACAAGCGTGGCATTCCAGTGAAAAATAGCTTTCTGGAGCACTTCCCATGCTATCAGCGTGAGTCCCACGCTACTGGCGTGGCATTCCAGTGAAAAATAGCTTTCTGGAGCACTTCCCACGCTATCAGCGTGGCTCCCACGCTACCAGCATGGCATTCCAGTGAAAAATAGCTTTCTGGAGCACTTCCCACGCTATCAGCGTGGCTCCCACGCTACCAGCGTGGCATTCCAGCCGTCGCTAAATCCGTCGCTAATTCTGTCGCTAATTCCGTCACTATATCTTTTTGCGACCGAAAATAGAAAATTTAAACTTCTTGTTCCTTTTTCTTTATATATAAAGCCAAGGTTATTATAATAACTGTGGAAAGTGGGGTCACTGGGCAACAGAGTGTAAGTTACCAAAGATGTTAAAGAACAACACACCACAAAATGAGGCTAATATAATAATTAGTGAACCTGAGCCTCAAGCCTTCATTGGAATGATGAATAATGGAAAGGTCAGTGTCTCTTCTGAGTGGTGGTTGGATAGTGGTGCTACATGTCATGCGACAAATGATGGGAATTTACTCATTAAGGTCATAGAAGTGAAAGACACTGTGGAAAATTGTAATGGTGGTGAGGCAGAGATGACTCATGCTGGAACTGCTAATTTTGTACTTTCTTCAGGTAAATTACTAACTTTGAAACATGTTAAAGTAGTACCTTTACTTAAAAAGAATTTAATATCTATGAGTTTACTTGATAAAGCTGGTATGTCTTTTTCAACTATGAATGGTAGAGTAACTTTATCTGTTAACTCATGCTACTTCGGTTGTGCATTTATGATCAATGACATGTATAGATTGAGTTTAGATAATGATAGCATAAACCATGTTAGTTCTACTTTGATTGATCCAAAATTATTACATAATAGACTTAGATATGTGAACTATTGGAAAATGCAACATTTATCTAAAAATCACAACATTTCATTAGATACTTCTATTCGATTTGACAAATGTGAAGTGTGTACACAGACTAAAATCACTAGAAAACCTTTTAAGTCGGTTTCTAAAAGCATAACACTTCTTGAGCTTATACATTATGATCTTTGTGACTTTAAAAACTATGTCACCAGAGAGGGTCGGAAGTACCTAATCACTTTCATAGATGATTTCTCTAGATATTGTCATGTTTATTTGTTGAAATCGAAAGATGAAGCTTTTGAAAAGTTTAAGATTTTTAAATCTAGAGTTGAAAATCAATTTAATTTGAAAATTAAGAGGTGTAGGAGTGATAGAGGACAAGAATATACAATGACTGAGTTCAACGAATTTTGTGCTTTAGAAGACATAATACTTTAATTGAAATGTTAAATTCTATGTTACTTACAGCTGACATGCCTTCCTCCTATTGGGGAGAAGCTGTTTTAACTGCTAATCACATCTTAAACAGGTTGTCGCACTCTAAATTGTCTAAGACACCTTGAGATATGGCACAAACGTCCTTGTAGATATGATACCCTTAAAACTTGGGGTTGTGTTGCCTATGTAAGGATACAAGATCCTAAAAGGCCTAAGGTGGGACCTAGAACCACTACTTGTGTATATCTAGGTAGTGCAGAAGATAGTGCTGCAAACAGATTTTTGGATCTATCTACTAATACAGTGATAAAATCTAGAGATTCAGAATTATTTGAGTACAAGTTTGTTAGCAATCTTGACTTGTAGGTTTTTGGATCTACATATATGATTTCAGAATTTCCTGTAGAATCTATAACTTGTCCTTCTGACACTAATCTCACTCAATTGGCTATTGAACCAATTTCAGTTAGAAAATCTACAAGCGATAAAGTTTTTAAAAGTTTTGGTGAGGACTTTGTCACTTACCATATAGAGGGTGATTCATTCTCCTATCAAGAAGAAATGAGGTCTAGGGAATCCTTACTGTGGGCAGAAGCCATAGATGATAAAATGAGTTCTTTGCTACAGAATCACACTTGGCAGCTAGTCAATTTGCCAAAAGGGACTAAGGCTATAGGCTGTAAGTGGGTATTAAAGAAGAAACTGAATAGTGACGGATCAATAGCAAGATATAAAACACTTTTAGTAGCTAAAGGCTTTAAACAACAGAGTGGAATAGACTTTTTTGACGTTTATTCACCTATATGTCATCTGTCAACTATAAGAATTCTTCTTGCTTTGGCATCTATTGAACACTTTGTAGTGCATCAAATGGATGTAAAGACAGCTTTCTTAAATGGAGAGTTAAATGAAGAAATCTCTACATGGAACAACCTGAAGGGTATGTCATGAAAGGCCTTGAGGAAAAAGTTTGTAAATTAAAAAAATCTTTGTATGGTCTTAAACAAACACCTAAGATGTGGCATCTTAAGTTTGACAAGGTGGTAAAGAGCTATGGTTTTCAGTCCAGTTATTCAGATAAATGCCTTTATTATCATTTCATGTCAAATAAGATAGTCATCATATGCTTGTATGTTGATGACATGTTAATTCTTGGCTCCAATCATTCTATAGTAAGTGATGTGAAAATCACTTTAGCTAGAGAATTTGACATGAAAGATCTTGGTATAGCTAATACCATTCTCAGTATGAAAGTAAGTTTTGAAAGGCAAGTTATCTTCCTTAGCCAAACTCATTATATTGAGCAACTACTTTCTATCTGAGGATACAGTGAGTGTAAACCGAGTGAGACACCATATGATTATTGTAACACCCTCATATTTCAATACATATGTGTGAATTTTCTCATAAAGATTATTAAGATGCAGTTATATTAAAAATGACGAAAATGCCCCTGGACATTTTAAAAATTACAAAAATACCCTTCAGTCCTGAACAAGTCAGATAGCCACAGTAATTCCATAAGCATCTGATAAAAGTACAGTATGCTCCTAGATAATGAATTACTGACATTGTTAATAGAGAGAAACCATAAATTAGAATTTTTAGGAATTTTGAAAGAAATTTTGAAAAGAATTCAATCTAGACTAACTCAAGCCTTAGAAAAACACAGAAAAAGGAAAGATACAATCCGTGGAATTTTCTCTTAATTATAGGAGGAATAGATTCTTTAATAAGTTAGTTTAGTCATTTTACTAATTAAAAACAAATGGACCAATAAGAATTAAGATAAAGCCACTTGAGAAAAGCTTAAATAACATCCTAAAAATGCTACTAAAACTTAAGTTAGTTTCTAAATAATTTTAGAAATTTTCCTAAGAAGGCATTTGGAATAAGGCTTTCATAGATAATAGAAGCAATTTCATTCAATTTAAAGATACATAAAAAGTAAAACAAAGCACAAAACTTCCATAAAAGAAAGCCATTCCACGTGAACAAGGAAAAATTGGAAAATTGCCTTCAAATCAAGCTATGACCGTGGACATCAAGAGAAATGGAGAAGGTTTGAGAAAAATCAAGACATAGGACACTTGTATGGTTAAAAAACTAGGAACCTTGTGATTGGACCATTTGGAAAGATAAATAATCATAGCTTTGGAGATAATGTAATGACTAAGCCTAAAAATCTACCAAAACCTAGCTACTTCACGTAAAGAAAGGAAAACAAAGGGAATGCACCCTAGCTTGGCCAAGAACATGTGCAAAGTAAGAAGCAAGGAGGAAGATGTAGAATTTTCATGAATATGGACACATGTAGGGTGAGAAATTGCTAGCCAATGAAAGGAAACCAATTGGAAAGCTAAGTAATAATAAGCCTTGAAGATATTTGTAGAAAAAGCCAAATCAACAAGCACATAAAAAGGATGGTGGGGACCAAAAATGAATGCTAGCTTTGCCAAAGTTCACGTGCACAACCCATTTTCATCTTCTATCATTTTCACTTTGAATTAAAAACAAAACAAGGACCCACCACCCTTAGGAAGTTCACGTGAAAAGCTAGAGTATTTGGAGGAAGGCTGCAAAAATTTTAAGAAGAAAACAAGGTATGGGGAAGCTTTATGATAAATATGGTTTAAATATTAATTATACTAAAATTCTCATTTATTTCCATAAAGAATTAAGATTTGCTTACCATGTGTTTGATGAAATGCTTCAAAGAAATAAAGTTTGTGTTATGAATGATTATTTAAATAAGTGACTTGAAATTAGCTTAAGAAATAATTGTTGGAATAAATAACTTGAATCTAGTTTAATAAGTGAATGATTAAGTGACTTAAAACTTTATATAATATGACTATATTTAAAGAAATAGTTGATTTGATTTATAATTACATAATATATGTTTTACTAAAGTTTGCGTGTTATATATTGTTAAAAGTGTTCTATAAATCCTTGAGCATGTCTACTAAATTTTATGCGAGAATTATATTGAAAGCATATAAGAAATGTACAGTTTAAGCATATAAGAAATAAGAGATATAAATTGATGTTGAAGAGTAAATATGAGATAAAAAGAAATTCATTCATGCATGTTTCATATGCATATGCCTAGCGGGGGCTAGTCCGTGTTATTTACTCAAGAGGAGTTATGTCAGATAGCTAGAATTGAGACGAGCGTTTAGACAAAAGGTGTCTAAGCTGGGGGTAGTGGCAGTGGGGAGATCACCTACCCATGATGATCACATGTAGTGTGGGTGAGTCCTTTTGCAACACTGACCTACCTGACTGATCGATCCAATTCCAAGAGAGAGAGTAAGCTATCTTGACTATGGTACCATGTGATGAGAATCTGAGAAAGTCATGCATCATTTAAACAAAGAATCATGCATCTTGACTTATGCATGTTATTATGGTTAGTTATGGATGTATTCTTTTATCTAACTATGTTTATTATAAACTTACCCTATTTTGTGTCTGTGGTTGACACCTGTGATGACCCCAATTTATTTGGGCGAGCAGAGGAACAGTGAAGCATAAGCAATGGATGGTTAGGAAGAAGATGTGATGAGAAAGCTTGGACTGCTTGTATTTTGTTTTTTTGTGTGTACTCTGATAATATGTAATTTGTACTAGACTTTGGATTAGTCTGTTGGCCTGTATTTTGGACTGTATTATGTTAAATTGTACCTTGGACTATATATTATTTTATTTCGAACTTAAAAACGCTTGATGATAAAGGATTCGTTTAGGAGAAAAATATAGAATGATAAAATTTCTTTACGTAAAAAGGGAAATAAGCGGAAAAAAAATTGAGTCGTTACAATTATTACAAAAGATTGAGTCCTAATGAAGGGACCAGTGTGGATCAGTTAAAGTACTTAAAACTGACAGGTAGTCTCATGTATGCTATGAGTTGCACTAGATCTGACATAACCTTTGCAGTTGGCATGTTGAGTCGTTTCACTAGTAATCCTAGCAAAGAGCATTGGGATGCCTTCAGTAGGCTGATGAGATACCTTAAAGATACTAAAGATTATGCTTTATGTTATTCTGGTTATCCTCCAACTATGAATGAATATTCTGATGCCTCATGGTGTTCAGAAATTGGAAATAGTAAATCCACCAGTGGATATGTATTCACTCTGGGTGGAGCTGCTGTTACTTGAAAATCCAAAAGACGAACTTGTATTGCATTGTCATTAATGGAATCAGAACTTTTTGCTTTAGCCTCAGCTGGTGAAGAGGCAGAGTGGATAAAGAATCTAATTACGGATATTCCTTTGACTAAACTAAAGATTAATTCTTTAAGTTTATTTTGTGATAATCAAGCAGCAGTCCAAATCGTAAAGAATGCTCTATTTTGAGACTGAGACATGCGTTGTTGAATTATCTGAAAGAACAAGGAGTTATCACTTTGGTTGATGTGAGATCGAATGATAACATGGCCGATGCTCTCACAAAAGGTTTGTCTAAAGATCGATTATTCAAAACAGTGGGGAAAATGAGGTTAAAGACTATGTAGACAAGTCTTAATTATTATTTACTTACCTTAAATTCTGTGTTTTGAATTATCGAATCTTCTTTTGTTGGCCAAATGATAAGCACAATTTATTTGTTTCATCAATGATCATGATTGCTAACTATTCTGAAAAGGGTGAATTATCTCATTCCAAAATTGATGAGATGATTTTTAATCCAGTTCAAAGTTCTATCTGGGAAGCTTGTGTCATTCCAAAGTTGATGATATAATCCTACCAGGTTGGCTTATCCTTTTGGTTAAATGATCTCATTCCAAACTTGATGCTAGATTATTTGACTTTAAGGACTTAGTAACTATGACATTCCAAATTGAAATATAGAAAGAGTTGATTATATAAGAAGCCTATTGGTCTTGTTTTTAATTGAAACTTGACATTACAAGACTAGGTTATTGTAAGTGGCATAACTATTAGTCTTAAACTATTTAGGCCATTACTCTTTTACAAATAAACTTAGGTTGATGGCTCTTTATAGCTTAAACTATTTAGGCCTTGTTCATAATTTATGAAATTGGCTTGATGCTTATGAACATGATATTATGATGCTTTGTGACATTGATATATGTTCTTCTCTGCCTGATGATATGATGCTAAGTTCTTTTAGTAGAACTAGACATTTTTAGTAGTTTATTCAATTGATTGAATTCATGATAATATGAAATTCATATTTGACATTCTACAGCGGATGGTAGAGATGGAGGAGAGCTTAAGAAGTTGGACCCTCAGGAGGATGAGCAACTTGTTATATGAATATATCATTTAGAGTAGTAGGGAACTTGATAGTTCACTTGCTATTGCCCATTATGTTGAAGTCCATTTACTTGAGACTTGGAGTAGTAGGGAACTTGACAGTTCACTTGCTATTGCCCATTACACTGGAGTCCATTTACTTGAGACTTACATTTTGTTATTTCTATTTTGTGAAAATTGTGAGTATTATACTTCTTTCTTATATTTTAATGCCTTAGACTATTTTGATTGGCCTACTTATACTTGATTGTTATGCATATGTTGGTTGTGAACTGATTTTGAGATGTTGAGATTTGGATGAGTTTAGATTTAATCTAAAACTCTTGGTATTGATATTGATATAGTGATCTCAAAACCGATTTATGAGAATGATGATTCACTTAGTTTGATAGCAAATGTTGTTTGAGTTTAATATTTTATTATTAAAACTCTTTTACCCATCCGTTGATTGTCTTGGACTGGATGTGGATGATTCGTGTTTGTTTGAACATTACACTGACTACCTTATTGGATCGTGCTGTATGATGAACATAGGAGGAGATTGTTGAATATATTTAATATATATATATATATATATATATTAAATATCAATATGTTCACATACAAGTCCAATAGATTATTGTATGGTTATATGGACCCATATGGGCTGGAACCCAATAGCTTGCTACATTACTAAGGTTTTCCCTAAGCTAGAAGTAACACTGTTGAGCATTCCAAATCTGATGTCTCTCGGTGTAATACTTCAAGTACCTTACACTAAACCCTTCTCTCTCAAACTTCCTTACCTCTAACATCCCTTTCTTTTGCATATGTATGGGTAAACCTAGGTTCTAGATATTTTGCTTGTACTTTTAGTTATCAACTTTCTATTATGTGTATTTTGGGACATATCCACATTATAATGTATCTAATGGTTTCTAACTGAATACTTATTGTATTTAAGCACTCTCTCTCTCTCTCTCTCTCTCTCTCTCTCTCTTTCTCTCTCTCTCTCTCTCTCTATATATATATATATATATATATATATATTTCAACCATTTAAGTTTATATCACTTCTCTTTCTTTTCATTAAAAAAATGTATGATTTTATATTTTAAACACATTCATTTTTTTTAGCGATTTATATTTTCGTCACAACTTTTATGTATAAAGGAATAAAAAGAAAAAGAAAAATTTACTCATGTTTTCTTAAAATAAAATTTTATTAAACTTAGTTTACATTAAAAGAAAAATGCATGTTTATTTATAATAGGTTTTAGGGTGTGACATATTGAGCATGAAGAAACCTAACAAACAACAAAAATCAGTATCTAAAGTCTTTATAAACACATACACAAACACATCTCTTGAGGACAAGATGACATGAATATGAAAAGAAGGAAAAGGGAGAAATTTGGATATGTTACTATGATATGGAGAAGGGAGAGAGTTTTCTTGAAGACTATATAAAAGCAAAGATCATCTCAACTATGATTTTCCAAGGAAGACCACATAGAAGCCACCACCATCTCTTGGGGCATGCTCTGTGTTCATTTGTTTCCCCTTTTCTTCTCCCTTATGCTGCTCCTTTATGAAGGGCTCTTGTTTCATAATAACATCAATAAGAGCACCTATCAATAAAAAAAAAAAAAGTTCGCATAATGCATTAATTACTACATGTATGTCAGGGAAGCAAACAAAAAGTACGATATTCAAGGAGATTTAAATTAAATAATAGATGCGTTATTAGATATGATACTTAATTAACATGAATTCCATGAATAGTGAAAAGTTTTTCACGTAAAAATCTGTATTAGTTATAATTTGAGCGGGATTTTATGCGATTTGGACGGAAGTATAATGCAGTAGAATGACTTCGTTTTATTAATAAAAAAATATTCCTAAAAATAAGAGACATGGTTATAAAAAAAACTTTTCCTTTTTTGTGAAAATCTTGAATTCTCACACCCTCTGACATTAGAAATTTTGGTAACTATTTTTAAAATATTAATAAAAAACGTACAAATTTATCTTTTCCAACTTAAATTCCTGAAAAATAGAGAATTCCCTGCCAATCACCCCGTTAAATAAAAAAACAAAAAACTGGGAGCACAGCGGCACAAGGAGTAAACGGGCATTCCACTTTCATTTCTTTCCAAAAATCGAAGCAGTAACGACTGCCACGGGACAGCGACACCGTACGACCTTCCCATTGTTTCCTCACCGTGAACAACACAACACCACCCACTCACAATTCCTATTTTCTAAAGCCTAACTAACCCTAATTCTTGATCTTTCCTCAATTCTTTGTTCCCTTCCCATCTCGGGGACACAAATTCGCATTCTTCCTCATTTCCCAAACAAATTCCCCTTCCAAACACCCCCAATTTGTTTTTGATCTATTTTTTCGCCATTTTATTTCACCCATTTAAACCTGTGGCTTCTTTTCGACGCGCCCCCCCCCCCCCCCCCCCCCCCCCCCCCCCCCCCCCCCCCCCCCCCCCCCCCCCCCATGCATCAGGTTTTGATCATGCTTCTTCTGCTTCTGCTTTGTCAATTACTAGTTGTTCTGAGCTCTAATTTGTAGCTAATAACTCTATTTCATTAGAATTTTAATTATTCTTAACGCTAGATTGGTGGGTTCTATGATTTTCACTTTGTGTTCTTTATTTCTTCTGTGTTTTTGTTTTAAATTTAAGTATTAAGTATTTGATTATTGTTGCCAAGTTAATTTAGGTTGAGACAAACGTGGTAGTGTTATATTGTTAGGATAGTGATGAACTGGACATGCCAGTACTACGCTGCTTTGGCGGAAATATAGGGAAAAAATGAGAAAAATTGAATTTTGGATTGTGTGTAGAGAAAAGGGAGTAACGCATTAGTTGATTTTTTGTCAATATGCCCAATTTGTGGAGTAGATAATACTATAACTTTGTAGAATTGTTCGACATGGAAAGAAGTTCTTGGAGTGTTTTGTCTCACTGGCATAACTTTTCAGTTTTGGAATTAGTTGTCGGTTTTGCAGGAGAGTGGTGTGTGCGTCGCTTTGGCTGGCTTGTGATGTAAGTTTTGTTCTTGGTGCAGAATGGATTAGTGTAAATTATTGAAAGATACCTATATATAAAAGCATGGGTAGTATTGACATGGACAAAACTCCGAAAGAGGAGTCTAAGACACCTCCAGCTACGTCACAGGTCTATCTGGGTTTCTTTTGATTTGTCTACATTGATTGTTTGTTAAGTACCTTACGTGATGCCAGAAATATTTTTTTGTCTTCTCTAGGAGCAGTCATCAACAACTGGCATGCCAACAACTAATCCTGACTGGTCTAACTTTCAGGTTTTTAATGAAAAAGTCTTAGTTAGCATATTGTGTTTTTGTTGTTGTCAAGCTTGGATTTTGATCCTCAATTCCTTTATTGCACAGACATATTCTCCTATACCTCCACATGGGTTCTTGGCATCAAGTCCCCAAGCCCACCCATATATGTGGGGTGTCCAGGTATCTGACATACATAATGATTTGTCAAACTTATGTTGTTATCATTATCTTGCTTCTGCTATTGTCAATATTTTAACTGTTGTACTTAAGCTATTGTCAATATTTTAACTGTTATACTTTCATGCCTGTTCGACATGTAAATCATAGTATTCATTCTTATGTGAATGGGAATGAAAAACAAGAGATACTCTTTCTCGAAATATGGACAAATGGAAGTTTAACTCCTAAGGAAGCGCTTTATGAAGCCTCCCGGAATTTGATTGATTTATTTATTCCCTTTTTACACGCAGAAGAAGATAAATTTAATTTAGAAAACAATCAACACAAAGTTAC
>PYAF01000411.1:63755-80128 GCA_007407185.1 Glycine tomentella
TGTCAATATTTTAACTGTTACACTTCAGCTGTAGCCTAATGGAAAATAATATAGATATTTGTTGCTTTTCCTTTACAAGATATAATCATTGTTTAACTGAAATGGAAGTAACTAATTCATATAGCTGAATCTCTGATGAGTTAATGATGGTGCCAATCCCTTGCATGTCTCAGAAGAATGATATATATAGTTAGTCACGACTATCCGAAATAGGAGTGGAATTGAATCTGTTCTGCCATGTGAATATTTTATGTTGAATGCTTATTATTTTGAATTTTCCCACATGTTTCCATTGGTTCATTGATTAAATATTTACTTGCAGCATATTATGCCTCCCTATGGCACTCCACCACATCCCTATGTTGCAATGTATCCCCATGGTGGCATATATGCTCATCCATCTATTCCTCCGGTATTCTTTGTAGATAATGCTTTCTTATGGATATTATATAGTAATTAATCACCATAATTTAGAATTCATTAACCAATATTTCCATATTTCTAACAATTTATTTAGGGATCTTATCCTTTCAGTCCTTTTGCCATGGCTTCTCCAAATGGTATTGCAGATGCTTCGGTGTGTTCCTTAGCCTTCTGCTTTTTTTTCCCCTGCTCTGCTCTCTGTCTCTCGCTTGCTCTTTTTTTCATCACCTTGTATTTTCGCCTTCCTTATTGTCTTTATCCAAGTAAAAGTAACCTACAATTTGACATGCAGGGAAATGCCCCAGGCAGCATCGAAGTTGGTGGTAAACCTCCTGAAGTGAAGGAAAAATTACCTATCAAAAGATCAAAAGGAAGTATTAGTGAGGGTAATTTGAATATGTGGATTACAGAGAAAAATAACGAACCTGGCAAAATACCAGGAGAATCTGCTAATGGGATTCATTCCAAAAGGTATCATGTGGTGTATTGATCAATGTAGTTGTTGCATTAAGGCCATGTTATTTGAATCAAAGTAATTTGATAATCTAGAAAGCATGGATATCACATGGGATATGGCAAATTTAAAAAAACATATAATGCTTTCTCACTATACAATTATAATACAATGTATAAAGCTAATTCAAATTTATTTAATAAAATAGATAATAAATCAAACAAGATAATGTTTTTAAAAATGAGCATGAGTCATTGTAGACAAAATAAATCGTTACAATTTATTTAATTATTGAAATATTTTCATCTTTACTTGTTTAAAAAATAAAAGTAAAAAATTTATAAAATGCAACTAGTTGTTTTTTACATGAAGTGCCCGACACAGGTACAACTCTATCCAACTAGTATTTGGAATTTCCCGTGCTTTCTTGGTTGTTATCCCTGCTCAATGTTCAGCCACATAGTTTTGATATGTAACCATGACTTGATATAATTTGTTGAGTTGCTTGTGTCATTCTAGGTAATAAAAATAAATCTAGGAATTTGGTTTGACTTTAGCTATGCTGGTATGTAGGTGTTTAATACAGCTTGCAAGCTTTCTTATTGGACTTTCTTTTTGTTGTAACTATTAGAAGATTAGAGGAGAATTCGACATTTAAACTTGTCTGTAAACCTCACTATATTCCTTTTTAATTTTTTTTCTATACTGGGGCTTTTTACTGCAGGAAATATATTGGTTGGGTTGGCAATGTATGGTTTATCACTTTATCTAAGTCCCTTGAATGACTTGCCATTTGCAATTGCATACTGGCTATCCTTATACTGATGAAAATTTGAATTTGCAGTGGTGAGAGTGCAAGTGACGGAACTAGTGAAGGAAGTGATGAGAACTCCCAGAATGTAAGTTTTCTGCCTCTTGTCAATATTTATCTAATCAATAAGTGACAAAATCCTTGCATCTATGTTTGTTCTTGCTTGCTTATTTAGCAAAATGATGTCTGAATGAGTGGTCTACCTCTTTCCAGATTACCAAAATATATTTCTGCAATATTTTGCTATTCTAGCAGCATTAATTGGACATGATATAATTCTGAAAAGTCACCATATTTTACCTAATATAAATTATAAATTGTGTCCTAGGGGTCGTAAACTCATGACTTCTGAAAAAGTTGTGTGTAAGAAAATATTAATTAAAAGCATTTCTATTGCAAGTTTACAAATGAGAAAATGAAGGGTTATGTGGTTTAGTTTTGTTACAAAATAGCTAAAGTCAAATTCTAAGACAGATCGTGATAATCATTTTTAACTTTCTAATGTGTTTGAACATTGGTGAGGAAAATGGCATGGTTCTAGGGTTTATAGCTCTTGTTGCCTGATTTTCAGTTTGCTTTGGAATTTATCACAGTTGATAAGTCGAATCTTAAAATTAAATATCATTTAGAAAATGTAACATGCATTTATTTCCCCATTGTCAATAGAGCTTCTGATTGAGCTTTCAAATAAAAATCAAGTGATTTATCTTTTTTGTACTAGTTGTTACCATAACTGTTAGGGCTAATAATTTCATTTAATTTGTTAAACTAACTTATCAATGTCTAAACAACAACAAAAGGCTTGTCCCATTAGGTGAGGTCGGTTACATACATCACATGATGCCATTTGGCTCAGTTAAATACCAAATCTTTATATATATTATTTACCATCAGATCCCTCCTCCTCAATGTCCTTCTAGGTCTTCCTCTCTCCTTGTTCACAGGATTAAAAACCATACAATCTACACTCTTCATTGGTACCTCCAGTGGCCTTCTTTATGTGTCCACTGTCCAAACCACCTTAACCGATTTTCTGTCATTTTTTCCTCAATTGGTGCTAGACCAATATCTCCTCGTGTATACAAACGTTTCATATCCTGTTCTTTCTTGTGTGGCCACACATTTGTTTTAACATTCTCATTGCTACTCCCACGTTTTTCTCTTGTCCCTATGCTCAACATTCAATACTATAGAGTATAGTCGGACAAATAGCAGTACAATAGAATTTGCATTTGAGTATAATAGGTACTTTGTGATCACCAATAACCCCCAATTGCCTTTTTGCATTTTAGCCTGCTTGCATCTCGTGTGAAACTTCCTCATTCATTTTCCCATAATTTTGCATTATTGTTCCCAAATAGTTAAATTTAGAGACTTGTGGTATAACATTCTCCATCTTCCAATTTATGTTCCTCTTGCTTCTTGCTAAAATGGCAATACATATACTCTGTCTTATTCCTACATAAGTGAAAACTCTGTTTCCAGAGTTTGTCTCCATGTCTCATGTTTAAAGTTAATTGTTTCCTGTGATTCTTCAATAAAAAATATATCATCTGCAAAAAACATGCAATTAGAGATAATCTTTTCTATGTCACTAGTAAGCACATTCAGGACTAGATTAAACAAGTAAAGACTTAAGGGTGAGCCTTAAACACTGATGTAATCATATGCATTTAGGAACATCCTTATTCTCGCCTCATGAGTTCTTAAATCAGTAGTTACCAAATTATACATATCTCATATATCTTGGATATAAGACACATGAACACATTTCTTTTTCATAAAATCTTTCACAACATTTCTCTTGGCACTCAATCGTAAGTTTTTTCTAAGTCAATAAAAATCATATGTAAGTCTCTTGTTTTGCTATTGTACCTTCCCATAAACTCCCATAAAAGATAAATGGTTTTTGTGGTAGACCTTGCTGGCAAAAAACCAAAATGATTTTCTGTAATCCTCATCCCTTCCTGTAATATACGCTTACTCACATTTTCCTATATTTTGATAGTATGGCTCATAAGTTTTATACTTTTGTAGTTAACACAATTATGGATATCTCCATTGTTCTTAAGACTTAAATGGATGAACCAAATTGTTCTTCCTCCACTTATCTGACATCTTAGATCTCAAACCTCATTAAATAGCTCAATAGCCAAATGCCTTGTTCTCCTATACACTTCCATACTTCAATAGGAATACCATCTGGACCAATAGTTTTACCATTATCCATCCACTTAAGGGTTTCTTTTACCTCTCCAATCTGAATTCTACGGTAGTAAGCCAAATTCTCTTCCTCCTCTTAGATTTCTAATCCTTTCATATTACAGACTGATCCATGTCCATCATTGAGAAACTTATAAAAATAATTCCCTCATTTTTCTTTGATATCTTTGTCTCTGACCAAAACTTCCCCTTCATCCCATACATCTCATTTTATCCAAATATCTTGTTTTCATTTCTCTATTTTTGTCAAGCTTATATATCCTTTGTTATTCATTCTTTGTCTCAAAATCTTTGTAAGACTCTTCAAAAGCTTTAAATCAAGCTTCACACAACTTTTCTTGTCTCATTTCTAGCATTCTGATACCTTGCCCAATTTCCAACATTATTGCACCCATGTCAACATCAACATCAACATCAGCAACACCTTTAACCTAAGTTAATTGGGGTCGGTGGTAGATGAACCCAATGATAAATCGTAAATGAGACAGAAACAAAAAGGCAGAGGGGAAGAAAAAATTGAAAATAAGACAAAAAGAGAGAAAAATGGGTGAAAGGAAAGAGAAAAAAGAAGAGGAAAAGAACTAAAACAAGGGAATGACTGGAACATAGAACTACTAATGGGTTTAATCCTCCACCAAGCTTGTAACTTTTCTCCACTCCGTCCTAAGACATACTGTCCGCCAATCTATATCCCACTTCATTAGGTCTTGTTTGACTACTTTTCCCCAGGTAAGTTTCGGTCGACCTCTACCTCTCTTTGTGTCGAGCTCTTGATAACAAACTCTTGTTCTTATGGGAGCATCCAGTGGCCATCTCATAACGTGCCAAAACCACCTCAATCTATGCTCCCTCATCTTTTCACATACCGGTACCACTGATACCGTTCTTCGAATATTCTCATTTCTTATCTTATTTTATCCATCTTTGTATATCCATACATCCACCTTAACATCCTCATCTCTGCTACCCTTATTTTATGCTCATGTTGCCTATGTGCTGGCCAGCATTCCGCTCCATATAGCATTGCCGGTCTTACAGCTGTTCATAGAATTTTCCTTTCAGCTTAAGGGGAATTTTGCGGTCACACAAAAATCCCGATGCACTCCGCCATTTCATCCACGCTGCTCTAATTCTATGATTATTGCACCCATGTAAGGCTTTAAAATACTCTCTTGTTTTTTACCATGTTTTGAACACTTTCATTCCACCACCAATATTCTAATTTATCTCATTTCCCAATACCTTCTGATTCCCCCAAGAATAAACATGGCGTCCATAAAATAAAAATCTCAGAAGCTAGAAACTGGAGCACAATTATTTTGTTGTGCTGTGGATTAGCTTCATATACTATGGAGTTTTCAGATTGATTACCATTGAACTGACCAATAGGATATATGAATTGAAATATGGTAAAAATGTTATTATTATATAATGCACATCAGTCTTATTTCTGGTACATCTTTATTCCTAAAGCTGTTGAGGTTTATACCCCATACATAGTGTAGCATGTTCATGTTTGACACAATGAGCATCTGCCTTCTATGGAATCTTAAGAATGTTTAGATTGATCTTTAGAAATGTTATTTATTGTAGATGCTGCCTTATTTTTTTTGTTCCTGTGTTTTGTGCTTCCACTTCCTTGTGCCCTTGTATTTATTTCAATGGGTTTTGTAGGACTCTCAATTGAAATCCAGGGAGAGGCATGATTCTTTTGAAGGTCTGACATGGTTATGTTTGGAATTTTTTCTATTTTTAATTGCTTTGTGTATATCAATGAAGTATCCATGTTACAGCTGAAATAAATGTTTTGTTGTATTACAGATGAACCATCTCAAAATGGAATTTCAGTACATGCTCCTCAAAATGGGGTACATGATAGACCTCAGACAGTTGTTAATCAAACTATGTCTATCTTACCTATATCTACCACAAGTGCTCCTGGAGCAGTTCCTGGTCCCACAACTAATTTAAATATAGGAATTGATTATTGGGGCACGCCAACTTCATCCACCATTCCTGCATTGCATGGAAAGGTTCCTTCTACTGCAGTTGCTGGAGGGATGATTGCTGCTGGATCACAAGATGGTGTTCCGTCACAAGTTTGGCTGCAGGTTAACTTTGTCAACTGGACTTTCTCGTTGCGTTATTGGTTATTACTTCATTAAACTCTTATTTTAATCTTCATCCTTTCTGGTTAACTTTTAGGATGAAAGAGAGCTTAAAAGACAAAGGCGGAAGCAGTCTAACCGGGAATCTGCACGCAGATCCAGGTTACGGAAGCAGGTGACAGAGTATAACCTTTTTCATACTTTTGGTTGCTGGTCATAATTGTCATATTTTAAATCCCCTTTTGTGCGCGTTGTTCTCAGGCCGAATGTGATGAATTAGCTCAGCGTGCTGAAGCTTTGAAAGAAGAAAATGCCACTCTCCGATCAGAAGTGAACCAGATCAGGAGCGAGTATGAGCAGCTACGTTCTGAGAATGCTGCCCTCAAGGTGATTTTTGAAATCTTGATATGCTTTGATTTTTGTCTATTTTGCTACCAAGTTATACTATCAGTAACACTCATTTGAACCCTGATTCGGAGAGAAGGAAAATGCCTAAATGGACTAATATGGCCATAGTTTTCAAATTCCGCTCTTACTACCATAAAAGATTTATTCAAAGACTGAGCCAGCTATCTGATTACAGGAGAGACTTGGGGACATACCTGGTGTCGTGACGCCCGGGAAGGAGGATCTTAGGTCTGGCCAGAATGATCAGCATGTGAGTAATGACACTCAACAGAGTGGTCAGACAGAGGTTGTGCAGGGTGTTCATTAGGATCTTGCTTCCTGCTGCATGTTGCTTTTTAGGAAGATAACCTAACCAAGTAGCAACAGCAAGTTCTAGTTTTTGGTTCAATTTTTATTAAAGGTGATCATATGTAGTATTAGGATCTGTATATGTCATATGATCCCTCATTCCTAATTTGTCATGTTTATGACGGCCAAAAACTTGTATTGCAGGTAGGGTGTGAATACTTGGTCATACCTTCTCTGCTACTTCAAAAGTTAGTGTTAGCAGTAAGAAAGTATGATTAGTGAAACTAGTTATTGTCCATTTATATGGATTGCCGTGCTTCTGCGCAAATAATTTAATCAGGAAGATATATTAAGGAAATGGAAATGAAGTTCAGCCATGAGAAAGTTATAGGTTTGAGTATAGCCAGTCAACCATCGTAGATTTTATAAGAATTTTATATTGCATTATGAATTATGAATACATAATCACCTATTTATGATTTTACGCTGTCCAACGGGTATGGTTCGTTGACATAGCAACAAATATGAAGATCAAATGAAGATGAATATATCTGAAATGCAGTATTCTTGATATATATATATATATATATATATATATATATATATATATATATATATATATATATATATTGATATACGGGAAAATTCCCGAAATATTAACTGAGTACCGAGAAATCAAAGGCGGACAAATAAAAGTTATCTTAAGGTGGAGTTCAGTTTGAGTGATTTTTGTTTTTATTTTTAAAGAAAATATAAAATTAGAGTGAAAATACGTTTTTTTAAAATTTAGTCTTAAAATATTTTCAAAAACAATTTAAATTGAAAATAATAAATTAATGTTTTCTTTTCCGGAAGAAGTGAAAATGCTGTCACTTTAGAGTATTTTCCTTTTAACACATACTTTATAAATTTTGAAAATTAGAAAATAAAAATAGAAAATAAACACTCAAATATCATTTTTAACTTTTACTTTTTTATTAGTTGCGCCACTTTAGAATGTGTATGTAAATATAGAAAATTTGACCGTAACATCAAGCTTATGTCCAAAAGATAATAGAAAAAGAAAAATAACAAGTTTTTCTCGTGGGTTATTTTTATTTTTTTGACGTGTAAGCCTTGTATATTAAGAAACAGAAACATAATGGCTCAAAGGCCTTTCAATAAGTATTTTTTTCTTACACCCAGCAATTATCTCATACATCCAATAATAAACAATATAATACCGATATTACTCTTTATTAAAAGCTTAAATTTGGTACGGCAGAGTCTTGCACAATTCGTCTTATGTCAAAATCTTACGGATTCGTGATCCATAAAAGTCTTATGGATTCGCAATCTTTAAGTTAAAATATATTTTATGAAATAATTTAAAAATAATGGTACATGCAAGTCTTGATGACCTTAGCATTATTAATGTGATGCTTCAACCAACTAAGCTAATAAGCCAATTATGTTAAAAATAATTAATGTCGCTAAATATAACAATAAATTTTTTAATGTATATTTAATACACATAAGTTTACAAAATAAATTTTGTAACAATTAATTTTGATCTAATAATGTATTTTTACATATATAAATCATGGTTTTAAATAAAAATCATAGGTTTAAATACAAATCATAATTTTAATAAAATTTTATAGGCTTAATAAAAAATTATGTGTATTAAATACATTATTAGATCAAAATTATGATTTTTATTTAAACCTATATGATCTATATATGTAAAAAACATACATTATTAGATCAAAATTAATTGTGGCAAAATTTATTATGTAAACTTATATGTGTATTCAATATACATTAAAAAAAGTGTTATATATAGAAGCATTAATTATTTTTTAACATAACTGGTCTATTAGCTAAGTTGGTTGGAGCGTTATGTTACTAACGCGAAGGTCGTAGTTCAAGACATGCATGCGTCAACATTTTTAAATTATTTCGTAAAACATATTTTAACTTACGAATTGACAATCCGTATGACTTTACGGATTGGCAATCCGTAAGCCCATATAGATTGCGAATTCGTAAGGTTTACGGAAGGCGAATGGTGCGAGACTCTGTCCATACCAAACTTAAGCTTTTAATAAAGGACAATATCGGTATTATACTATTTATTGTTGGGTGTATGAGATATTTGCTGGGTGTAGGAAGAAATTCCCTCAATAAAGTCCACTATTTGGGGAGGCAAATATTGAACCCAAAAGGCATCAACAAAAACAAAAAGCTAAGCTAGGTAGCTTATGAACAGGTTTACTGCAATCCTATTAACATAAACCAGAGAGGTATAAAGGGAAACATCTAAAAGCAATCGGCAATCTTGGATAAGACTAGAGAAATATGAATTGGAGCCACTGCGATCCTCTTGCCAAGCATGGACCGATCTTTGATAATAAGATTCAAAGATAACTGGTGAGATGTTGTGTTCCATGGCCACTTCCACCGCCCAACTAAAAGCTAAAGTTTCAGCAATATGAGGCTCATAACTAGGGGTGGAAATGAATTAGACTGGATCGGGTCCTACTTAAACTTCGTCTGATCTATTTTATATTTTTATAACTCAAGCCTGGGTCTGTTATCCATCACAAGCCTAATTTTAGGCTTGGGCCTGACCTTTGTAAAAAGTCACTAGACCAACTGGCCCAATTAAAGGCTTGTTTCATATTAAGAAGTGTAAAACATATTTTTTTAAAACAAAACCAAAGATTTTCATTAAAAACAATAAGATAATTTTAAACCACAAGATATGAGCAAAATTTGCCTATAAACATTACATGTGACTTGCTACCAATGTCTTTTAAGTTTCACCAAAAGAACTGAAAGAAAATAGTACATATTCTTGCTATCCATCTATACTTATACGAATTAACCTATTTCAAAAATTAATTAAAATGATTCAAATCGTCAAACTACCAAAATAATTTTGTAATTTTTAAATAAAATAATTATAATATTATATATCATATTTAATAATATTTTTTATTATAAAATATTATTGCTAAATGAGCTGGTCCGTCAGGCTTAATAGGTTTTTCTCAAGATTTGTGGCTTGACCTATTTAACTAAATAGGCTCCCAACGGGTGGCCTAGCCTACTTCCACCCTACCTATAACAAACACGAGAGAACTTACAAGTAGAGGCCAAAATTGTACCTTCATGGTTCTAAATATTGAGACCAAAAATTGAGGCTTTACCACCCACCATCGAAGCATCAAAATTAATCTTTGTGAATCCGTCATGCGGTTTCTTCCACTAGTGTACCCTTTCCTTAGGGGCATGCCACTTGCTCCACACTAAGATTATGAGCCAAATCCAAAGTGATCCAAATTGAGTGACGTTTTTTGTCGAAAACCCAAAAATTCTGCTGTTTCTAAATGACCCACAACAAAATGGAAATCTTCCCCATCAAACTCTAATCATTCAAGGAAAAGAAACTTTTGATCCAAACACCAAAGGGAGTAGTTTCCAGGGCATAAATAACACCCCCAAGGGGGAAGCAAACTAGATTCGCCTTTCTTAAGGGTAAGGAAAACAATTTTAAGTTATATTCTAAATCTTAGGCAATAAGGGTCAACATCCAAACCTCTCTTAAAGAGGTAATTCATAACTAGTAGAATGTTCAAGCAAGCCCTCCAGACTAAGGAAATTGATAAATCATTCTGTTTGTTATCTGTTTGTGTTGTGTCTTTATAATAACCTAGGCTAAACAAAATTGATGTGGCCTGTCTGGTTTCTGGCGTCGGTAGCACCAGAAACGGCGCCAGTAGTGCGCAAGGTGCGCTAGAGGCCAATTTTCTCTGGAATCTGGCGCCGATAGCGCCAGGAGCGGCGCCGTTAGTGCGGGAACGCGGACAGGGGTACTATAAAAGGTCATTTTCGCGATTTTTGGGCCAAAAACCTTGCTTTCTTCTTCCCTTGAACGTTTCCACCATTGTTGAGCTTGGGAAGCTCCCTACCCACTCAACCATTGACCAAAGCACTTCATTTCCAACATGAAAGTTGAAGGGAACTACTCAATGAGCTAGATTTCATCATCACTTTTCCTTTAAATCCATCAAACGGAGAGATCGTTTTCTCTAGGGAACTTTCCAAAGTTTCGATTTCGAAGGGAAATGAGGCGTTTTAAGGACACTTAAGCTTGGAGAAGTTGTCCTCTAGCCTTCCTTGTCAATTTAGAGGTAAGAAACTCGAATTCTATCGATTATTTAAGAATTTATTCTTGAGGTGAATAATGACCCATTTGAGTTAGAGCTGAAATTAGGCTTGGGTCCTTGGAAAACTATGCTTAGGAGGTTGTTGTGATGAAGGATTAGCCTTGAAATATGATTTTTGTGGACTTTGGAATTTGGCTCTGAGAAATGTATGAGTAGGATGAATGTTGGTTAAATTGATGATATTATACTACGTGAGCCTAGGTGCTTTTACAATATGTGTTCAGGAGGCTATATAAACGGTGAAAATGTGTTGAAGTAACTGTTTTAGCCAATTTGATAATCATTGAAATGTGGTATGGTTAGGGTGTTGATCTCTTTGAATTGGTTGATGTAGAGTCTTAGGGAGACTCTAGTGTCTTGGTTAGGTTGAGATAGATCCTGCTGGGGGTCTGTGAGTCACTGGTTAGGTGACTAGTTCTTGTAACTTAGAAAAAGAGGTTTAAATGGAAAAGAATCGCGTTCCTTTTATTCTAACGATTGAGAACCGTTGTTAATTACTTGTGTGCCTTTGTATAGGGTGTGACACCGAGGGTGTCAGTGGCGGAGACCACAGTTCAGGGATTGGATAACAGAGCACTGTTTTGACAGGTAAGTTCTTTGTTCTTGGGAGTGTTTCCCATTGTCTGAGTTTCACCATACTCCGAGGGAGTGATGGTTGCATACATGATTCATATGCATTGAATTGGATGTTACAGCTTTCCTCATGATAATATGTATGCTTGTTTCTGTGCTTGTGTATGGTTGCCTTTCGGATAGATATTCTGGCCAGTTAGATAGATATGGACCTCCTAGGAGTAGAGTGCAACTCCTAGTCGGTTTTCTCACGTAAAGGGTGTATGATCCCTTGACACCAGAGGTAGGTGGTCCCGTCACGGTTGAAGTCTATTCTCGGAGGTGCCATATACGTGCATCCATGTGTAAAGGGGTAGCTACCGATGGGATTGCACGGGTGTGAGTTCCGGTCTCACACTGGGACTGAGAGTCCTGATGCTGATGATGATGCATCTTTGGCGGGCGTAGTACCGCAAATACACATTAGAGCTAGAGAATGTCTATGTGTTGTTGTGAGGGCTAGGAGGCCTGGTGTTGTGATGCCTTTGATATTGTGTATCATGGAAGTGAGCCAGGGGAAGGAGAAGCCTCCAAGAACCCTGAGCTTACTGAGATTGTATCTCACCCCATGTGTGGGGATTATATTTTGCAGGTGATGCATCTGGCAGAGATGACGAGTCCCAGGGCGGGAGGCCCAGTAGGGACAGACTCTGTGTAGCTGCTTGACAGTATTTTGAGAGTATTGTGGCTCACTGTTTATATATATATGATGTATTTTGTACCCCTATGAGGGAAGATGTGCGTGTACACATGTGTTTGGATCCTGTATGGATTGTGATGTACAGACGTTGTATATTTTATGCCCTCTTTTGAGGATGTGATTTGTGAAATCATGGCATAGGGTGCCAATTCTTTTGTATAGCCACAGTAGTGGTTTCGATGATGTATGTATATATAGATACATGTGGCTTCTAATTCTCCTATTATATCTGTATGGACATTATTGTCTTTACCTGCCTTTCTTTATGTTTTATGGATCGAGAAGGCTTGTGGTGGTGCCGTGGCATTCGTATATGTAATTATGGATACTTACCATACATAATGAATCAAGAATATGGTTTTGAAAGAAAATGACGATGACATCATATTTTTATTAAAACGCTGCCGTTGGTTTTAATAATTGATTTTAAATTAATTATTGCGTTAATCTGATTAAGTAATTGTTAATACACCGGATGCATACGGGGGTGTTATTACATTTATGGTATAAGAGTAGTTTCTTGATGGAAGCATTATGTATGGTAATTGTGTGTTGCTCTTGACTGTTGTCTAAGTTTGCCATGGCTATTGCATGTGTGAACACTAATTGTGGGCCAGATCAACTCATTATTTTGGTGTACATGTGCAATGTCATGACGAGATCCCAGAACAACAATGGGGCGACGAGTGCCCAGCCCGATCCAGTGGCGACTGCGTTGGCAGATGCAGGAGACTATGCAGCATGAGATGGCTGCAAACCGTGAGATGAATGAGGCCTTGATGAAGGCCAATCAGGAGATGCTTGAGGAGATGAGGACCTTGAGGAGAGATGATAGAGCATCCTCTCCACCTCCGGCGCACGAGGACGAGGGTAGTCGTCATCAGGCTGGAGGTAACCACTTGAGAGGGGACCAGATATCCCATGTTGAGGCTAATGATGATGTTGCAGCCCAAGGGAAGATGCTTATCACTTTTCGTAAGCATAACCCTCCAGCTTTCCTTGGAGGATACGATCTAGTTGCAGCAGCTAGGTGGCTCCAGGCACTAGAGAAGATTTTTACGATGATGGAGTGTCCTAATCACCAGAGATTGCTGTATGCGACCTACTTGCTACAGGGAATGCCCATGAGTTGTGGACCACCACTGCTCAGTTGCTTAGAGGCCAGGCTGGGGAGATCACCTGGCAGATGTTTGAGGCCTGTTTCCTGGACAGATACTTTCCTAGGGATGCTAGAGAGCAGAAACAGGCGGAGTTTGATAGTCTCGTTCAGGGGAGCTTGACAGTGGACGAGTACTTGGCCAGATTCAATGAACTGGCCAAATATTCACATTTCAGGAGGTGTTTGCCTGATGCTGATGTTCTTGCTGCTAAGTTCCAAAGAGGGCTTAGAGAGAGCATAGAGGAGCGAGTTGCGGGTAGTGGATCCCGTGACATGGATGGCCTAGTGAGGCAATGCCATCAAGTGGAGGATATGCTTCGCAGATGCCGAGACAATCAGCGTACTCCCTCAGTCAGACAGGAGGTGAGGAGGCCTAACAGTTCAGGTCCACCAGTAAGGGTAAGGGCAAAGATTTAAGAGTCTCTACCCTATCAGACAGATTCAAGAGAGGCTCTAGCCAAAGTGGCTGAGCACGGAGGCAACCTCCTCCCAGATGTCTAGCTTGCGGGAGAAAGCACTGGGGAGTGTGCCCCACAGGCTAGTTGTATACAGTTGATGACGGCAGCACCCGCAGCAGGTCGGGTGTATACAGTTGATGCCAGAGAGGCAGCCAGAGCTCCTGACTTGATCAGAGGTACTATTCTGATCGATGTTTATGATGTGAGAGTCTTGTTTGACTCCGGAGCTACGCATTGATTCATCCAGGACATGACTGCATTTGGGCTAAATTTGTCCATGTCTAGATTTTCTCCTCCGATGGAGATTACCACTACATCTAGTGAGAGGTGTCAGGTGAGCATGTACTGCAAGGATGTGCAGTTTCAGTTTGATGGTAGAGAGAGTATGTATTGGTTGGCCAAGTATGGCGTGATGTTGGACTGTTGCAACAAGAAGGTTGTTGTGCCTTCTGATTAAGCTGGTTCGAGTTCCACCTCTTTCCTATCAGTCTTGCAAGCTCGCAAGGCGATCAGGGAAGGAGCTCAGGGTTATATCTTCTCATGAATGACAGAAGATAAGCCGAGTGTTGATCTGTCGTAGATCCCGGTGGTTAGCGAGTTTGTGGATGTATTTCCAGAGGAGATTACGCAGCTACCACCTGAGAGAGAGATTGACTTCTCTATTAATTTTGTTCCTGGTGTAAGGCCAATATCTATAGCACCTTACTGTATGGCTCCTTTGGAGTTGAGAGAGCTAAAGGTGTAGTTAGAGGACCTGCTGTCCAAGCAGTTTATCAGACTGAGTGTTTCTTCGTGGGGAGCACCGGTGATCTTCGTGAAGAAGAAGGATGACAGTATGAGGTTATGTGTTGATTACAGGCAACTGAATAAGGTTACTATCAAGAATAAGTATCCTTTGCCTTAGATTGATGATCTGTTAGATCAGTTGAAGGGAGCTAGTGTGTTTTCCAAGATCGACCTGAGATCCGGATATCACCAGATTCGGATCAAGTCCACAGACATACCAAAGACAGCCTTCAGGTCTCGGTATGGTCACTATGAGTATCAGGTCATTCCCTTTGGCCTAACGAATGCCCCTGCAGTGTTCATGAACTATATAAACAGGGTATTCAGACTTTTCTTAGATCAGTTTGTGGTGGTATTTATTGTTGACATACTGATCTTCTCCAGGATGGAGACGGAGCATGCTGAGCATCTCAGGATTGTTCTTCAGATGTTGAGGAATGATTAGTTGTATGCCAAGTTGGCAAAGTGCGAGTTTTGACAATCAAAGGTGAAATTCCTTGGTCATGTGATTTCTGCAACTGGGGTATCAGTAGATCCTAGTAAGGTAGAGGCTGTGGGAGAGACCCAAGGACATATCTGAGATTCGGAGTTTCCTTGGATTGGCAGGCTACTACCGAAGGTTTATTCAAGGGTTCTCACAGCTAGTGTTACCTTTGAATCACCTTACACGGAAGGGGGTTCCATTTGTTGGACCCGTGAGTGCGAGCAGTGTTTCCAGGAGTTGAAGGAGAGGTTGACTACAGCTCCAGTGTTGACCCTTCCTGATCCTGAGGGAAGCTTTGAGGTGTACTGTGATGCTTCCAAGTGGGGGCTTGGATGTGTACTGATGCAGGAGAAGAAGGTTATTGCCTATGCTTACAGGCAACTGAAGTCTCAGGAGGAGGCTTATCCTACACATGATTTAGAACTTGCTGCTGTTGTCTTTGCTCTAAATATTTGGAGGCACTACCTGTATGGTGTCAAGTTGGTGGTGTTCAGTGACCACAAGAGTCTCAAGTATCTCTTTGACTAGAAGAAGCTGAATATGAGACAGAGACGGTGGATGGAGTTCCTTAAAGTTTATGACTTTGAGTTGAGATATAATCCAGGCAAGGCGAATCTTGTTGCTGAAGCCTTGAGTAGGAAGCATGTGAGTGTTGCATGAATGATGATCTCAGACTGTGAGCTAATTGAGCAGTTTAGAGATATGCACATGACTGTGACAGAGGGTGCTCGTGGTTTCAAGTTGAGAGAGACCAAGGTCGATAATGATT
The DNA here is from genome assembly GCA_007407185.1 of Glycine tomentella. Taxonomy (NCBI): domain Eukaryota; kingdom Viridiplantae; phylum Streptophyta; class Magnoliopsida; order Fabales; family Fabaceae; genus Glycine; species Glycine tomentella. Next base: position 79,653 of record PYAF01000411.1, read on the forward strand.
TGGTATGGAGGATCCAAGAGGCCCAGAAGCAGGATGATCATGTGAGGGCCATGATTGGTCAGCAGGATGTTTCTTGGGAGACTAACGACTTGTTATTGTACCAAGATTGAATTGTTGTGCCTAAGGGCGAGTTGGTGGATGCAGTTCTGTTTGAGGCTCATAAAGGCCAGTTTAGCATTCATACAGGTGCCACCAAGATGTATCAGGACCTTAAGAGGAACTTTTGGTGGCCAGGGATGAAGAGAGACATAGCTGAGCATGTGGCTAAGTGTTTGGTATTGTAACACCTCATTTTCTTTTTTATTGTTTTAGGATTAGGAAATTAAAATTCATTAGCTTTAAAACTTTGATATATATATTGGGATAAAAATCAATTTAAGATATGCCAAAGTAATGATCAAGATCCTAGTAGTTTTCTTATATCTATGAACTAAATAGATGTTTTTCTTAAAATGGTTTAGTGTTTCTACAAATTA
>PYAF01000411.1:80228-101033 GCA_007407185.1 Glycine tomentella
ATGTTATGACATAGCCTTTTATGTTTTCCAATCTACTTGTGGATAAATCCAATAAGATATACTATCAAACCTTTATTTCAAAATCATTTTCAAAACTTCACTTATTTTCAATTAATCATTGGTCTTTTTAAAATAAATTATCCGCTGCAAATAAAATAAATACGAATAAAATGAAAGAGTGAAGTGGTGGTTACAGGTATGTCAGAAGGTGAAGATTGAGCATCGGAGACCATCAGGTCTACTGCAGCCTTTGCAGATTCCAGAGTGGAAATGGGATAGCATTTCCATGAACTTTGTAGTTGGACTACCGATGAATCAGACTGGATGTGACTCCATCTAGGTGATTGTTGATAGGCTGACCAAGTCAGCTCATTTCTTACCTGTTCGAACTGACTATACCACAGAGAGGTTTGCTCAGCTATATATATCAGAGAGATTGTCAGACTGCATGGTGTCCCAAAGAGTATTGTCAGTGATAGAGATCCAAAGTTCACCTCTAGGTTTTGGGGTGCTCTTCAGGAGGCTATTGGGACCCAGTTGAGGCTTAGCATGGCTTACCACCCTCAGACCGATGGTCAGATAGAGAGGACTGTTCAGACTCTGGAGGATGACATGTTGAGAGCTTATACCTTGGAGCAGGGAACTAGGTGGGATAAATACCTACCACTGGTGGAGTTCTCATATAATAACAGCTTCCATGCTAGTTTGGGCATGACACCCTATGAGGCATTATATGGTTGGAGTTGTAGGACTCCTATTTGTTGGACCGAGGTAGGAGAGAGGCAACTTCTTGGACCTGAGATGGTTTAAGAGACTTTTGAGCAAATCTGTTTGATCAGAGATAAGTTGTTGAGAGCTCAGAGTCGGCAGAAGAGCTACTATGATCATAAACACAGGCCACTGCAGTTTGATGAGGGCGACCATGTGTTTTTGAGGCTGTCTCCTGTCACAGGTGTTGGACGAGCATTGGGTGTGAGGATGCTTAGTCCTAGGTTCATTGGTCCTTACCAAATTCTCTAGAGAATAGGACCAGTGGCCTATAGGCTAGCTTTGCCTCCCCAATTGTCAGGGCTGCATGATATTTTCCACATGTCACAGTTGAGGAGATATGTGTCAAACCCTTCACACGTGGTGGAGCCTGACACCGATCATATTAGAGAAAATCTGACTTGTCCTACACGGCCAGCACGGATCCTTGACAGAATGGAAAAGCAGATTAGGTGTAAGACTATTCCCATAGTCAAGGTACAATGGGAAGGGAGAACACTTGACGAGGCGACTGGGAGCGGGAGCAGGAGCTTTTGCAACTGTACCCCGAGTTGCTTGACAGGTATGGCTTTGAATTTTGTGGACAAAATTCTTAAAAAGGCGGGTGAATATAATAACCTAGGCTATAAAAAATAAAAAATTTGTTGTGTCCTGTCTGGTTTCTAGCGCCGGTAGCGCCAGAAACGCGGAAGAAGCGCCAGAGGCCAATTTTCTCTAGAATCCAGCGTCGATAGCACCAGGAGCGGTACCGTTAGTGCGGGAACACGGACAAGGGGCACTATAAAAGGCCATTTTCGCGATTTTTGGGCCAAAAACCTTGCTTTCTTCTTCTCTTGAACGTTTCCACCATTGTTGAGCTTGGGAAGCTCCCTACTCACTCAACCATTGACCAAAACACTTCATTTCCAACATGAAAGTTGAAGGGAACTACTCAATGAGCTAAATTCCATCATCACTTTTCCTTGAAATCCATCAAACGGAGAGATAGTTTTCTCTAGGGAACTTTCCAAAGTTTCAATTTCGAAGGGAAATGAGGCATTTTAAGGAAACTAAGCTTGGAGAAGTTGTCCTCTAGCCTTCATTGTCGATTTAGAGGTAAGAAACTCGAATTCTACCGATTATTTAAGAATTTGTTCTTGAGGTGAATAGTGACCCATTTGAGTTAGAGCTGAAATTAGGCTTGGGTCCTTTGGAAAACTATGCTTAGGAGGTTGTTGTGATGAAGGATTAGCCTTGAAATATGATTTTTATGGACTTTGGAATTTGGCTCTGAGAAATGTATGAGTAGGATGAATGTTGGTTAAATTGATGATATTATGCTATGTGAGCCTAAGTGCTTTTACAATATGTGTTCAGGAGGCTATATAAATGGTGAAAATGTGTTGAAGTAACTGTTTTAGCCAATTTGATAATCATTGAAATGTGGTATGGTTAGGGTGTTGAACTCTTTGAATTGGTTGATGTAGAGTCTTAGGGAGACTTTAGTGCCTTGGTTAGGTCAAGATAGATCCTGCTGGGGGTCTGCGAGTCACTGGTAGGCTAGCTCGCCCAGGCGAGCAAACATAGGCAAAATCACTCGTCTGGGCGAGTGGACGCAAGTTGGTGACCAAATTCTATAAATAGCCATGCAAACCGTGAGCAAAGGATTCCATTTTCGAAATTCCTTATTCTTGTACATAGGATTAGCTTAGGATAGCTTAGGGAGACTGAGAGAGAGTGAGAATTAGTGTGAAGGCTCTACTGGAAAGAAGCGGTGATGGTTCCCTTCATCAATTCTTCCCTTCAGGAGGTGCTTTCCACAATGATTGACTAGCTTCTATTGAGGATTGGATGGATGTAATCTTCTTACCCCTATGTATATCTTTTAATATTTATTTATGCATGAATCTTTTCTATTCCTTATTGGTAATTTTATTCTGTTCTTAATGCTTGATTCTACTTGATCACTAGTTTCATGAATTTAAATTCTAAGCTTGACTGGAAAGTGCCCTTAGGATTTGAACTGAATGATTTTACTCATTACGTTACGTTGCTAGAATAGGGCATAACGTTTTGATTGCATAAAGCACGCGATAATGATTATAATGTGGGGTATTTACTTCATATGTGAGGGATCGATATTCGGTAGATATCCTTAGGATTTTCGAATGCGAGGAATCGATTCGGGGTGAAATAATGTGTGCATCAATAAGGATAGAAAATGATTTATACATGGTAAAGTTAATTGAATACTAAGGGTATGAATGATGAAATCCAATCCCACTTTCTCATAAATATATTTCATTTTACTAGTTTCGTAATTTTCCATTACTTTCGTAATCAAATGAAATTCCGCTCATCCTTTTTGTACATAACTATTGAACTGTTAAGTTTTACTTGGATAAACTGAGTAGCTCAAGTCTCTATGGAGACAATTTTTTATAAATTTTGTAACTTATAACGACAATTGGTACACTTGCCAAGAGTCCTAACAAGTTTCTGGCGCCGTTGCTGGGGACTTGAGTCGTTCACTCAGTTCTTTCAAATTTAATTTTTTAGTTGAATATGACTTTTCTTTACTTTTGTTATTTTGATTTTTGTATAAATTCTCTTGTGTTTTATTTTATTTTACCTAACCTCGGTACTTATGAGTTATTGCAAGTTTGTTCATTTTCCTTTTTGAGGTAAATTTCTTGCAGAAAAATTGTTATTTAATTCAGAAATTATCAAGATCACAAAAGAAGAACATAAAGGAAAAGAAACAAACAACCAAAGAGCCATCGAGTGAATCTTTTTATATTTTAATTCTCCTTCACCAGTAAAGCCACTTGTAATTTATATTATGGCTGATAAAGGAGGAGGAGAAGAAAATAGACCACCAAGGAGGACTCTAGGTGACTATGCGTATCAACAAGGACCAAAATATTACAACAGCATAGTCATTCCTCCTTTCAGTAAAAAGGTTGTTGAATTGAAGCCCGCATTGCTCAGTCTGATTGGATCACATCCTTTTTCCGGACTAGATCATGAAGATCCATACACTCATTTTTCTACCTTCATGGAGTTGTGCAGTACCATGAGAGCCTCTGATGCAGATGCTGAAGCTATCTATCTCAGAGCTTTTCCGTTCTCCTTGACTGGTAAGGCAAAGACATGGCTTCACTCCCAACCAAATAAAAGTCTCAGCACTTTGGAAGAAGTGAAGGAAAAATTTATTGCTAGATTCTTTCCTCCATCCAGAGATTCATAAGCGCAAAATCAGCAATTGCTACTTTTTCCCAAGGGTTTAATGAACCTCTTTGTGAGACATGGGAGAGATTCAAATTCTTACTGCGGAGGTGCCCAAACCATAACTTTGATGATGTTGCGCAATTACACATTTTCTACAGTGGTTTGAGACTTCAGACCAAGATGATTCTTAATGCTTTAGCTGGAGGTACCATGATGTCGAAGAACCCAGAGGAAGCAATTGTAATCATTGACTCCATAGCAGCTAGTAATTACCATTCTCACCATGATAGATCTCCAATTCAAAAGAAAGGTATAATAGAGCTGGATACTCAGAATGCAATTCTAGCTTAGAATAAGCTCTTGACTCAACAAATAGAGGCCTTGACCAAACAGATAGGCCAACTTCCTCAACAATTTCAGCAAGCACATGGCGATTGCCAACAAGAAGAGGAGACTTATTATATGCAAAATCAGACCATATCTCAACAGAACTTCCAAGGAAATTACAAAAGCTACAGAGATGGTCCAACTTTTTATGGCTGGAGGCAGCAAAATGATAATGCATATTATGGTCCCACTAACTCTTCTTTTGTAGGTCCCTCTAACAACTCTTATGTAGGTTCTTCAAATATGGGTCCACAACAACAACAAGAAGCTCAACCTGATAGAACTTCAAAAATAGAAGATACTCTAACTCAGTTTATGCAGATGTCCATTACAAATCAAAAGAGCACTGAAGCTTCCATAAAAAATCTTGAAGTTCAGGTTGGACAACTTACAAAACAAATATCTGAGCATAGAAGTGGACCTTTTTCAGTAAACACACAAGTGAATCCAAAGGAACCGAGGGATTGTTTTAGAGTGGATGTCTTGGATGAAGTAATTTTTGATTCCAAGAGGTTGGTTCAAGGAAAAGATTGTTCAGAGAAAATATTAGCTGAAGCATTAGAGGAGATGAGTGAATCTGAAGAAAATGATAGTTTAGATTATCTCCCACAACCAAATGCTTTCAAGAAAATTCCTTACCAGCAGTTTATCTTTGAAGAATTGTTAGAGGAAGAAAAGAATCAAGAATCACAAATAAAGGTAAACGCAGTACCTCTACATTCTAAAAATGTTTTCTTGCAGGGTATTCATAGAAACCAGTTATCAACCATTCGAGTCTCTATGAAAAAGAAAAGAAACTGGTGAAAATGTTGGAGGAAAAGACAAAAGCCAATGGCTCATCACTATTGTCCAATTGCTCGGAGCCAAAGCCATAACAAAGGCGTCTAACTAATAAGACGTCAAAGAAGCGCTCCTGGGAGATAACCCAGTGTTTTTTAATTTTTGTCTTTAGTTATGTTATTTAAATTATGTCTTATGCTTATAAATTATATGTCTGAACTTTACTTTTTGAATACATTATCTGCTTTGTTAGAACTTGGATATAGGTCTATTAGGAGGAGGCAAAGCAGTTGAGGATGAAGAACGTGGCAAATCCTGTTTTAATGGAGGAATCTAAACTCCTCAGCCATGATCTTCAAAAATCTGTGATATTTTTTTTATATTTCTTTACCACTTTGTAGTTTAAGTTCAGTACTTTGTTATTTACTATGTTTTTGATGTTTGCTTGAATAAGTTGTGTGCATTTATGATTCTTTTTGGTAGTGTACACAGAAGTTTATCTCTTTTTGGAAAGTACACATTTTTTGATATTTTTGGTACTTAACTGACTTACATGTTTTGAAAAGAATCAACAGATTAATGATTTGAAACATGCTTTTTGTATTGGATCAGAACACAACAAAATGAATTTTGGAAACTTTGAGAATGAAAAACAAATGAACGGTTTTCCAAAGATCAAATGAAGGCAAATCTTTTTACATGGAATTGATAAAAAATAACTTTCGAAACATTAATTTGATTTGAACATGAAAACAGACCTAAAGCCTAAGTGAGTGTGCGCAACCACAAAAATTACATTGAGTGTCCTCACTGATCTATTTTATAGTTGATTTTGCATGAATTTCTAATTGTCATAACATATGACTCATGGATATGATTTAGGCCTTCTTTCTTTTTGAAACATCTTTTAAAGCCAATGACCAAAAAGCTATCCCAATACATAATGATTTATCATTTGCAAAGCCCTTTGAGCCAAAAACTTGATATTTTGTTGAAACCCTAACCTAGAATAAGAATTCTATTCATGTGAGTTAAAAGCTAGAAAAGAAAAGAAAGAAAGAAAGAAAAGTGTAGAAAAGAAAAAAAAGAAACAAATCCCTTGTTGAAAAGTTGGGGGATAGGAAAGTTGGAATAAAAAAACATGGATATCTTGGAAGGAAAGAAATAGGAAAGTGATCATAGCATTGTTTTATCCTTGGTTGTTCTCCTATTCTCGATGCATTTTTGAATATCCAGAAAAACCAAGATTTTCTTTCTAGCTAGGCCCAAACCATAAAAGTCCTAATGATCCATGATAATTATGTACTATGATTTGATGGGAAATGAACTGCGAAATTAATCTATGACATATCAATGTTGGAATTGAGAATAAACACTTACCTGTGGGAGAATTAAACACTATGAGAGGTTTTCCTCTGTTTGAAACAATCAGGTGTTTCCTTTGATGTTCTTTAGAAATGAAATGTGGATTGATCTTAATCTCATTTGGTTTTGTGAATTCCATCTTTTGTTTCAATTCTTGAGGTTGATTGTTTGAAAAATTTTGTTATGATCAAAGTTGATTCTTTGCGAAGCATGTTCATATTCATATTAAAAAGTATCTTCTATACTCCTAGTGTATTTACTTTTCTTGAGGACAAGCAAGATTCTAGGTTAGGGGGAGTGATAAGTGCCCTATTTTAGTAAAATCTAGGTTTACAATGCCGGCACTTATCTTTTGATCTTAGTAAATTTGCTTATAAACTTACCCTAAACCTAGTCAATTTGTATTTAGTACTTATGTAAATATTGTTTTTCATATTTTGAAAGATTAGTCCAATCATATTTTGTATTTTGATAGGTTCTGATGATATCCAAAGCATCCAAGGCAAGCAAAGCAAGCGAAAGGGGCATAAAGATCAAAATTGGGGGGTATCAGAAGCAAAATGGCCCAGAACTCGCCCAGGCCCATGACCTTTCTTCACTATTAAGCTTTTAACTCGCCTAGGTGAGCATCCTCAGGCCAAATCACTCACCTAGGTGAGTTCAAGTTCCAAGGAGATAAGGCTAGCTCGCCCAAGCGAGCAAACATAGGCAAAATCACTCGCATGGGCAAGTGGACACAAGCTGGTGACCAAATTTTATAAATAGCCATGCAACCTTGAGCAAAGGATTCCAATTTTGAAATTCCTTCTTCTTGTACATAGGATTAGCTTAGGATAGCTTAGGGAGAGTGAGAGAAGTGAGAATTAGTGTGGAGACTCTGCCAGAAAGAAGCGGTGATAGTTACCTTCATCAATTCTTCCCTTGAGGAGGTGCTCTCCACAATGATTGGCTAACTTCTCTTGAGGATTGGATGTAATCTTCTTACCCCTATGTATCTCTTTTAATATTTATTTATGCATGAATCTTTTCTATTCCTTATTGGTAATTTCATTATGTTCTTAATTCTTGATTCTACTTGATAATTAGTTTCATGAATTTAAATTCTAAGCTTGACTGGAAAGTGCCATATCCTTAGGATTCTCGAATGCAAACAATCGATTCGGGGTGAAATAATGTGTGCATCAATAAGGATAGAAAATGATTTATACATGGTAAAGTTAATTGAATACTAAGGGTATGAATGATCAAACCCAATCCCACTTTCTCATAAATATATTTCATTTTACTAGTTTCGTAATTTTCTGTTACTTTCGTGGTCAAATGAAATTCCACTCATTCTTATTGTACATACTTATTGAACTGTTAAGTTTTACTTGGATAAACTGAGTAGCTCAAGTCCTTATGGTGTTTTTTTTATAAATTTTGTAACTTACAATGACAATTGGTACGCTTGTCAAGAGTCCTAACAGAAGGCTTTAGCATTGAAAGAGCCAGTAGTTAAGAGCTTCCCCACCATCCATGTTTCAGTGTTGGGAATAGTAACAATGGAATCCTCCTCGTCAATAAACGACATCTCTTTTTATTTTTCTATCTGAAAGGTCATCAACGACCTAGGTAGTATAAGAAATAACGCTCAAGGAAACCGTAGCAGAGGTGAAGGGAGCCACATGGTATCATCAACCAAAATACAACGACCTCTCGTTGTTGATCTCATGAAGACTTATTTCTTAGTTTTGGTTTTTGATATTTTGCAATGCAAACATGATTAATAGATGTGACATTTGTATTCATTATTTTTTTCTAGGCATAAGTGTTGTAGATTAGTTTATATTTCTTTCTACGTGCTTATGTGATTATCAAGTGTGATTCTAGATTGAATGGTTCACTAAGCTTTTAAAAGAATCCATGTTTACCATAATCAATTACAAGTTCAAGTAATCAATTACTTTGCGTTACAACAAGTACAAGTACTTGCTTCTTTTGAAATTTAGTCATAACCTTTCAGGATAATCGACTACAACATATTGTAATCGATTATAATGCTTGTTTCAAGATGAAGGAAGGCTCTGTTCGTCAAGATAATCGATTACCATTATATGCAATAAATTACTTTGCTTCTGAAAACTTAGGAAGCTCTAAGGAAGTTGACATAATCGATCCATTTTCGTAATCAATTATGATTGCTTCTAAAGAGTTTAGTTAGCTCTCTGTTGATCAAGATAATTGATTACCAATTGGTGTAATTGATTACCACAATTATGGAAATCCAGAACAAAGGGTATTTGTTCGAATTAATCAATTACAAGTTTTGGTCAATTAAAGTTGTTATATTGGTTAAATCTATAAATACCCTCTCTTGTTATCTCTCTCGTGTGACTCTTTTTGTGATCTTTTCTTCTAAAATCACTTTATAAGAGTAAACGAAAGGGATCTTACTGCATTATTCATGAGAGCCTAAGATGCTTACGGATCATGCAATCTTCACCATTGGTTGATCATCATAGTTATAGCTTCAAGACTCTAAATCTATATACAAGGCATATTCAACCCTTTAACTAATTTCTTTGTTTAATTGAGATCTTGGTTAGGGTTACCAAGTATAGAGTTGTAGGGTTTCAACTCATAAGGTTTTCCTTGTCGGGTTCAAGGAAAGGTTTAGCTAATTGGATTTGTGTGTGCATAGTGTTTGTATGAAGCAAGTTCTATAGTTGAAGGTCTAGTTTTTACTAGATCAGTTGGATGTAGGTCCTCTTTAGGTCTAAATTAGTATAAAGCTTGTATTGGATTCTCTTTCTATCTATTCTTAGTTTTGCAATCAATGGTGATAATTGGAATTGAATAAGTCTTTGATGAAAACTCTTATTTTAAAGGTTTTGTGTTAATTGGTTTTCTTTGATTCATAAAGTTTTTTTAAGAAGTTATTTTGAGAAAACTTGATTCATACAAAGGGGTTTCTCTAAGTTTTAATTGATTAAAATAAGAATTGGTAAAATTTCTAAAAATCTGTTCAAACTCCTCTTTTTAGATTCTCGGCTGATCCAACACTCGTGAATTAATTTTAATTTTATGTATAAGTTACTTTTAGTTTATGAGAAATTTTATTTCATTTAGTTTCTCCAAAAGTTGATTCTAAAAGTATTGAGATTTTAATGGCTATACTATTTGTTTATTGGTTAAATGTCACTTTTGGTGAATGAAAAGATGCTACAAATTAAGCACTTGAAGTGGAAGTTTAGAGGGACCGAGCGAGTCCAAGTGGATGGCGTAAAACCCTAACCACCTTTTTGATCTCTTCAACCTTCAAACTGTTTTCTTTTGTTTTTTGTTTTACTTGCATTTTTGGTTTGCTAATTGGACTTGAAATTGCTCGAATTTTGGGTTGGTGTAGGTGGTAACGAGTTTTCATGGGTACGTGGAAGACGTGAGATAGAGCAATGTGAGGCTTTTCAATGGGACAATCCTCATCGTCATTACGCTCTTTGCCCATTTTATAATTTTTAAAACAAAATATAGTGGTGGTTTTTAGCTACTACTATTTTAAATTAATAATTTCAAAATTTAAAAGTTAACAAAAACAAACGTTACTAACGAAAAACTAAAAAAAGATCAAAACCAAATAATTCAAAAACATAAAGGATTATGAAACATTTAAAACTTAATGTACTAAAACGAAAAAAAAAACACTAAAAGTTTAGGTTCCTTAACTTTAGTTTAGTTTGCAATTTGGTCCCTTATTTATTAAAAGTTGAAAATAGTCTCTTATGTAAAATCTTTTATAGCACGTTTATCCTTTTCAAACAACGATCATTTTCGATTTTGGAATGATCATTTTCGATTTTGGACTTGGTTTTTAACCTTTTTTGATTGATTAAGACATGAAAATTGTTTCATTAGATCTACCTATATGAAAATTGAGAAACTTAACTGATGTTTGTATAAAAAAAAATAGGGCATAAACATGGTGAAAATTACATAAAAAAGTAAGTCTCAAGCTATTTTTAGTTGAATTTGAGAAAATTTGGAGTTTTCCGATTGCTTGTGGGGCACACTATTTGTCCAATTTTCACCTTATTTTTATAGTTTTTGATTCAAACATTAGTTGCTCGTTAAACACACTTTTCATGTAAGTGAATTTAATAAGACAAGTTTCGCATTTTGAATCAATAAAAAGAATTCAAAATCGTACTTCAAAATTGAAAGCGATTGTAGTTAAGGGACTATTTTAAAAGTAAATAATAAATAAGAGATTGAATTGTAACCTAAAATAAAGTTAAGGTGACACATGTAATTTTAGCCCATAATATTTTTTCCTATTTTTAATTTTAAAAATAATTAAAATCAATAAAATAATACTTTTATAATTAAAAAGTTTGAATAAGTCCATTCATTTATTATATTTGTGAATTTTAATTTTTAAAATAATAATACCAGATGCAAAAAATTAAAATAAAAAATATTTTTATTTTTAAAATATAGTAAATGAAATATTGTTTGAAGATTTTTTTTCCTAGTCTAAATTATATTTATGGGTCTTTGAAAAGTCTTCACTAATGTAATTGATATATTTCAATTTGAAACTATTATTTAATGTGTTTATCAAAAGGAAGTTTTTTTTTCCCAATTTAAAACTTAAATTTCTAATAAGTCATTGAAAAGTTTTTATATAGTAACATTGAAAATTTTAATTATAGTAATTAATGTAGTATATCTTTAATAATAAATTGTTTAATGCTATTGAATTTCAATAATTGAAAATGATTTATGAATTTGCATTTTTTAGGTCAAACATATTTATTTATATTTAATTACACTTTCAAACTCAACATTGCACACAATTTCTCTCTCTCTCTCTCTCTTTAACACAAAAAGTGTCTCTTCATAATTTTTGTTTACCTTTCCCTCTATTTCACCTTCCAACTTTTTCCATGGAGTTCAAATATCATGTTGGCCAAAACCAAAGGGCACCTTCACCAACCGTGCTCCCTTTATCCAACCTTTCCTACATGAATCCAAATATGTCTATACACTCATTACAAGATAATGTTTGCTCAATTTTCTTCACTTTCTTTTTATTTTATTCACCCTTCACTTAATTTCTAGGGTGTGAGTTTGCACCATGTGGTTTTCTTAACAATGCTTTGGCGCCCACACTTTTGTCAACCTCGATGTCAATCAATGTCGACAAAGCGTTTTGACAAGAGTTGGAAAAAGAGAAAATACAATGGGAGAAAGAGAAAATAAGGAGAGAGATAATAGCCAATGAGATGCATTGACACAATGATAGATGGAGAAGAAAGTAAGGAGAAAAATGGCCTTGGGAGAGAGTTAGGAATACCAATGCAATGACCAAAGAGAGAATCTTGGTTAAAGAAGGAGTTTTCATGCCTTTTAATACAACATGAAGAACAAATCACAGTCATATTGGTGGGTCACAATCCCAATTATGACCTAAAGTTGATAATAGACCCTTTCAAATTACTAGTTACAGGAAAACTTGCAAGAGCAAAGTTATCATAATGGTTACTATATAGTCATATGTTTAACCTACCCTTCTTTTTTGTTTTATTTTTTTGTGGGTTTTTATTTTTATGTTTGTCTTCAATTTTATTTATTTATTCTTACTTCTTCTTTAGTGGTGTTTCTGATAGTGAAAAGATTTTTTATCTTTTATTTTTTATTAAAAAACCTGTCACTTTGTTTGATAATGTCCCTTGAGTAATGGTTGAATTGCTTACAATCATTTATTCACTTCTTACATAGTTAATCCTGTAATCATGATATAGTGTGGCTGAATTTTTTAAATTTTAATCTTTTTGTAAAACTACAAAAATTAATCAAGCTGTAGTTTTTTTAAAGCCACATTTTTAACTTGTATGAAATTCTTAAATATAAGAGAAATTGTGAGTGGTGAAAGTAATTCAAGTCCAAAGTTGTTCATGAGTTCAAATATGTAAGTGATGTTGAAAGTTGCAGAAAGAGAAAAATTGTTCCTATAACAATAGACAAAAAGACTAAAATGTGACATATAGTAATCTCTAAGGAATTAGGATTGGAGAGAGTAGTGTAATTTGAACATATCTCAAGGAAGCGAACTGTAAGGACTTGCTTGATTGTGTTTTATTTTTTATTTTAAAAACTTTGTAAAAAAACTTGAAACTTGTTTTTCATGATTAAATAAGGAGAAAAACATTTTTTTGATAAGTATTACTTTGAAAACAATTTTGGAAATGAAAAGTAGGAAAACTTTGGTAAATTTATTTAGAGAATATATTTTCTTATTTCCTTGCTCGCATGTTTCCTTGTTTTCAGAATAAAAAAAAGGTGAAAACAAAAACAACCACAATTATATGGTTGGATAAATTTTTCAATAAATATTTATAATAAAAAATAAGAAAGTAATATAAATTATTCTTCATCCTAATGTTTGTCTAACAATAACCCAACAATACATTTTCTTCATGAAATCTTGCATTATTATAATTTTATTGCCAATGAAACCATGTGCAATCATAATATATACCTTATTCATACACACTACAAAGAAGATGAAGTTGATATATAGGATGTTGAATATCTTAATTGACCAATGAAATATATTATTTTCCTTATCCCACTATAGGTTAAGCCCGATGCTGATCACTATGGTGCAAAGCACCGAGCAGTAATGCCTTCTATAGTTGATGGCAATGAGCACTCTCCATGGAAATTGCAGAAAAAATCCAAGGATTGGAATTGCACCATATTTTAGGTTACTGCCACAAGTGAAAAAGGGTTGAATGATCATCTTTAGGGAAAGAAGCACAATACTAAATTGAAAACCATCCCTGAGAAAATAAATATGTTGTCAAATGACATGAATCCCTTAATTAAGGAATAAAGTGTAATAATTAATTTTTGAGTAAAAAATATATGCAGAAGAATATTTTCTTTATGTATAATGTAGAAAAATCAAATAAAAATAATAATAATAACCAATTTTTAAATAAATAGATAATTGATTAAATTTATCTTTACTTCCATATATATAAAGAAACTTATATAATATTAAGCATAAATACAATATGACATCCCCAGTCATACTCGGCATACCCATCTTGTCTTTGAGCAGAGGCAACAGGAATAGGAGAATCCAGAACATACGCTATCTTTTCAAAACATAAAACTATTTTTACATTTCGATACCAATTTGTAAAGTTTGGACCAGTTAACTTGTTAGCATCCAGAATTGAGCGTAAATTAAAATATCCAGTCATAACTCAACTGCTGAAAATAAAATAAGCATACATAAGTATTTCAAAATATTTAATAACCAAATACGAAGACTTTTAAACGTATATGACCCTCCCACTATTTTCTCTAAAATCAATGACCCTCGGTGATTGATTTAGGGTCATCCTTAATAAGGATATCCGTAGTGGGCTAAGAGAACAACTAGGTTCATTAATCTCCAAAACTAACTTATCTAGTGGGTTGATCTTATCAACAATATCTCTATATCTTCTCTTAGATCATCAGGTTGACAACTCTTTGTCACTTAGTGTCACATCAGTACGTAACAATCTGGCCACATTGCCCTAGATGCATAGACTCGGCTGAGCCTGCACCCTGTACACTTATTCTAGCAAAAACCATCATCCTAAGTGTCGTACACTTCGAATAACACCGTCACCCAATGAAATGATAGGTCTTAGCTGAGCTAGAGAGCACTACCATGTAAAGGGGATTTGAATGTCATTGACAATAGGAGGCAATCAAAACATGCTAGATAATTTTATTTGAGGGTTCATTTTTGGTCTCATCTTCAATTATTTATTTTATCTTGCATACATAATTAGACATACAAACTAATTATCACATAGTTCATTTTAAACGGCTTGTCTTATCATGCATACTAGTCGTTGAGTGACCGCATCTAATAATAATCATGCATACTAGTTGCGATTTCAAAATTCAAAATTTTAAATTTCAAATTCAAAATTTTAAATTCAAACTTTGAAATTCGAAATTTGAAAATCAAAATATAAATGCATTTTCGAAATTAAAACACACGATGGATGATCATGGTGCCTTCTGTTTTTCCATCCAAAGCATCTTCAAGCCTCGGATCAAAAACTTCATCGAACTCACTTAGGACCATCAACATGACCGAGCCTCCTCCTTGGTCTCTCCATCGTCCAACAAGCTTGAACATTATTGATTTGAATTTTACATTCAAAATAATTAGAATAAAAGACGTAAAATTTAAATCGGGAAAAATACAATCCCATATAACCAAAAATTTAAAATTGAAATTTAAACATACATGCAAAGCACCATGACCATCCATATGTTCATGTACCTACAAGGAAGGTTAGGAAACAAACAAACAATTTGCAGATTCTAAGCCACCATCGAATTCATCTTCATCAAAATATCAACATTTGATAATCAACCCAAAAACATGATCAAGATTCAAAATTTAAAATGTGATGGGGCTGCCTTAGATATATCTAGGCAGCGGCTATGGTAATTGTTCTTAACCACCATGGCTTTGGCACTTCTAGTCCAACTAGACTTTATCAAAATCCATAGCCCCAATACTCCTCTTGGCCGCCACTTTTGTCTCCACAAAGTGGTGTCTTACTTTGAACATAATCACAAGAAAATAATCCTTTCATAAAGAATAAAAAGAAATTTAAAGAATCTTGTTCAAGATAAGGATGAAGATTTCAAAACGATTTTTGAAAATTCGATTGCTAATAAAACCCCACGTGTTTGTGGCAACGAGCCAGGCTCTAATACCACCTGAAAGTTCGAAAAACGAACGCAATACCTTGGTCCAACCACGGTGTGCTCACATGAGGGTAAAAACAAAAAAATTTGATGCAGAAACATACACCATCTATGCACTGAGTGTGTGTGCTTAGGAATTACTCATTGAAACACGTTGGGGTTTTAGAAATACCTTTATCACTTGAAGGTTCAAAGAAGATGACGCCCTCCAATGGTGATCCACATGGTTATCTCCTTGGAAGTGAGAACTTCTTCTTCTCCTTGATTCCTCCTTCTCCTTGGTGGCTTGCCAAGCGCATGCAAGGTATGAGGCTTTCAAATATTTGGTTTCTTTTCTCAAGACTATGAAGGTGCCTTGAGGTCAGGTGAAGGTGCAGCAAAAGAGGAGAGAAGATGAGGTAGAGGAAAAACTAGAACTTGATTTAGAACCAAGAGAGGAAGGGGCAAAATTTTTTTTTCTCTCTCAATCCTCCCCATATAAGGCGCCTATTTAAGGTGAGATGAGGTTGTTGCATTGCATTATCCTCTCACTCCAAATCAGCCCAAGTTGTTGGGAAATTTTGAAAAAGAATCTAGCAAGATTCTCTTCAAAAATTGCCACCTTCGCTCCCTCTCCTCCCTCCAAAGTTTCTTGTAACAATAACTCATTTAAATTCAGAATTCAAATGACAATATTGTTGATAGAATCTTCTTCCAATCTTTATTGGATAATTCATTTAAATAATTTAAATTATACTCAGCAACCAATATTGTTGAGAGAATCTTCATCCAATCTTTATTGGATAATTTATTTAGATAATTTAAATTATCCTCAACAACCTAACCTCATAGAATTTAAAATTCAAATTCAAATTCAAATTTGAAATTTAAATTTAAATATAAATTCAATCTTATCCCAGCTCATAATTTGAAAACGAATTCAAAATTCAAAATTCAAATTTAAATTTCGAATATACCCAAAACTTATTTTGGTCAAGTCAACTCTTTGACTTACTAGGATTCATGGCCCAAGGCCCATCAGGCCTGTCAACACATTTGGGCTCATTAGTTGAGAAACCAATTTCACCACTAATGCCCCAAATAGGACACATGATTCAGGTAGGCTTGAAGTCCAACTCTAACCCAATTTAACTCATAGTCTTGATAAAGCCCAATAACTAATTATTGACCAAAACTCGCTATAACTTGCAACAAAGAATAACCTTTGTGTGTGACCCATTAGGCCCAATTAGTCACTGACATAAATAAACTTGGACCAATTAAACTCTTTTAACAAGCCCAATTCATTTAATAACCACATAAGACTCTTTTAACGGGCCCCAGAAATAATTGAGTTGATCAAGTGATCTACCTTTCTAATTTGGATATCGTGTCTCCATCATCCCTTCCATTGTCATTCACATTTAGTCGAGAGCAAGGATAAAGTATCATCTCTCTTTATTGACTAAATATAGCTTTTCACAGGAACTAGGAATCTTTTTCTATTGACTCTAAGACAGATCATGACTCCTCATGATCTCTTACTATGCAAAGATTCCGAGTCAATTAGAAGTCATCCAAGCCCTACCAGTCTTGTGAATGACTAATCCCTCGTAAGGGATTGTGAGTCCTTTCGGCATGTCCATTTATACTCATGTATTCAGGTTATACCCAAGAGTACATTGTTCTTCCCATTTTTAGGCGGATAGAGGCGTACAGTCAAAGTATAACCCTAAAACACAATATTCGATGACATCCTCAAGTCTAGGACGATCGGCACTACCAAACGATGAGAGACTTTACAAATCCAATTATATTTTAAAGAATCCTTGTGGAGTCTCTGGGCAGGTCAGTTCAGTGCCATCTGTTCCCTAACAGATCCACCCACGACATTAGTTAAGGCATCACTATGCCTGCATTCCATGATGTCCCTACCTTGTATCTCTATACAAGTAGAAGATTTCATACTAGTCTTATTGAGATCATCAATGCCCTTTCTTGATGATTCAAGACTAGGAACTAGCTTTAGGCAATAGACATGTAGTGTCCTCGAATCCTCATGATCATGATCCTTATCATAGATCCTCGAGTGTACACTTGTTCTATTCCTAGGGCCTTTATCTTAAAACGCATATTACTATAAATATAGGTGAGACATAAATATGATAAAGATAATGTTTGCTCTTATTAATCATGAAATAATAAATAGTACAAGGTGTTCAACTGATAAATCAGATTGTCTGTAGGACACCTACATACTAACAACTTTCATCAAGTTTGTTCCTAAAAACCCACTTGGTGCCAATAGGCTTATGAGAATAAGTTCTAGGAACAAGTTTCCAAACTTCATTTCTCTTGAACTGATTAAGTTCTTCATGCATGGCCAGTATCCAATGTTCATCAAGTAAAGCTTGGTCAATGTTCTTAGGTTCAATTTGAGAAACAAAAGTCATATCACAACATAGATTTCTGAGTGAAGATCTAGTAGATACTCCCTTGGTTACTTCACCAATTATGTTGTCAAGGGAAAGATCTCTTGTTGTTCTCTAGTCCTTAGGCTTTTGAGTGGGTGTTGACTGATCAATTTCTTCATTTGGTTCATCCTTTTCCTTCTCATTTGATCCGTTGATTTTCATATACTATTCTATAGGACCTGTATCATTATCACAACTCTTTTCCTCTTTTGAGGAGTTAGTTTCATCACAAATAACATGAACATACTTTTCCAGACATAATGTTCTTTTGCTGAAGACTCTATATGCTTTGCTATGTAATGAATATCCAAGAAAGATAGCTTCATCTGCCTTTGCATCAAACTTGCCAAGTGACTCCTTTCCATTATTTAAAACAAAACATTTACAACCAAATGCTTTTAGGTGAAAAATGTTTGGTTTTCTATCTTTATATAGTTCATAAGGATTTTTCTTTAAAATAGGCCTTATGAGTAATCTATTTAAAATGTAGCAAACAATACTCACTACATCAGCCCAAAACTGTTTTGGCAAATTTTTCTCATTAAGAAGAGTTTTATCTCCTTCTTCAAGGGATCTATTTTTGCTCTCCATGACACCATTTTGCTAAGGTGTTCTTGGAGCTGAAAAATTGTGGTTGATTCCATTTTCTTCATAGAACTTTTCAAAATGCTCATTTTGGAATTCACCACCATGATCACTTCTTATTGAGATAATTTTTCTTCCTTTTTCATTTTGAACAAGCTTAGCTAATTTTCTGAAAGCAATGAAAACATCACTCTTGGATTTTAAAAACAAAGTCCATGTAATTGCTTCCTAAACTCATAGTTCTTGAAGGACCAAACAAATCCGTGTGAAGCAACTCAAGAGGTCTAGAGGTGGAAACAAAGCTTTTATTTTGAAAAGAGATCTTTGCTTGTTTCCCTTTTTGACAAGCATCACATAGTTTGTCCTTTTCAAACTTATGTTTAGGTAAACCAATAACTAAATCTTTTCTAATGAGCTTGTTCATGTGATGCATGTTAATGTGACTAGCTCTTCTATGCCACATCCATGATTCATCAATCTTACGTACTAGCAGTCAATATTATGAATGAATGCATGTTCTATAGCAAGTAAGGAGATGTTTCCTTTTCTTTTACGTATAACCTCACCAGATTTTCCATCACATATCAAGCAACAATTATCATTAAAGGATACCTTTAGTCCTTTATCACACAACTAACTTATACTCAGAATATTGTGCTTTAAACCTTCCACATAAAGTACATGTCTGATTTTGGTTTTAAAGCTGTCACCATTATTTCCTTCTCCTATTTTCTTTCCTTTATTGTTGTCTCAATAAATGACGAATCCTCCATACTTTAAAGTCAGATTTGCAAGCATGGACTTGTCACCTGTCATGTGTCTAAAGCATCCACTGTCTAATTATCATAATGATGATTTTGCTTTAAGACACACCTGCAACAATTAAGTCAACCCAATTAAGGTTGGGTCCATATGGGTTAACTATTTTTCTCTTTTTCTTTGGAACCCAAATGCAGTCTCCATCAGGCACATAGAACCTTCTAGCATAACACTTATGAGATGTGTGGCCTTCCTTCATGCAGTAATGACAAATAACAGATTTTGATATTCTTTCAAAGTGAGTCAATTTGGTATGCTTTGTTTTTGAATGACCTTTTTGATTAATCTGTTTTGGAGGTACAAACTTGGTGTTTCCAAAAGATTTTGTTTGATGTTTGTAATCCAAACCAGATTTATCTCCAACATACTTTTGTACACTTATCATTTGATTTAAACTGCATTTACCTCTATAGAGTCTTTTCAAAAGATCAACCAAATAAGAATTTTCTGAAATTAATAACATGTATTTTTCATATTGACTATTTTTAATTCATCAAACTCTTTTTGTATAGCTTTGCATTTATCTACATTTGAAGAGGAAGAAGCACACACATACCCATTAGCTTTGTAGCTTGAAACAAGTTTCTGATTCTCTTCTTTCAAGTTACAAAGTTCAGCTTGCATTGAAGCAAGTTTAGTAGTATGCCATTTAAGGTTACCTTTTAGCTTATTGTTGGAAATTGCAAGTTTTTGAGCCTCTTCATGCATATTATGGAAAGCATCAATAAGTTGATCAAGTTCAGGATTTACTTTAGATTCAACTCTTGAGAATTCTTCATCTTCATCAATTATTGATGTTAGAGATACGTTTGCTTCCTCAGCTTCACTTGATGATTCAAAAGTTGTTGAAGCATTTTCTTTCTTCCCATGCAATGTAGGCTTTCTTTAGTTTTCCATCTTTCTTTGCACCTAACTGCTTCTTCAAAAATATAGGACATTCAAATTTAATATGGTCGGGCTTACCACATTCAAAGCAGTTGGTGGTGTTGTTGTTGTTGTTGTTGAACTTTGTGAACTTTCTGTTCTTGTTTTTCCTCATGAATTTGCTAAACCTCTTGACTAATGGTTTAGATTCTCATCACCCTCATCTTCACTTGAGTCAACTTCTTTTTCCACATTTGAGGATGCAGCTTTCAACGCAATACTCTTTTTTCTTTTTGTCTGCATCTTCTGCATGTGTTAGTTGAAACATTTCTAACTCATACTCAAGTAGCTTACCAAATGGTGCAGCCATAGACATCTTTGATAGATCTTTAGATTCCTTCATCCCTGTCACCTTTGGTTGCCATGGTCTTGTTAAACATTTCAAGATCTTGATATTTAATTCCTCAATATCAAATATCTTTCAAGGACCAAGAAGATGATTTACAATGTCTAAGAATCTGGTTTGGAGTTTAGATATGTTTTTAGTAGTGTTTATCTTGAACATCTCATACTCATGAGTAATTTCTAGCATTATCCACATCTCCTTATGATGGACTCCTGAACTGATTCAAGTCCTGTTTGCCCCGATCTTCCTTGCAATGGAATCAATTCTTCAATTGAAAGAAAAACAGAGTATGAATGCTCTGTTTTGAAGACAGCTTTTTAGGTTTTGTGATGTAAGAAATGGATCAATGGAAAAGGATTAGAAACGGATTTGGATTGACACCATGGAATAGGAATT
>PYAF01000411.1:102324-131309 GCA_007407185.1 Glycine tomentella
CTTCTTGTTTCTTATCAATAGCTTCTGAGCTATTGTGGTGATTCTTGCAAGACTTATTGGAATTCCTATTCCATGGTGTCAATCCAAATCCGTTTCTAATCCTTTTCCATTGATCTATTTCTTACATCACAAAACCTAAAAAGCTGTCTTCAAAACAGAGCATTCATACTCTGTTTTTCTTTCAATTGAAGAATTGATTACATTGCAAGGAAGATCGGGGCAAACAGGACTTGAATCAGTTCAGGAGTCCATCAGAGTTCCACTAATAACAAATTGTTTTTACAAGCTCATTACACAATCACTCTTAATCAGACCTAGATTAAAAATGAGACTTCTAACACCTTAGAATCTCTGTGATCCAAGACATAGAAATCACCCACCTCTACTCTTATCCCCTAGGAACACCTATCCTAGAAAGCTTTGAGAATCCTATTGCTATTAATCCACAAAACTGAAATCTAAAAGAAGTTACAACAAAGTGTAAAGAAAGACACCACCTGATGATCCAAATGCAGAATGCAAATGATATATCAGACTTGAATTTAAAAGGTGGAAGAAGATACTTCAGAAACTCTCTTTTCAACACTTTTAGAAAAGTTGCCCAAGAAGAAATCCTTTTTGAAATCTTTGAATGATGAGGATTTGTGGGTCTTTCGCAGTTAAGCACAAGGAATATTTTCTCTCAACAAAATGTTTATGCAAAATCACTTTGTAATTCGTAGTAGTGTGTTATGTCAGTTGAAACACACAACAACTATATATAGAAAACTGTTGCAATTGACTTTAATCAATTAAATCGTCAATGTAATCGAATAATTTCACTTATGTAATCAACTAACTACTAATTAATCGATTAAAGTGTCCTTGAACTTTCTGGAAAAGATTCATGAGCAATGTAATGATTAACACATGAACTCTTGTTTCAAAAATGTGCCAAGTAATCGATTACCACCATATCGTAATCGATTATCAAAGGAAGACTTATTCTGTGATTTGTGAAGAGTAGATTACGACATAGCTGTAATTGATTAAAGTGTTCTTCAAGGCTTAAGTAATAAATTACGACATACTGGTAAGCTTGATGAGAAATGGTTTTTCCAACATGAATCATAATCGATTTCACAGGCTTATTAGAAATAATGCATTGTTGCTTTAATCGATTACCATAAATCGTAATCGATTACACAGGCTTATTAGAAAACTATGCATTACTGCTTTAATCGATTACCATAAATTGTAATCGATTACACAAGCCTATTTGAAATATGTGCTTTGCTGCTTTAATCGATTACATTGCATAATAATCGATTATACTGTTCATAATCCTTTTCCAAAAAGTTGAGGAACAATTTAATCGATTATTTAATTACTTTAATCGATTACACCAGTGGATTAATCGATTATTGTCAGTTAAATCAGTTTTATATAAAGCTTGGTGAGTCTGTTTTCCATATATACATATTGAACGAATTATTCTATATACATGAGTGACTTAACAAAAGACACTAAGCTTTATAAGAGTTCAAGAGACTGGTTTCTGAGTGAAAAACACGTCTTGTAAAGATCAAGATTTTTGAGTTTTTTTGTGAAGATGTGTTAAAGGAAAGAAGTTTTCAACATATTGATTCTGAGCATTAGATTTCGTACAACCTGGAATTTGTGGTGATCTTAATTCATTCTCATTCATTCATACATGAAGGATCACAGGTTGTGTTTATCTTGAATCTTTCTGTTTAAGATTTTGTGATATTTGTATTCATTTGTGATAATCAATTTGATTCTGTCAAGCTTTCTAGAGTAGGATTCTCTTGGTGAAAGATCTGAGTAGGGTTCTCAAAGTCTTAGTGATTTGTTTTCTAATAGGGTTTTAGAATTCAGATTCTTTATCTAGGGTTGATAAAGATAATGACTTGTAAATTACTTGTAAATAATATTTTGATTTAGTGAAAACTCTGACCTAGTGTTGGTTGGAAGACACTGGATGTAACCTCCAAGTTTGTGAGATGAACCAGTATAAATTGCTGAGTCTCTTATTCTTATTCTGTATATCTCTCATTGCTTGTATTTGGGTAATCAAGATATAATCAACAAAACTAAGTTTCTGTCATTACTTGCAAAACAAGGTTGATCTTCATTGAATGAAAAGTTCTGGTTTGAAAAAGGTTTTAAGTGATACGATCCAGATTTCAAATTCCACAAATAGTTTCAAGTAAATTTTTAAATACCTGTTTTAAACCAATTCACCCCTTCTTGATTTATTTGAAGAGTGTTCATTGTGTTTTTCAATTGGTATCAAGAGCTGGTTCTGGAAAGTTATTCAAAATCACTTTCTTTTCAAAGAAAATGAATACTACTCAAATAACTTTTAGAGAGGGAGCTTCTCTCAATTATCCACTGATGTTTGAGGGTGAGCATTTTAGTTTTTGGAAAAATCGTATGCAGATCTTTATTCAATCCTATGATCCTAATGCTTGGAATGCTATAGAAAAAGGTCTTTTAGTTCCAATGAAAACTGTTGATAATAATTTGATTCTTAAACAATGGGATGAAATGACATATGCTGAAAAAAGAGTTGTGCAATATGGCTTTAAAGCTAAAAACATGATTACATCTGCTTTGTCTTCTGATGACTTCTTTTATAACTGTGAGATGCAGAAGTGCAAAAGAAATGTGGGAGATGTTAGATGTAACTCATGAAGGAACAAATGAGGTAAGGAGATCAGGACAATGCCTTGATTCATGAATATGAGATGTTCAAGATGAGCAATACTAAAAACATATCTTAGCTGCAAACAAGATTCACACACATTGTCAATCATCTTCTTTGTCTTGGAAAAACATTTGATGCTGAAGAATTGAACATCAAAATACTAAAGTGTCTAACAAGATGTTCATGGCTGCATTGTTTGGTAAGCTACTTGAATGTCACAAAACCAATGCAGAAGATGCAAAAAAGAAACATAAAAGCATAGCCTTGAAAGCTGCATCCTCTAAAGTTGAGAAAGAAGAATATTCAAGTGAAGAAGATGAAGATGACAACATGAATCTAATTGTAAAAAAGTTCAGCAAATTCATGAGAAGGAACAAGAACAAAAGGTTCACAAAGTTCAATAAGAGAAATCACAACAACAACATAAACTTCACATGCTTCGAATGTGGTAAGAAAGGCCATTTTAAATTTGAATGTCCTATATTTTTGAAAATGCAATTAAGTGAAAAGAAATCAAAGAAAGTTTGCAATGGATGGGAAGACAATGCCTCAACAACATCTGATTCATCAAGTGAGGATGAAAAAGCAAATGTATGTTTCACTTCCATAGATGGTGAAGATGAAGATCTCTCAAGTCCTGAATCAGAAGTAAACTCTGAACTTGATCAACTTTATGATGCTTTCCATGAAATGCATGAAGAGGCTAAAAAGATTGTAAAATCCAATAATAGGCTGAAAGGTAACCTTAAATGGCACACCACCAAACTCGCTGAATAGCAAGCTGAATTTTGTAAGTTGAAAGAAGAGAATGAGATAATTCTTTCAAGATACAAAGCAAATGGATTTGTATGTGCTTCATCTTCATCAAATGTAGATAAATGAAAAGTTTAGAAAAAGAATTGGAAGATTTCAAAAGGAGTCAATCTGAAAAATATATGCAATTGCTATAAGAAAATTCTTACTTAGTTGATCTTTTAAAAAAAATTTATAGAGGAAAATGCACTTTAGATCAAATGCTAAATGTTCAAAAATATGTTGGAGATACTTCTGGGTTGGATTACAAACATGAAGAAAAATCTTTTGGAAAAACTAAGTTTGTACCACCAAAACAGAAGAATCAAAGTGGCTTTTCAAAAACCAAGTATAATCAGATGACTCATTTTGAAAGAGCTTCTAAATTTGTAACTTGCAATTACTGCATGAAGAAAGGCCACACATCTCATAGGTGTTATGCAAAAAAATTCCTTGTGCCTAATGGAGATTGCATTTGGGTTCCAAAGAAAAAAGAAGAAAATGACTAACCCCTATGGACCCAATATAGAGTGGGTACCTTTCTTTGGCACTTGATTTGATTTCTACAGGTGTGTCTTAGAGCAAAAATCATCATTATATAGTGATCCATAACATTTTCTACGAAATCAAATGATGAAATAACGTCATGAAATTTTAAGCACCACTGATGAGAGAGGCTTATTGCAATCCATATATAGATTTCTTAAGCTTGCATACCAATTGCTCACCCTTAGTAGACGAGAATCCTTTAGATTGTTTCATATAAACCTCTTCCTCTAGGTCTCCATTGAGAAAAGCCGTCTTCACATCCATTTTGTTGCAACTCTAAGTCAAAATGTGCAATTAGTGACAGAATGATGCGAAGAGAATCTTACTTAGATACAGAAGAGAATGTCTCCTTGTAGTCGATTCCTTCCTTTTGATTAAATCCCTCTGCTACGAGTCTTACTTTATATCTCTCGATGTTGCATAATGAGTCTTTCTTAGTTTTGAAGACTCATTTACATCCAATGACTTTTGCACCATCAAGCAACTGAACAAGATCACAGACTCCATTCAATGCCATAAAATTCATCTCATCTTTCATAACACCATACCACAAGTTTGATTCTTTAGAACTCGTGGCTTGTAAAAACATTTCAGGATCATTTTTTAGCTCCAACCAATAGTATAGTCAAATTCCTATAGATACAAAATCACTTGGTATCGTTGTTGTTTCATTATCTTCTTGAGGAACTTGTTGTTCAATTATTTGATCAACAATTTCTTCTTGCTCCTCATGAACAACTTGATATACTAGATTATTAGCAGATTGTGGATCTTGAATGATTAGGTTGCATAACACCCGGTTGAGCTGGAAGGGTATCGTCAATAACAACCAATCTAAGATTTGAAGTGGATGGTTGAGTAACTGAATGATCTTTCTCAGAAACAAAATCTCTAGATTGATCACTCCCACTAATCAAAACATTCTCAAGAAATTCAGCATTTCTTGATTCCACAATCCTTGTACTATGAAATGGACAATAAAAAACTATACCCCTTAGACCTTTCAACATATCCAATGAAGTATTCACTAATGGTCATTGGGCTAAGCTTCTTCTCTTGTGGGTTATATATTCTCACTTTAGACGGGCATCCCCAAACGCATACAGGTTGCAAACTCAGTTTTCAACTCTTACATAACTCAAATGGTGTCTTTGGGACAACCGTAGTTGGAACTCGGTTCAATATGTACATGTCATCTTCAGTGCTTCAGTCCACAATGACTTAGGAAGCTTGGAACTACTAAGCATACTTCGCACCATGTCCATTAAGGTTCGGTTTCTTCTTTTTGTCACACCTATTTTATCTAGCAAACCAGGCATAGTGTACTGGACAACAATCTCATGTTCAAAAGAAACTTCACAAATAGATCAGGTGCTTGTCCATTCTCCGTGTATCTATCATAGTATTCACCACTTCTATCGGATTTCACGATCTTAATTTTCTTTCCTTATTGTTTTTCCACTTCGGCCTTAAAAACTTTAAAGGCATCTAAAGCTTCATCTTTAGAATGAAGTAAGTAGAGATACATATATAGTGAAAATCGTCTATGAAGGTGATAAAGTATTTCGGACTACTTGCGTCCATGTCTGGACAAGAAATATCTATTTGTGTGATTTCTAATAGATTTAAGCTCCTTTTTGCACCCTTCTTAGACTTGTTAATTTGCTTACCCTTAATGCAATCTATACAAGTATCAAAACCAGCAAAATTCAAAGCACTAAGTACTATCATTTACCAATATCTTAATTTTCTCGATAGAGATATGTCCTAATCTTAGGTGCCACAACATAGAGGAATCCTCATTCATAACACATTGTTTTGTGTCAACATTAACATGCATAGCATCATAAGTAGACCATTTTGCAAATTAATATAGAAAAGACCATATTGCAAATCAATCCACCATATGTTATGATTAACCATATTAGATTCATAGCAAAATAATAAAGGTAGGCATACGTTTCTTTTCCAAACCATAGCTTGAACTTAGGACAATCTTTCTTCATGTGCCCCTTCTTTTTATAGAAGAAACACCTGGATTCTTTTTTAATTCTAACTTGTGGTTGTAATTTACCACTTCCCTTGTTCTTATGACCTTTCTTATGATCCTTCCTTTCAGTCGTCATAAGAGAACTCTCTCTTTGTTCCAACTGCAACCTCCCCTCTTCCTGAACACACATGGTCACGAGTTCATTAATAGACCATTTGTCTTTTATGTGTGTTGTCGGGTATTTTAAAAGGGACCATATGGTGTTGCGAGAGTATTCAGAATAAAATGCACTAGAAAGGAGTCAGGCATGTCCACCTCTAGAGTTTTTTTAAGTTGAGCTGCAATGTCCCTCATCTGGATGATGTGCTCACACACACCCCTTAGAGTATTAAGCTTCATCGAAGAAATTTTCATTATTAAGGTACTGGCCAAAGCCTTTCCTGAAGTGTCAAATTGTTCATCAATGTACTTCAGGAGCACTTTTACGTTGTCATACTGTTCAACTAACCCTTAATACCAACCTATATTTTAGTCTTAATGAACATCACAGAATCAGTTGGATCTTTCCCATTTCTCATACAGATCCATCTCCTCTGGTTCACTGTTCTCTGTAATTGCTGGTGGCTCAACTTTCCTAATAACATAATCAATGTCCATATACACTAACATCAGCAGAATAATTTCTTTCCATATAGAAAAATAATCTCCTCTCAATTTCGGGACATCAATTGTATTAATAGATTGTGTAGTTGCAAAATAATTCAACATATATGCTTATCATTAAAATTTGAGACAAAAATAATATATCATGTTTTACCAAAAAAATTTGCATGTGGGCTAAAATTTTAATTCAATTAAATTCATATAAACATTATGATAAAACTATAAAGTTATATTTCTTGATCCCTGTGGGCAAATAAAAAAAT
Organism: Glycine tomentella; assembly: GCA_007407185.1. Classification (NCBI taxonomy): domain Eukaryota; kingdom Viridiplantae; phylum Streptophyta; class Magnoliopsida; order Fabales; family Fabaceae; genus Glycine; species Glycine tomentella. The sequence continues at coordinate 109,292 of PYAF01000411.1, forward strand.
AGAATTTAATATTTTATCTTAATTAATCATACAAATATATAATAGAAATTCTTATGGGATAATATCTACTATATTATATTATGATTAATTACAATTAATATCATCTTCCTTATGTGATCTAAATGCTCTTAATATATAACATAAATAACTAAAATTTTTGTGGCTAAACTTTAATTAATTAAATTACACAGATCACTAATATTACCTTTAAGTTATCGCATCAAACTCCAAGCAATAATTTCAAATAATTAAATATCACAAAATAATAACTTGAAAAGTGTAACAATTAATTACAATATTATGCCTAATTCCTTATATGATCTTTAAACAACTTAATATATAATTTTAATCGAATTATAGATATTGTGACTAATCCATAATTAATTAAAATTATAAAGATCACTTAGATATAAAACTTAATCATATAAGAATAAATCATATTATGCACTTCAAGATTAAGATATAATACAATATGAATAAAATTCTCATATACAATTGCATAATCGAAACATAATATTATGCATTTGATTTAATATATATATATATATATATATATATATGCATAGAATAAACTTTTCTAGAATATATTCATGCATAGAACAAATCAAAACTCTACAAATTCCAAAATTAAACAAGAACGCTTAAGCATATAAGAGATAGAAAATGAATAACTATCAATGAATCTTAAATAGCTCAGTGGTTTGCGTGAGTTTTACTAAAAGGATGGACGTGGATTCGAGACCCAGCCAGCGCAAATCACATAACTCATAATTCCAGCGATTTATTGCATAATTAAATAAATTATGAGCAACATAAATTAATAAACTATCAAGTGAACAGAAACGAACAAGCATATAACATGCAGAAAAAGTGAGTAAATATTAGATAAGTTGCAGTACCCCGCGGTTCAAGTGACCCGGTTGCGACCCACAAACCCAAATTAAAAAACCGATGGTTTTTCAGCCATTTTCAACACCGAAATCCATGTTTTAATTTACAGAATGCTTAGAAACTCAATTTCCATATGATTCCAAAGCTCCTTAATAATTAAAACGTTTAAATAAAATACCCATATTTCAATAAAACAATATTTCAAAATATGAGTGTCAAACAAAAGCAAGGTAGAGGCAAAAATGGGCTCTGACACCAAATGTAAGAAAAACTAAATTGATCTAATCATGCTTATATACACATCAGAAGCTATTAGATCAAATGCGGAATAATTAAGATCATAAATACCTCCTACCATTGCTATTCTTGTTTGCTCCGAAGATGATTTATAGTTGCCCGTGAGTCAAATAATCTGTAAACAGTTTATGAGTCTCCAAACTAATTTGACTTTTGGCTTAAGGATCTTCTATGCTTTCACTATCACTTACTGATGGTGTATTGAGATTTTTTCAAGTAACAAGCACAGGGACATTGGCCATGGTGCACATCTCCTTTTATAACATCTTCCCATCAAAGAGGTTATTTTTTGATATGCATAAAACATGGGCATAGTTGCTAAAAATAAGGGATAAGATTAGCAACAACTTATTCCTAAGAAGATAAGGGATAAGATTAGCAACAACTTATTCATAAGAACATAAGGTGAGTGGACCACCTTATGTAGTTTTGACTTTATCAAGTAACCGAAAAGTAACCAACAATGGTTACGTTCATGCCCATTATAACTTGATTTGACATTGTTTATTACCTCATGAAAGGCATCCCGTCGCCCATTAGCTGAACAAAATTTACTGGTTGACCTCAACATGTTGAAGTTATATTACCAGATGGGTTCAGCCACCATATGGAACATTGTGTGGCGTCAATATCAAGCAAAGTTCGAGAAGGGTTAGTACAAATTTTTGTAGAAATAGCGGGTTGACAGATACTGAATCTGTGGAGTTTAAGAAAATAACGAAAGTTAACACTATATTTATGTCAACACGTAAACCCTAAGGTTGGCCTTGGCTTATAATACAGATAGATTCGGTTATAGAATCAGTTATAACAGACATACCTTTTGCTTACGAGGCTTATTGTAAAACATTGAATACACTCAAATACCAAGAGGGGGGTAAATTGGAATAACCTTCACCTTTTTAAAATTCTTTATGAAATCAGAGTTTAGGATCTTAATAACTTTTTAAAATTAACACAACTTTAATTCAATCAAACCGCTCAGTCTAAGATTCCAATCACAAAACCAGCCCTTGTTGAGTAATGAAAAAATCACAATAGTTGAAAGATCAAGATAGCAAGAAGAGATAGAACAATAGAAATTAACACAAGCACATATACTAGATTAGAGTTCCACCGATTCGAAAGTATTATTTATAAGCAATTACAAGTGATTTTCTCTATCAATCCTAGACAAAGAATCAAATTTCTAACACCCTATTAGAAATCAAATCACCAAGATCCTAAGAATCCTACTCAGATCTTTACCCCTAGAGAACACTACTCTAGAAAGCTTGAAAGAAACCCTTTGAACTTAGCCTTACAAAAGTATTTTGAAACTCAAAACAATCTACAAGAAAGTTTAAGAGAGACACAACCTCTGACCCTTAATGAATGAATGAATGCACGAACGATTTTACTAATCAACACCAGGTTGTATGAATATCAAATCTCAGAATCAACTCTCTTGAAAAAACTTTTCTTGACTCATCTTCAAGTATGAAGCAAAATGATCTTTTAATCTCAAGCAAGAAATCTAATACTCAGAAAACTGTTTCTTGGACAATGAGAACTTTTTCTTGTGTTGGGATTTCGTAATCTGAAGTATATGATGAAATGTGATCTCTATTGAAATCGCAGACCCAAGCGGCTTTATATAAAAAATAGTTTTAACAGGCAGTAATTCATTAATACGCAAGTGTAATTGATTATTTTAACATATGTAATCGATTATTTAACCAAGTAATCGATTAAAATGTTCTTGAGACGATATGAAAATATTTAACGAACAAAGTAATCGATTATTCTATGAAGTAATTGATTAAACCAAACAGTCTCGTATATGCAATTGACCTTGGTAATCGATTACAAATTGTGGTAATCGATTAAGGCAGTGATGTGCAATTTCCAGAATAAGCCTATGTAATTGATTACAAATTGTGGTAATCGATCAAGACAGTCATGCATGTTTTAGAAAAACAAATATGTAATCGATTACGATCATCTTGTCATCGATTAAAGTGTTCGTCATGGCTTTTCCAGAATCAAACAAAAGCTGGTAATCGATTATACCTTGTGTAATCGATTAAAGCAGACAAAGCCATGGAATATGCATAAATAAACTCTTAAGTTCTTTTCTTAAAACCTTTTGTGCATGAATATGTTTATTCTTGATGCAATGCAAGGATCACAAGATAAGCCTTCTTAAACCATTTTACAAATTACAAATGCCTTCAATTGAATGGCATGTAAAAAGTTAAAACCTTCAAGTGACATGGGCTTTATCCTTGATCTTCTTCTTCAGCTCCTCCTATATCCAACAACTATGCTTATCAACAAGGACCAAAGCATTATAATAGCATTGTCATCCCTCCTTTCAACAATAAAATTGTGGAACTGAAGCCAACATTACTCAGTCTAATTGGCTCACATCCCTTTGTTGGAATGGATCATGAGGATCCATATGCACACTTGTCCACATTCATGGAGCCATGCAGTACCATGGGAGCTTCTGATGAAGATGATGAAGTTGTTTATCTCAAAGCTCTCCCATTTTCTTTGACAAGTAAAGCAAAGACTTGGCTTCAATCCCAACCAAATAAAAGTCTCAGCACATGGGAAGAAGTGGAGGAAAAATTTATTGCTAGATTATTTCCTCCATCCAAATTCATTAGTGCAAAATCAGCAATTGCTACCTTTTTCCAAGGAGCAGATGAACCTCTCTATGAGACATGGGAAAGATTCAAATCATTATTGAGGAGGTGCACAAACCACAACTTTGATGATGCTGCACAATTACATATTTTCTACAGTGGTTTGAGAACTCAAACAAAAATGATTCTTGATGCCTCAGTTAGAGGTACTATGATGTCAAAGAGTCCGGAGGAAGCAATTGTAATCATTGACTCCATAGCAAGTGATTACCAATCTCATCATGATAGATCTCCAATACAGAGGAAAGATATAATGGAGTTGGATACTCAAAATGCCATTCTAGCTTAAAATAAATTGTTAACTCAACAACTAGAGGCCTTAACTAAACAAATAGGCCAACTTCCTCAACAAATTCAGCAAGGAGGATCGCAGCTCATCAAGTTCAACAAGTTTTGAGATATGATTTATGTGGTGGAGAACACCAAAATGGCAACTGTCCAGCACCTGGTGATTGTCAACCAGAAGAGGAGGCTCATTATTTGCAGAATCAGACCAGACCTCAACAGAATTATCAAGGAAATTACCAAGACGAGGAGGTCCAAGTTCAAATCAACCATATGGCTGGAGACAAAATAATAATGCATACTACTCCCATTAACCCTCCTTTTGCAGGTCCTTCTAATAATTCTTATGCAGGTCCTTAAAATAGGGGTTCACAACAACAAGCTCAAACTGATAGATTGTCAAAAATGGAAGACACTTTCACTCAGTTTATGCAGATGTCCATCACCAATCAAAAGAACACTGATTCTTCCATCAAAAACCTTGAAGTATAGGTTGGACAACTTGCAGTGCAACTTTTTGAGCATGGAGGTGGATCTTTCTCAGCAAACACACAAGTCAACCCAATGGAACAATGTAAGTTAATTACAACAAGGAGGGGGGGACTGTGGTTAGTTTGAAGGATGATAAAAAAGAGAAAAATGAAGGAGTTGTTGAAAAAAATGAGAAAAATAATGAAGTAGTGATAAAATAAAAAATTGAAGAGAAGGTGATAAGTGAAAAAGAAAAGCAACAAGCAACTAATAAAGGCAAAGTTGTACTAATCCCTCCACCAGTTCAGCATATGCCCTATCCATATGCTCCGTCAAAGAAAGCAAAGGAAAGACAGTACAAGCGCTCCCTAGATATTTTCTTTGAAGCATTGGAGCAGATGCCAACATATGCCAAATTCATGAAGGATCTACTCACAAAGAAAAGAAGATACAAGGAAGATGAAACAATAGAGTTGGATGCCAGTTGTAGTGCAATTATCCACAAGACCATTCCAGAAAAATCCAGAGATCCCGGTAGTTTTACAATTCCTGTGGCTATTGGAAGGCTATCAGTGGGAAAAGCACTTCTGGATTTAGGAGCAAGCATCAACCACATACCCTTGTCCATGATCAAGCGGATAGGAGAAGTGGAAATCAGACCAACGAGGATGACTTTGTAGCCAGCTGACAGAAATATTAAGCATCCTTATGGCATTATTGAATATGTGTTGGTGAAAGTTGACAACTTCTTCTTTCCAGTCAACTGTGCAGTGATGGATATGGATGAGGACAGTGAATTTCCATTGATTCTTGGCAGACCTTTCATGAAGACTGCCAAAGTCTTGATTGATGTTGATGAAGGAAAACTCACTGTGAGGGTACAAGATGATGAAGTGCATTTTAATGTCCTTGAAGCCATGAAGTACCCAACAAATGAAAGAGAATGTTTTAGAGTCGATGTTCTGGCTGAGGTAATTTCTGACTCTAAAAGATTAATTCACAGAAAAGATGGTTTGGAGAATGTAACACTGAAGAACTTACAGGCTTGTTATTATTGGTTTTTAATGAAAATTCTTTCCAACTTACTTAAGAGCACCTAGTTGAATATAACAAAATTTTTCCAATAATTGATACTCCAAGAAAATTTCATCACTGAGTAATATTTATAAACTTGATGTAACATATAATAAGAGTACAAATTGATACTGGTTCTATTACATAGTACAAATAACTAAAACACTATAACAAAAATCACAGACACAAAACAAAGGGTAAGTTTATAATAGACATGGTTTAAGCAACAAGTTATATTCAGTGCGCAGTTATTTACAACAACGTCCTTAAATTTCAGTTCTAATTTTATATGATGCATGATTCTCCCAAACTCTCAACATCATGAACATGTGGTACCAATTGTCAAGATAACCCCATCCCAGTGGCACAGAACTTCTTTGATCAGTCAGGGTCTCCCAGTGTTGCATAGGTTATCACTCACACTCATGTGATCATCATGGGTGGCGTGATTTCCCACCGCAAGAGTCACCCCCCACTTCAGACTCCTCTGCCAGAACGCAAGGACTTCATTCCTGCAGCTATTTGACACACCTCCTCTCTGAGGCAACTTTATGAGACACATGAGACTGATTCACTTATGCATATCTCATTCATTTTATAAACTCAGATTTATTTTCAACATCAGACTCCAACCACTTCTCACATAATTTACTTAGAAATTCAACATAAATCATGTACAGAACTCAGCTTATTACTCATGTACAGAAACTCAACATATCATTCATGACAGAGATTCATAGAACACTCAACAAGTATAAAACTTCATTCAGGCACTCAATCATATAACTATAACTTAAATTTAACAATTATGCAGATACAAGTCATACTTTACAGAATTTCAAACACTTATTCAAACACAAGTAATACTTAAACTATCCTTATCATAAAACTTCCCTATACATACATGATAACTCCTTACCAAGCTTGACAAACTTTTCCTAAAAGTGCTAGGCTTCTACACGTGACCTTAAGGGAAGTGGGACCTCTTCTTACTTTAACTTATGCCTTGAAAAGGAAAGGGTGAAAATGAAATGAAAGAGATGGGAGGGAGAGAGATTCACGTGGGATTTGGTGGAGAAAGGGAGTCTTGAAAGTGACTTCCACTTAAGGGCCCTCCTCTCTTTATATAGGGTTTGAAAAATGATAAAATATTTAAAGACATAATTACCCTTTCTAATTAGTTACTCTCATTTGGTTCCATTAGAACTTAGTTTCATCTCATTCCATTACATCCTAACTAAACTCATAATTACTCTTCTAAATATCTTTCAGCTTTATAACAAAAATCTCCTAAGTCATGAGGACTCTCTTCCAAGTGTCCTCCACTTGTCCCCATGTATTTAAGTCATGAAATCTCCTTTCTTCTTACTCCCTCACTCGTGGCTATCAAGGGGAAGAAGAGAAGATTTTTCTTCCTTTCATGCCATCTTGTACAAATATCTTTCAAGGTTATGATGGCTTCTTATCCCTTCATTAATGGTGGCTTACAAGTGGTAGATATTTCTTAAGCTTTCATGATTGCACCTTGTCACTTTAATTCATGAACCTTAAGATATTTTTCTACTCATCATGACTCATCAATTTTGAATAGGACAAAACCACTTTATCCCCCTCCTTTCCTCTCTTCACGTGGGTACCATGGCGAAAGGGGAAGATTTTTATCTTCCCCTCCTCCTTCTACACCACGTTTTGGTTTCCTTTAAAGAGGAGAAAATTGTGTGGTTCTCCTTGTGTCCATATGTCATTTTTCATGAAGAGGAAGAATTCAATTCCAAGTTATCTTCATACATGGCATTCACAGGAGGAAGTAAAGTTCAATTCGAACTCTTCTACCTAAAGGATAAGATTAAATAATAGAACTCTAGAGATTTTCAGAAACTGACTTCAGTTACAGTACAAATAGCTCACAAACAGTCTAGAGTGCTACACAGGTTTTACGTATAAGACTGCTCTATCTTAATTTTGATTGGTCTGTTCTACTCTGACCATTAAAATTACTAAACCATTTTATTAAATAAGTCTGTACATCCTACAATTAAGAGAAAATTCCACAGATTCTACTTATCATTTTCCATATTTTTCTGCTGCCTGAATTCTTCTGAATAAAATTTCAAAGTTATTATTGTATAAAATTCATAGAAATTCTATTCTAAGGTTTTTCTGTCACAGCTGTATAGTTTCTAACTCTACAAATTATTCTCTATCATATGAGTCCTGTCTCACCTTATTCTGCATCAGTTTGAAATTTCTAACTTATACAGCATGTACCAACGCTGTCCAGGAAACAATCAAATTTCTCCTAAAATTGTATATCCTTAAGATCAGAAAATTCTACTGATTAATAATATATATAAAACATGTTCAATAGATGCTCAGATCATCATAAAATTCGGGGTGTTACAGATAAAGCACTGACTGAAGCAGTCAAAGACGAAGATGAGAGTGAAGATAAAGAAAGATAAGAATGTCTTCAACAGCTGAATTCTTGTAGAGAAATTCCTTATCACCAATCTCTCTTGAAGGATTGAAGGCATATACACAAAAAGAAGAATCAAAGCTGGAACTAAAGGTATTACCTTCACATTTAAAATATGTTTTTCTTGTAGATGATTCCCAAAACCTTGTGATCATTAATGCAAATCTTTCTGAAGAAGAAGAAAAGAAACTGGTAAAAGTTTTGCAGGAAAACAAAGAAGTCATTGGTTAAACCTTATCAGACCTAACAGGTATTAGTCCTTCTTATTGTATGCATAGACATGTCATACTGAGTGAGACATGTTGTCATGCTGAACGAGATAGGGCGTGCTGAGCGAGACTTGCAGATTATAAATATGCACCAGCAGTGCAGAAAAGCGATTTTCTCCTTTTTCTTTCTCTAAACTCACACAGAGAAGAACCTCTTAATTGGAGCGGAATCTTTGAAGCTCCACTCGAAGTTTCGGTAGAGAACGGAGCCTCCAAATCCTTCTTTCTTGTTATCTTTGAGGTAACCTTGGTTTCCTTTGAAAAAGTTTCCTTTTTATAAAATTGATGTCATTTTTGTGATCTTCGTTAAGCCTTAGTCTCTTTGGTGTGATCAGATCTTCAAAATGATGTCTTTTGATATGGACTCCCAAAACACCATTTTAGCTCCTTTTAGATTTGAGTGGGTATTTTATCCCAAATGTTAATATTAACCTTGCCTTGGAAATCTATTCTAAATTGTCTTTAATTTGGTACATAGAGCTCTACGTTTGGACAAAAACACGCATATCAAAGGATCTCGAAACAACACCGCGAGGCTTTAACGGGAGGACTCATAGTTAGGTAATGGGAGTTTATTCTTTGGTTATAGTTTTGATACCATAGTTGGGGACCAGGGAGCTCAATTATGGAATGGTATGCCTGTCCCTGTTGTGTGCTGATTTTCATGTTTTTAACTAATGGGATGCGATGTATTTATGATTGATGTGTGTTTGTTCATGTGTGTACTCGTTTTCAAGACAAACAATGTTTTTAACTAATGGGGTGCGATGAATTTATTATTGACATTTTTGATGATATTTAAATGGAGATGCCATTGAAGTGGTTGATGATGTTGAAATGAGATAATGTTTATGTAATTGGTGATGTTTAAATGAGACAACGTTGATGTGGTTGATAATGTTGAAATGAGATGATATTGATGTTTTATGATAATGATGTTGCGATGGAATGAGGTTGATGTTGATAATGACATTGATAAGAGATAATGTTGATGTGGATACACATGGATTCACATGGGAGGGTGCATGACTGGATATCCTTGCGAGGAAGGGTTGGTCCCTATCCATGGTCATGCATTGATGATGCCCATGGTTGTTTGTTGTGTATGTACATGTGGGGTGCAGTGACCTGTTGGTTATCCTTGCGACGAAGGGTTGGTCCCTAGCCACGGTCAGTGCATCGGTGAGCCCATATTTGTATGTTGTGTATGTACATGAGGGTGCATGATTGGATATCCTTGCGAGGAAGGGTTGGTCCCTATCATGGTCATGCATTGATGGTGCCCATGTTTCATACTTCATGATTGTATGGATGGAAAGGGAATGAAGACAGTGTGTACATTTGAGTTTTTATGGGCTAAAAACGCAGGTACTAAGGGGCCATTCGGTTTGGAATTCCCTTGTGACACTGGTTGATCACCATAGGGGGTAAAAGACTGAATCATTTTCCTAATAAAGGCTATTTCCATGTGTATGGTACCACATTGCATGGTGAGAGTGAAATTATGTGTATGCATCATTCTGAGCATAATTGTTCTGATTTGTGAAATGAAGTGAATGATTGGTTTGTTGAGTGTATATGAACTGATGGATTATTGAGAATGATTGTGGTTTTTATTGTTGTTTCCTTTTTAATTATTGTTATCATGCTTGTTGGTTTTGTATAATAAACTCACCCTTGCAACTATTTTTGTACTGGTACCTATGATGATCACGAACTTTTGTTTGTGTCAGTAGATGAGCAGCAGGAGGTGACCTTGGAGGTAGACCTTTTTGTTGGAGCGGCCAAACCGACGTGATGACATTGAAATTCTTTTTGGAAAAGAGTTGTGTTTTGATAGTTAATTCTTTCTTATTTGGTCTCTTGATTTCTTTTTGTTGGACATGTAAATTTCAGGCGTAAATACTTGTAAATACAACTAAATTATGTCCTGACAATGTGAATAATATGTAATGTTTTAAATATACATCTATATGTATTCATTTATATATTTGTTTCATTGTATGATAAATGTGTTATCACGAAAAATTTACTACCATTTTCATAATCAAATTAATGGAGTTTTCATTAAAAATTTGAAATTGCACGCTTAGAGGTAATGATATCATAGTGACAAGGCGGGTCGTTACAAAGGATGTTGTGCAATTAAAAGAAGGGGAGAAAATAAAAGAGAGGACACAAATGAAGAATGAGAAAATGATAACTCTAATGATAACTTTGTTTTAAGCATTGCTTTGCTCCTTATAGAAATTACTTAAGATAGGGGGGATAATCTCAATACTTATGAATGTAAATTGTTTATGCAAAGTATACTTGACATTTGTTCTTGGCAAAGAAGCTGATCTTATTTCAGATATCAAGTATAAACTCCTGGAAATTTTCTCCTTACAAGAAGAACACTAAAGGTTCAACATGTTGAATTGAAGTTTGGCATGATCAAAGCAAAAAAGGGGGAGATTGTTAGATACAGGGAGAGCTTGAAGAGGATCAAGATGTAATCTTTAGATGTCTAAGAGATTCCATCTTATGATCCATTGCATTGCATAAGCATCATTCATTGGCTTGCATTCATGGTTTTAGAAAAGGCATATGTTTTGTGAAAAAGATTTTAAAGTATTCATGATTGCATTGAAAAGTCAAAGTGTTCAAAGCTTATGTTTTGGAAAAACATATTTTCTTTGTGTTAATCGATTACCAACTCATGGTAATCTATTACTTAAGCTTTGATGAACACTTTAATCGATTACAACTACATGGTAATCGATTACACTTCACAAAGTCACAAAAATGTCTTCCTGTGATAATCGATTATGATTTGTGGTAATCAATTACTTGGCGCGTTCTTGAAAATAAAACTTTCTGTGTTAATCGATTACTTTGTTCATATATATTTTTCAGAAAACTCAAGAACATTTTAATAGATTAAACTTGTTAACAGTCGATTACATTAGTGGTTTTAATCGATTACTTGGACGACTTAATCGATTACATTCAGTTACAACAATTTATTATAAATAGCTATTGGGTCTTTTGAAAAATATAGATCATTACACTACGAAAGTTTTATGGATTTTCAAAAGCCTTCTAAAGTGAGAAAAGATATTCTGAGTTACTAGGCTTTTGTCCCACAAATTCTAAATCTTCATGTTGCATTAAAAGATTTCTTCTTGGGCAAGATATTAATGAAGTATTTGGAGAGGAAGCTCTGAAACTTGTTTTCATTCCAAACCTGATTGGTAAACCTTATTCATTGGATCATCAGGTTGTCTTTCTCCATTAACTTTGCTTGTAAATTCATTTTTTAATTTTTGGTTCTTTGTAACTATTATAATAGAATTCTTAAGGCTTGTCTAGAGTAGGTTTCTCTAAAGGGAAGAGTATAGAAGGATCCTCTATGTCTTGATCACTAGGAGTCTAAGGGGATTCGATTTTTGTTCTTAACCTAGATTTGATTAAGGATGATTTGTAATAAGCTTGTAAGAAAAGAATATTGTGAATAGTGAAACTCTAACTAAGTTTGGTTAGAAGAAACTAGATGTAGCTTCTCAAAGGTGAGAAGTGAACCAGTATAAGTTCTTGTGTTGATTACTCTCTTTAATCTCTTCTTGCTATCTTAGTTTGTGATTCTTTGGTGAAATCTTTCTTACTCGACAAATGTAAGCTTTTGAAATTGTTTTCTTGAGCTAAGTGGATTGATTGGTTGAAGCATTCTGGGTTTAATTATGATACGATCTTATTACTCTGATTCTTTAAAGATTTTTAAAAGGTCAAGTTTAAACCAATTCACCATCCCTCTTGGTTATTGTGTGTTCATACTATTTTCAATCATAACAACCTATAAGTCAAGTTGTCATTTATGGTTCAGCTTGCAATATATCACCAAAATTTAACTGTTGAATGTGCTTCAACCTCCAATACACAATTCATGTGTTATATAGCTACAACAATTCAGCCAATCTAATCAATATTAAACATGCTACTGCAAGGTTTAGTTCAAAAAATGTAAGCCTTTGGAAGAAAAACTTAGGTGCTTTAGACTTTAAGAAAATTTTGACCATTCAAAATTACTTTATAGTCATGCAAACAAGTTTAGTCCAACAATTTAATTTAGCTTATAATTTTAACAAGCTGTCTAAACAGACTTAGGAAGTAACATTTGTGCATAATTTAAGGAATAAAACATGGCTGGTCATTGAGGCATTTCATCAAACAGCTTATGTGCACATGAATTGGTATGTATAATTGAAGGAGGATGTAGACATATGATATACAAAATAGGAGAAGGAACATTACAAAATAATTACACACTTGAGCAGATTTTGATTAAATTTTTTTCTAATTTACCTAACTATATTGTACCCTCCAGCAAAATAATAGAAACACAAATAACACCATTAAAATCACAAGAAAATTGAAGGATATGGGATACTTACATGACTGAAGTGAAGTGGTGTGTAAGAGATTTTAAATTTCTGGATATGGCAATGGCTTGGGCAACTTTGGAGAAAGAGGGTGAGGTTACACAAAGAAGAAATGAAAGAGATTTGAAATCTGATTTCACCCCTCTGTTTATTTTTTTTCTCATCTGATTCCAACTCACCCAGGCGAGTTAACCCCTTTTGTTCATGTTTCCATTTATGTTTAAAATTCTATAATCAAATTTAATATTACTAAAACTATATGCAGATTCATTTTAATTATAACACAAGATATAAATCACACATATCATAAAAGAAAGGTTTAGAAATACTAGGTTGCCTCCTAAAAGCATTTCTTTAACGTCTTATTAGCTGGACGTCTGTGTTGTGGCTCAGGTTTCTTGTAATTGGACAACAGTGGTAAGCCTTTCAACATCACCACCCAAGTAATGCTTGATTCTACTACCGTTCATAGTCCATGTTCTTTTTGTTGACGGATCTTCTAGTGTTACAGCTATATGTGGCATTACTTCATTGATGATGAATGGTCCAGACCACTTGGAAGCTTACCTAGAAACAATCTTAATCTAGAATTAAATAACAAAAATTGTTGACCAGGCTAAAAATTACTTTTTAAAAGGCTTTTTTTATCAAGATAGATTTTAACTCTTTGTTTATAAAGTTTGGAATTTTCATAAGCTTGAAACCTCAATTCTTCCAATTCATGGATTTGGAGCTTCCTGCATTCACCAGCTGCATTCATATTAAAATTCAGAAACTTTAATGCCCAGTAAGCTATGTGCTCCAATTCGACAGGTAGATGACAAGATTTGCCATAGACCAATTGGAAGGGAGTGAGTCCTGTAGGAGCTTTATATGATCTATATCCCCACAGAGCTTCATCTAACTTTTGAGACCAATCCTTCCTTGATTGAGCAACTATGTTCTCCAAGATTTTCTTGATTTCCCTATTAGAAACTTCAGCTTGCCCATTGGTCTAGGGATGGTAAGGTAAGGCTACCTTGTGTCTGACACTATAGTGTTGGAGAACCTTTTTGAGTTGGACATTACAGAAATGAGATCTTCCATCACTTATCAATACACTAGGTGTGCCAAACCTTGAAAAGATATTTTTTTCTTTCGGAAGCGAATGACGGTCTTTGCATCTGCATGTTGTACAGCTATCACTTCCACCCATTTGGTTACATAGTCCACAGCCAATAAAATGTATTTCTTGTGTTATTTGACTATTTGATTAGTTTAGATTAATTGAAATGTCATGTGAATTATCCATGCGCAATTGCTTGGTGTAGATGTCAAGTTTTGTGGAGTTTGTTGAGCTGCGCTGAAATTGTGTAATTTCAAGTTTGACCCAAAAACATGTTTTAGTAAAATCACCATTCTGTATTGGTTAACCGTTGGATCGCCTTAAACGTTTAAAGGTAGGTTCCTAACCCATATATGCAGAGTTTGACCGTTGGGATTGTCAAAATAACATTTGAAGCATGAGAAATTAATTTTTTCATTGAACCCGAAATGTTAAAATTGAGTCAACTCGCCCAAGCGAATTTTGGAAGACATTTTGGCTCACCTGGGCGAGTCAAGGCGGTTTTAAAAGCATACAACAACCTCCAAATCACGAAAATGGAGTCTCTTTCTTCTCCAAACAGCACCCAAGTACCCCACCCTCCTCCTCCATCAGTCACGGCCACCGGTGACCACCATTAGCAACCGCCGCTTTCCGTTGGACCACCACATCGAGAGGAACCCTTTAATCAGAGCGGAATCTTCAAAACTTTACTCGAAGTTTTGGTAGAGAACAGAGCCTCCAATCCTTCTTTCTTTGGTTTCTTTGAGATGTTGTAAAAGTCTCCTTTTTATGAAATTGATGTCATTTCTGTGATCTTTGTTGAGCCCTGGTCACGTGGGTGTGATCGGAATTTCAAAATGATGACTTTTGATGTGGACTACCAAAATACTATTTTAGCTTCTTTTTAAATTTGAGTGGGTATTTGACCCCGAATGTTAATGTTAACCTTGTCTTTGAAATCTATACTAAATTATCTTCAATTTGATAAATAGAGCTCTGCGTTTGGACAAGCACGCGTATTCGAAGAATCACAAAACAACACTGCTAGGTTGTAATAGGGAGAACTCCTAGTTAAGTAAGGGGAGTTTATTATTTAGTTATAGTTTTGACACCATAGTTGGGGGCCAGGGAGTCCAACTATGAGGATATTTGCCTGTCCCTGTTGTGTGCTGTCTTTTAGGAAAAATTATGTTTTAAACTAATGGATGCTATATATATATCATTGATGTATGCTTGTTCCTATTGTGTGCTCGTTTTCGAGAAAAATTGTGTTTTTAACTAATGAGATGTGATGAATTTGTTATTAGTGGATAAAAGTGTGAATGATATTGTTGTGGTAATTGATTGGATTTTGGGGAAAAGACTTAATTATAGAGGAGACTCTGCCCAAAATTTTGTAATATGTTTTCCTATTTAATTCTTCATTAAATTTTTAAATAGGCATAAGAGTGTGTTGTCTATATTGTAGTCCTCCTCTTTAATTTAGAATTTTTTCCAAAATATTAGTCTCGTGGTAATATGGATTGTGGATGGATGAGGTGATATTGATGTCATTGATAATGTTGAAATGAGATGTTATTTATGTATTGGTGATGATTGAATGAGATAATGATGATGTGTTTGATGATGTATAAATGATATAATGATGATTTGGTTTATGATGTTTAAATTAGATGATGATGAAATGGATGTTGATGTTGAAAAGAGATGAAGTTGATGTTTATGAGGATAATGTTGAAATAAGATGAATTTGATATATATGATGATGATATCGAGATGAGGTGATGTGTATGTACATTGATACCTATGGGGGTGCATGATTGGTCATCCTTGCAGGGAAGGTTTTGTTCCTGGCCATGATCATGCATTGATGGTGCCCATGGTTGTTATTATGTGATGTGGATATACATGGATACCCATGGCCATGGGGGTGTATGATTGGTCATCCTTGCGGGGAAGGATTTGTTCCTGGCCATGGTCATACATTGATGGTGCCATGATTGTATGTTGTGCATATACATGTGGAGTGCAGTGACCAGTTGGTTATCCTTGCGGGGAAGGATTTGTTCTAGCCACGATCAGTATCAGTGAGTCCACAATGGTGTGTTATGTATGTACATGGGGGTGTATGACTGGTCATCCTTGCGGGGAAGGATTTGTTCCTGGCCATGGTCATACATTGATGATACCCATGTTTCATACTTCATATGCATGGATGGAAATAGAATGAAGGCACGCACGTACCTATGGGTTTCAGTGGGCTTAAAACGCAAGTACTAAGGGGTCATCAGGTTTGGAATTCCCTAACGACGCTGCCTGATCACCGGGGGGGGGGATGACCAGTGCACCACAGGGTGGCCTTGATAGACGGTGAATCATTTTTCTGTGAGAGGCTATTTCCGGGATATGGTACCACATTGCATGTTGATAGTGAGTTAGGTGCATGCATCATTCTGTGCATGATTGTTTGAGTTGTGAAATGCATTGAATGATTGGTTTGTTGAATGTATATTGGAATCATGGACTTTTGTTGATGATTGTGATGGGTAATGTTGTTTCCTTCCCAATTGTTGCTATCTGATGTTTGTTGGCTTTATAGAATAAACTCACCCTTGCATTTGTTATACCGTGTGGTTGGTACCTGTGATGATCACGAAACTTCATTCGTAGGAGCAGATGAGCAGCAATAGGTGATCTTAGAGGGAGATCTTCTTTTGGTGGAGGCGTCGAACCGACATGATAATGTTGGAATTCTTTCTGGAAATGAGTTGTGTTTTGTTAATCAACTTTTTATTAGTTAGTCCCTTAATTCTTTTGTTGGTCATGTAATTCCAAATGTAAATCTTTGTAAATGTAACTAGATTATGTTCTGACATGTGAATGATATGTAATGTTTTAAATGTACATCCATATGTATCCATTTATGTATTTGTTCCGTTGAATAATAATTGTATTATTGCGAAAAACTTACTACCATTTTCATATTCAAATTAATGGAGTTTTCATTAAAGTTTGAAATTCATACGATATAAAGTTAGTGATATCGTAGGGACGAGGCAGGTCGTTACAATCCCACACAAAGTATTTAGCGTCCCTAAAAAACATCTTTTTTTGGTGCCAAGTGTAATCATCAGGAATTGCACCAGCTGCTCTGAAATTTGCCATCTCAGCAAACCATGGCTTTTCTGAAATGTTGAATAGCTTTCATAAGGAAATTCTTCTTGAATTTCAGGACCTTGTGTGGTTACCTCATCAATGGTAAGTCTGGAAAGATGACCAGCTACATGATTCTCGCTCCCCTTTTTATCCTTGATTTCTAAATCAAATTTCTACAAAAGTAAAATCCAACGGATAAGTCTGGGTTTAGAATCAGCTTTGACTAGCAAATATTTTATAGCAGCATGATCAATAAAAATCACAACCTTAGATCCTATCAAATAAGATCTAAATTTTTCCAAACTATACACTACCGCAAGCAATTATTTCTCAATTGTTGCATAATTAATTTGAGCTTCATTTAAAACTTTGCTTGCATAATGTATAACATGGAAAACTTTATTTTTCCTTTGACCAAAAACTGCTCCTACAACATAATCACTTGCATCATACATTATTTCAAAATTAAGTGTCCAATTTGGGGCAGTGATTATGGGTGTAAAAATCAATTTTTGTTTCAAAGTATCAAAACCTTTTAAACAGAAATCATCAAAATGAAATGAAACTTCTTTGTTCAAGAGATTTCTCAAAGGTTTGGCGATCTTAGAAAAATCCTTGATGGTTTAACGCCTGTAAAATCCAGCATGTCCTAGAAAGCTTCTAATGCATTTGACATTTGTTGGTGGAGGCAATTTTTCAATGAGGTCCACTTTTGCTTTGTCAACTTCAATGCCATGAATAGAGATATTGTAACCCAATACAATACCTTCAATTAACATAAAGTGGCATTTCTCCCAGTTGAGCACAAGATTTGTTTCAACACCGCTTCAAAACAGTGTCAAGATTAGATAGACATAAATCAAAAGAAGAGTCAAAAACAGAGAAATCATCCATGAATACTTCAATGTTTTTTTTCCATAAGATTAGAGAAAATAGCAAGCATGCATTGCTGAAATGTAGCAGGTGCATTACAAAGACCGAAAGGTATCTTTCTATAAGCAAAAACACCGAATGGATAAGTAAAAGTTGTCTTCTCTTGGTCTTTAGGATTAACATTGATTTGATTATATCCTGAATAACCATCAAGAAAATAGTAGAACTTTTGTCCTGTTAATCTCTCCAACATCTGGTCCATGAAAGGTAATGGAAAAGGATCCTTTCTGTTGGCGTTATTGAGCTTCATGTAATCAATACACATTCTCCAACCTGTAACAATACGAGTTGGAATAAGCTCATTTTTATCATTTTTAACAACAGTTATACCACCTGTTTTTGGAACTACATGTACAGAGTTTACCCACTGGCTATCTGAGATATGATATATCATTCCAGCCTCCAGTAACTTGACTACCTCCTTTCTGATAACTTCTTTCATGGTTGAATTGAGACGTCTCTATGGCTGAGCTATAGGTTTATAATCTTCTTCCATTAAAATTCTATGCATACAATAAGAAGGACTAATACCTGAAGATCTGATAATGTCCAGCCAATGGCGTCTTTGTTTTCTTGCAAAATTCTTTTCTTCTTCTTCAAAAAGATTTGCATTAATGATGATTGGTTTCTGTGAATTTCCTACAAGAAAAATATATTTGATGTCGTATCGCTTCAAAAAAAAAATTAAACTACGCTAATTCTGAAGCACAGGATTAACCTAGATCGACTCAGAGACACGATCAATATGGTTCCAACTTCAATTCACTAATAAACAGTTGGGGTTTTTGTCAAACAGTTTGCATGCGTTTAATAATAATTGCAGAATTGCAAAAAAACATATAAACTAATGTGAATTGATATTATGTAATGTAAAACAGATTAAAGAGCATCAATCCAATTCACAAAACCAAGCAATGATAATTACCATAGTTCTCATATAATGATTTTGTTATGACAGTTCATTCAATTTCATTAGAAGCAGTTCAATTGAAGTAACTCCTAAATTAATTGAAATCACAACCTAATTGAAATATCATTCAACTAATCTGTGATTAAAATTCGAAATTAGGAAATGAATTCATAACCTAATTCGTTTACAATCCTAAACACATTCATAATCATGAAACTTGAATAGATGATTGAAGAAGAAAGTGAACATTCACACAAAATTTGAAATACTAAACTAGAACTCAAATTCCCTTTTGCTTGGACTGGATGCTTGAATTGATTAATTGTTTAGCCTTCCATGATCATCATCAATGGAAGACCCACGAAATTAGTGCACGAAAATGGAAGAACAGAAAACGAAAATGAAGAACAATGAGAGAAAAGGTTTTAATTCTGGAAATTTCTAAAGTGTAATGCATAATCTGTTTGTGCTTAAATGTAATGTGTTTTTTTCACTAACTAATTGCACTAGCATATAGTGACTAAGTCAGAAGGAAAGAATGGACCATGAGCATGCCCATTTAAACTTATTAATTATGCTAATTACACCAATAAAAATCCAACTCGCAGCCAAAAATTCAAGTGTAGTGGTTCTAACTTCCAAGCCTAAAATGACCCTCCAAATGATAGAATTGGTTTCGGCTTATCTCTGACAAACCTGTAGATCTTTTCCTTATCTTTCCAAGGAATACTCATATGCTCTATTCAGAGTTCTATAGAGCTCTTTAGGTTCTACACACGGAAAATAGGTCAAGTGAGCATAAAATCCAAAAATAAGCAACAAATAGCAATTAGGCCCACTTGCTTGCCTAAGACAAAAACTGAATTAGAATGAGAAAATAAAATTCCAAGAGAAGTCAAATAAGCTAAAAAGAATAGAAAAGTATTTAACTAAAACGCTCAATCAAAATACCCCACACTTAAACATTTGCGCTCCTGGGCAAAACAAAAAGAAAAACTAAGAAAAATTCAAACTAAAGTAAACCAAAAACTAAAAGAAAGGTATGAACAAGGCACACATATTTTTCAATGGATCCTAACAATGCACAAAAGTGAGAAAGATGAAAGATGGAAGAATGATATTAAGGTGACACACAATCCATGAACACACATGATCACAAAGTGCAAAGTGAAAAAGTAAAGTTAAAATTAAGAATGCACCAAGGTGATAGAAATCTCTCAAAGGACAACACTTAATCTCATTTAATGTGTATGGCTTTGTGTTTACACTCAAACACCACATGTAACTAGCACATCCAAATATTAACAAGACTCTAATTCATTCAACTTGAAATACACATGCTTCGAAAGATCAAAAGGACTTTATTGACTTGTAAAGTATGGCTTAGGTAAAGGGTGGATAAGAAAAGGATATTTAGGCTAAAACTAATGGAAAAGATGGACAATGGGGAGTAAACCAACAAGCAAAAAGAGGGGTAGAAACAAAGAATTTTCAAGGATGAAAATGAACCACAACAACTTTTATTGCATTTTTTTCTTTTCTTTGCTTGCACTTCTTTTTCTTTGTTTATACACATTTTTTTCTTTGAACTTTTGCTTTTTAAACTCTTTTTTTCTTTTCTTTTCTCATTTTTTTTTCTTCTTCCAACTCAAAACAAAATAAAAATACCTCACACTTGCTTGAAACCCACTCCCAAAACAATTCCAAAGCCCCTTTCTCCCTAAAGCTAGGATAACATGGTTTTCCATTTTTTTAGTTTTCAATGAGCTATACAAGAAAGAAAAGGTTAAAGGCTAAAAAAGGATGATAAAGGATATCAATGCAAGGATAGGTTTATTTGGCTAGTGGCTGAAAGAAAGAAGGCCGAAATCATCTCAATCAAAGCATGTGCAACAAGGAATATCAAAACAGGCAAGTCAAAACCTATAGTAATCTAAGCACAAGGGTGAATTCACACATGAAAGAACATATCCACAAAGATCCAAAAACTCACAAGGCATAATTCTATCACACATGATCCAACATATCATCAAGTCTAGGGATAGGATGTCTATACCTCACGGTTATGTTGTTGATGGGTCTACAATCCGTGCACATCCTCCATTTGCCATCTTTCTTGGGGACTAAGATGACCGGCATTGCACATGGGCTCAAGCTTTCCTTTACCCATCCTTTTTGCATCAACTCTTCAACTTGCTTTTGAATCTCCTTGGTCTCTTCCGAATTACTCCTATAGGCCGCCCTATTAGGAAGTGAAGCTCTCGGAACAAGATTAATTTGATGCTCAATTCCTCTAAAAGGAGGCAAGCCATGGGGTATGTCTTGCGGAAAGACATCCTCAAACTCCTTTAAAAGTGTATCAAAACCTTGAGGCAACTCAAGGGCACTAGAAGACAAACACATATAATTGGGAATGAGTAAATACATTTGTTGTCTAGCTAGCATCACTCTCTTAACCTCCTTAGGTTTGATGAATAAACTTTCTTTTATTTCTAATTTTTTTTCACTGTTTTTGTCTCTCTTCTTTTGTTCTCTATTTTCACTCTTTTTGCCATCTTTTTCTTTTAGGCTTTTCTCTCTCAAAGGACGCTTTTCTTCTTTAATTTTCTTTTCTTTTTCTCTCTTCAATCTCATTTTTATTTGATCCTCACACACCTCTCTTGGAGACAAAGGTGAGAGAACTACCTTTTTACCTTTATGAAGGAAAGAGTATCGATTGGTGACCCCATTGTGTACCACATCTCTATCGTATTGCCAAGGTCTACCAAGCAACACATGGTCGGCTTCCATGGGAACCATATCACAAAGCACTTCATCCACATATTTGCCAATGGAGAATGTAAGTAACACTTGCTTATCCACCACCAACTCACCATTGTCACTCAACCATTGCAATTTATAAGGTTTAGGGTGAGGGATAGTTTTTAAACCAAGCATATCCACTAATCTAGTGCTTGCAACATTGGTGCAACTTCCTCCATCAATGATTAGAGAATAAACCTTTCCACTCACCAAGCATCTAGAATGGAAAATGTTTTCTCTTTGTGTATCATCT
>PYAF01000412.1:5236-22586 GCA_007407185.1 Glycine tomentella
ATTATTAATTAAATTTTGTTAAAGACTACACCTCATGAGATAGATCCATTTAATAGAAGTAAGATCTAAAAAAAATTTAATTTTTAATAAATTTTAACCAATTAAAAAATATATATTTATAATAATTTGTTAGAAAGGATGTTACTAACACATTTCTCTTAAAATTTTATGCTAGTTGGATTTTAGGGGCAAGACCAAGATAAGTTTAAGGTTCAAATAATACCTAAATAAATACTTATAAATTATTTATCAATAAAAATCTAAAATTGTAACAAAATTTTAACTTACATTTGTGGGATATGAGTCTTACAAGTTATCCTACCAACGAAATTTTAATGTATATTTTTAATGAAATATGAGTTTGATTCTTATTAATTAGATTGAAATATTATAGGTGTTTAACTATTCAAATGTGTTTTTTTTTCTTCTCTTTTTCTAATTAAATGTTTATATATTGGTGTGACTAAGTCACTAGTTAGACTAGCATTCAAAAAAATAAAATAAGATGCAAATTTTAATAATGTATGTTTAAGGCTTACCGTCATTTAGTGAGACTAGTAATAAATTGTTGAGTCCTGCTTCCTACACCAGCGTTTTTTCTAATACACCCAATATATTTTTTTATTTCCAACTTTACCCTCATACGAATCGACAATCCGTAAGAGTCATATGGATTGCTAATCCATATGACTCATGGATCGGTAATCCGTATGAGTCATATGTATTGACAATCCATATGACTTTTACAGATTGTGAATCCGTATGAAAGCGAATGGTGTATGTTGGTATGTAACTTACGGATTATAAGAAGGACAAAATTGGTATTACACTATGTATATTAGATGTATTGGAAAAATAAATGGTATAAAAAGTTAAACTCTAAATTGTTGGATCAACATAAAATAGGTTGGACCAAATATGCGGGGACATAAACCAATCAATTAATCAACAAAGAGTACGATTTTATTAATAAAAATAATAAAATATAGAACCCGATCAATGATATATACTCGAAGATATAGACAAAGAGATAGAATTATCAGTGTGTACCTGTTTCTCACCCCTCTTTCTCACTTTATTATAAAATTAGAGTGTGTATGATAAAAATATTTTATAATTATTAATTTAAAAATTATAATTGTAATATTTTTTAATTACCGGGAAGCGAGAGCTTCCCCGTCTCTTTTTTTTAGCACCATTTTTTACTCTTAAGAGTTAAGAATATTTATTGATAATATATGAAAATTAAACTAAAAAAATTAGGCTCTTAATCCATAAAAATTCATTCTCAGAAGATTTTTTTACATTATATAATGATTAAACTTTATAATATATTTTTTTGTTAACCCTTTTATTCATTAGAAAAAATGATTTTTTACATATTAAAAGTATATAATAATTAAAATTTATAATATTGTTTTTTCATTTTAACCTTTTAATTAGTTGGGTCCAAAAATAAGCAAAATCTGATAAAAATGTAAAGTATCAAACTCGAATAATAATTCAACATTAACTTTTAACACATTACACATTTATATTAAATCACTTTATTATATATATATATATATATATATATATATATATATATATATATATATAATTTGATCTGGCATTCTCACTACTGCGACAAAAAACTCAACTAATTAAACTTTCTAACGTATCCGCTCCAAAAGAAGTTTGTTGCTCGGAAAACCACGACGGCATTGTGAGGTCCATAGAAATACCATATTGTGTAGTGTCATGGCTAGGAAGCTGCAGCTGAACCTTTCCTTCTACATGATTTGTGTAGCTATCAGTACCACCAGAAGAGTCTCTCCCCGTAAGATTTTGAACCATAGCGCGGAATTCAGAAATGTCTTTTGCTATAAAAAATACGGGGCTGGAAATATACTTTATTTTGATGGGTTTTTTATTGGCTCGAATGGCTAAGGGTCTAATAGGTGGCTGCTTATATGCCTCACTAGAACTGTTCTTCGCCATTTTTCACAATTGGTGGAAAGAGTTTCATTTAGGTGTAATTAAGTACAATGCCAATTAATAGCACCCATTTTATAGAGCTACATGTTGTAACGGGGAAAGTTGGAAAGAAACTGCCTGGAAGGTAGGAAAGTAGCCCTAAACCACATGCATAACGCCAAGTATGCATTTTAGAAATCACTTTTGCTTCTTTTTTTTTTTTTTTTTTTTTTTTTTTTTTTTTTTTTTTTTTTTTTTTTTTTTTTTTTTTTTTTTTTTTTTTTTTTTTTTTTTTTTTTTTTTTTTTTTTTTGTTGGCCTGGTGCAAATTTTCCAATATGACTGCCCTTTAAAATATCCAGCCTTCTTTTCTATATTTGTGATTACATTATTTTTCAGTCAGAATCTCCTACGCAACTAATAGGTATTTTTGCGCCTTCAATGACGTAATGTTTTTTGATGCGTAATGACGTGTTTTTATACTAAAAACATAAATATCGAATTACGCACTTTAATTAATTAAGATGGATATGGAACAAAAGTAACAACACTAATAATACTCTATTAATTCGAAGTTTCTATACCTTCATTTTATATTATTTAAAATACTTTTATCTATATTAAAATTTTTATTATGAGCAAATTAAAACAACTTTATTGAATAAAAAGAAAGCTTAGGCACGTATATATCCAAATTAAAGCCAGTGCAGAGTATGTAAACCGGAAAGAAATAAACGGCTAGACATAGCAATAAAAGACAAGGATAAATTAAGAGGACAAAAATATATGAACTTGAGACAGTGAATGGTGTGTTGTGTCCAGCTACAATAATTTTCATCACCGTTTCCACCAAAACAAGCAAAGAAAAAAACAACCATGTAACAGGTAATTCGCTGCATAGCACAAAATGCATATAACGGTAGATATGCATATGAGCCATGAAAAAAGTTGCTTTTGACAAACAAGACAACTTGGAGAGAGATAGAGAAGAAAAAAAATGATATATATATATATATATAGAGAGAGAGAGAGAGAGAGAGGGAGAGAGAGATAAAGAAAAATAACACTTATTCATTGAATGTTTAAAATAAAAAATTATCAAAATATCATCACTCACCATACTCATACTAGTTGACATGATATATAATCCCCTACATGTGAGTTGTCTTGCCTGTATGTCTGTCCAACACTAAGTGAGATTTAAAATAAATTTTAAGATTTTTTTTTACTTTAAAAATAAGAATTATATATTAAGCTTTTAACTAATGAGAGTTAAATATATTTTAGTTCTTAAAAGCATAAATTTTAAATTAATTGTAATTAAATTTTATTTATTTTTAATATTAAAAAATTATAAAATTGAATGCTTTTAGTTCTTAATAATAAATTGAAATTATATTACTTTTGTTAAATGTAATAAAGGACAAAAATAAGAAAAATAAAAAGTCATATTTTTAACGATACAATATATATTTAAATTATGATCAATCAATGATCCTATATTCGAATACTATTACTATCGATATAAATTTAAATATTCTGTTACTTTCTACCGAAAACATCCTGCTCAAGCTCAATTCTATTATATTTCTCAATGTTATTTTTCGTTTAATCATAACTAATGATAGAATGAAAAGTTGAAGTTTTTATTTTTTGACAGAATATGAAAAGTTGAAGTTAAAAATTATTTTAATAATAATAAGATAACATGCAGAGTTATACTGATTGAAAAATAAAAATTTAATGGCTTCACAATTTATTATATATTTATGAATACGTAATTTATTTTATTATTAATTTTCTGATAATGACTTATAAGTTTGCATTTCAGCAATTCAAATCCAATTTAATTTGCTATATATTTTTCCAATGATAGGCTGATATGAATATTTCTAGACATTGATTGAAAAGCCCATATAAATTCTAAAAGTGCATACGTGGTATGACCTGCGGATCGTTCTATGATTATTTTAAGGCAACGAAGTAACCACTAAAGAAAGGAACTGCTATTTTCTTCAAGACTTTGACTTTTTGTATCATATGGTCAATAATTGGGGGGCAAGGTTTGTTTCCCCGAAACTAGTCTGCCTCCAACACATTTTGAGATCTTTCTTGGCTAATGTTTTCTAAACTATATATTATTGCTTTGCTATTTTTATATACCTGTGTTTCCATCATAATTGTAAAAAGTATCATTTTATTTTCACTTTATTTTTTATTTTCAAAAAAATATTTAAGAAACCGAAAACATATTTTTTGTTGTATTCTATTTTTACCTTTCTATACAAACTTTTAAAATATATATTATATATTTTATATTAAAATTAAAACTACAAATACATGTACCAAACATTTTTCTACACCCAAATGACTCCTAATTTTACTCTCTTCTTTTCATGCAGTGGGAACAAAGAACAAAATTTAAAAAATTGAAATTTCCTTTTGAATCCAAGACCAAACTTGAAGGTCAGTTGAGAAGAAAAAAAAATATTAATTACCCGTTTAAATCAAATTGAGGACCAAAGAGTCTCAGTCGCCTTTTCTAAATGTATAAACTTCTCAATCAGCATTAGGATTAATAAAGACACTGTATAACGTAACTATACTTATTTGATGTCTTACCAAAAAAATACGGATACACATCTCACATGACTCTTATGCTGAATATTTTACAAACGTTTAAACTTTTTGTGCAATGCACACAAAAATAATTTAAGAACTAATAATTAAATAGTAAATGCACAAAAAGTTAAAACATGTATATATAAGTAATTACTCTCTCCAAATTCAAATATAAAAAAAAAAAAAATCCAATGTCGCACTCATTAAGTATATTAGTTAACTGTTAAGTTCATTTAATTTTTTAATTTTTTAATAAAAAAACTAAATTTCCTAAATTATCTTTAACCATATGGGAGATCATTTGAATTAACTTAGAAATATTTTTAAAATAATGACATTAAATAGAATTGAATTAATTAAAAGTTACTTATATTTAAATTTGTTAAATATGTTCTTTTTTATATTTAAGTCGCAATAAAAACATGTTAAAAAATGTGTTAGCCTCATAAAAACATTGATACATAAGCACCATCGTATATAGGATAAAGAACTAAAAACAACATAGACTGCCCAACTAACAGCCCATAGGAACCGAATCATAACAGCCCGAGAAATATGCAGCAGTTATACACCCACATATGTTAATATGTTATGCACAACCCCAAACCAACCACTTTACAAAAAAAAAAACAAAAAAAAAAAAGAGTAAAAAAATAAAGAATGAAGTTATGAATACTTCCAAATTTTGACAAATATTATTTGCATTATAATTCATACAATAATTTATACAATATTTTATACAAATTTTGTGTCTATCTCATGTTATAAATTTATATGGCATCTCTACAATTTCATATTAATTTAAAGAGTTATCTCTCTCAAACACATATTTTTATTCTCTAAATCATCATTTTTAGAAATTGTTTTATAAAATAATTTTAAAAAATAATCCAAAACACATGTTTTGAATCAAGTTGAGAATAGAAGAATCAAATGTGAAAGCTATAATTATTATCTTTTGAAAATTACATTCGAATTTTTTTATACTTTATCGGCTAAAAATTACATCCGTAACATGGAATCCGCAAGATGAAGTCAAACACACTATTAATCTTTTAACAGCTGAGTTAAGACTCTTGAGCAGGCATTAAAGGTCGCAATAAAAAGATTGGAGCTTTTACTAGCATTAGTAAAAGTTCCAAAGGATCCCGAACCTGGGATTCATACGAATTTATATTCGTAGCCGTACCAACATATTATCCTTTCTAATACATACACAATGCTATATTTTTTTATAAAATACACAATGTCTGAAAACTAGCGTAGAATACCTTCCAGTGGCGCTGCTCTCTAGTAGAAACAAAACTACCACCTTCAGCACACACAACGAATGTGGTTTACTGTAAGTTAAAGGACATCAGTTTTCAATGTATGAAATTCATATACATAGTTACCATAATCAAACAAAACTATATTCAAATTCTACTTTAACAAAACCAAACATAAACGGGTAAAACAAGAGTCTTGCATCTTCATCTTTGAAAACCGTTATTTGCAGCTTGTTGTGACTGTATCAGGCTGCAACTCTGAATTCTTCTACGAAAAGACTAAAGAGAAAGTAATCAGAAGAGTAATATTTTTCAGTGTTTTTATAACACAGCAACCTCTAGGCATGTACAGTACACCACTGAATCTATAAGAGAAATGAAGGTCTGGCTATTCTTCAAAACAGAACCAAGAAGCTAAAAAGCTTAGGGTCCTACTAATACTATGGTTTTTACTTTTAATTATACCTTGTTTTCAATCTATTTCCTGTTTTCAAAGATTTGAATAGAAACTAGTGAAAACAACTTTTAGATTGAAAACAAGATTGTAATTAAAAGTGAAAACAGAAAATAAAAACAGACCCTTAATTTTCATCATATCCAGATCAAAAACAGAATGGAAAAGACCAAGTGCCTCTAGATTGAAAAACGACAAGTTTTCCCTTGTTCCATGTTGTCATGACACCGAAGCCGAGGAAGTGTGTGGCCAAGCTGGTAGAAAGTAAGGAACTACTTTGCTGGATTCCCATGAAATGGTTCCTCCACGACCCTGATAATTGACAATTTCCACCATTTTGGTCTCCAAATCACACAACAAAATGTTCCACCCAGATCTAATGAAGATAGAAGTAGAATTCTGAGGAAGGAATGACAATATCTGGGTTTCTTTAGAATGTGTGCTTAAAGACGGCATCTGCTTCCATAATACTTTAAAGTTTAATCTCCACCTCAGAATCCACTTGTACTTCAGATGAGTGCAGTTGCAGTAAATAGATGAGTTGGCTCCTGATTCCTTCTCAAGTATCCATATCTCCAGGCCCAAGTTATTGCTCTGGCCATACTGCAAAAGCCCATTAGATGACTCCCCAAGAACAGATTCCTCATGCTCATGTGTTAACACGCCTGTTGGTAGTTTAATCAAGGCTATATACCTGTCTCCAAGACGAGGATCATAAATGGCAAGTTTTCCCCACATTGCAAACCAGTGTACAACCCCTCCAACCACCATAGCTGTCGTCTTTGGGCGCAATGCAAAAGTTGTGGAGCACATCAGAGTGGATTGCTTCCATTGTCTAGTTTTTGATGAGTAAGTCTCAATTGAGACTGTGTTGCGTTCCTTAAGTTTGCATTCACATCTTGCACGGATCACCTTGTAGCATATGTCACTATCAAGATATTCCTCAACAATCAATGCCATGCACAGAACTTTATAGAACTGCTGAGGTTCTGGGAGTTCATACTTTTGCTTGGTCACAGTATTGTACACATAATATGTCTTTGGATGGAAACCAGAAAGAATAATGCCTTTGGAACTATCAATGAAGTACCCAAGATGTTTGAGGATTCCAGAAAGTTTCAAATCATCACCGTCTTTGCAAGTGGACAAGATTGGGAGTGCAGGCTCCCTACGAGGACGGCGATAGCCATCACGAGGTCTTCCAAGATATAAAAAGTTGCATACAAAAAAACCCAAAAGCCGAAAACTTTGTCCCCATTGCCTCAAGTAGCATTGACGAAATGAAGGACTGCATATCACACGCAACCATATTTTTGATACGATAATTAATTTGCAGATAGTTGGTGGTGGTATTCGAAGTAGGATCTCATGCAGGATGTCATCACAGTTAAGTGCAGAGGGATAAACACTATTACGTTTCATCATCTCAGTTTCTGTTAGGCCAGTTATATCCTGCTAAGTATAAGCTAACAACATCTTAAGAAGAGCCAAAAAGAAGTATAGACAACTCTTAACTGATACTGAGATGCATAAGTTCAGTCATTGATAATGTAATAATAAATAAATAAGCCAACCCCATGTTCACCACTGGTCTAGATTTTGCAACTGTGATGACAAATTCAAACCCATTTATTCAGGGTTTCAGACATCAGAGGCAAAACTTGAATACAATGTACATTTATATCTGAACAAGTATAAAACACGGTTTTCATATGAATTAACATCATAATTTTTTGTTTCATCGGGACAACCTGAATTGGCTATATATCAGTTAAAAATAAAATATATTTCTAATTTATTCTATTTCACTTGGTTCTTCTACTTTTCTGAGGCTAGTAAGTAGTTATTAACACAATTTACAAAAGACCCAGTTCATAATCAAGAAGTATCTAATCAAAAGTTTTTCTCTTTTTCTTCTTTTAGCTTCTTTTAATGAAACCCACATGCAATCGGTTAAAAGATTTGAACAATAGCTGATAAAAAAAAATAAAAAATAAAATAGATTTCAACAGAAATAAATCTAAAACGGAAATTAGAGGGTAAAGAATAATTGCATGCAAAGATTTACATTGACAGAAACAGAAATGGAAATGGATTGACTCACTCTTCAAAATTGGGGCTTCAAAGGTGCGCTTGTCGAATGTCGATTGATGAAGCCAAGAACGAGTGTTTGATTTTGATATTTAGAATCACCTTTAATTGGATGGGCTTTCACTGTGCTGTTATTGTGTTGGGTTAAATTGTGGATGGGTATTGCTATTGACCCCAATGACTTTTGCTATTGGTCCCTATAGTCTCTCAAAATTCCAAGATTATCCTTCTTGGAAAGGCATTACAGCATTGTATTTCCGTTGCACAAAAGGGGTGCAAATTTTTGCACAACGGAATCTTGGTTTTGTTGTGCAAAAAAATCACACCCCTTTTTGTGCAACGAAAACATGATGTCATAATCTTTTTCAAGTAAAAAAAATACACAACAAAATCATGATTATGTTATGTAAGGAGTTAAAACATGACGGTATTATGGAAGTGTGATTCTATTGTACAACGTGTACAACATAATCACACTTCCGTTTAGATTTTATTCCTGGAAAAAAATATACAATGAAATCACACTTTTGTTTAATATTTTTTTCAAAGAAAAAAATGTTAAAAAAAAGTGTGATTCCATTGTACATTTTTTTTTTCTAGGAATCACACTTTCATTTAGTATTTTTCCAGAATTTTAAAAAGTCTACATATTCCATACAATTTCATATAAATGTCAACTACATATTGAGTTTCATATCCATAAAAATAATGAAATACATATCCAACGTTTGTCATGAACAAAATGTCTACTACATAGTTAAATAAAGCTTTACTACATATTCCAATCCTTAGAAAGGTCTACCACATATTGAGATCTTCAAACTAATTGAAATTGTATTGCATTGATAGCTTGTATGAGTTGATTTTAAGCCCTTTGCCATGAGCGGGCTTCTGATGTGCAGTAGCTTCTCCATTGTGGTACAATAGGAGGCAAGGGACATTGATCCTTTAAAAAAGCTTCATGTCATACATACAAAAGATGAAGTTTGCGAAAAAATCAGTATTAGCTTCAAAGGTAAATGGTATGTTTAGTAAATATTATATATATGCACAAAGTGATTTCCATTGACAAGTCTAATGGAAATGAGACGGGACTTTGCTAGCATGGGCCCCTAAGTGGAAAGAATGTTCAACTTTGTATCCTAGATAAGTGGACCAATACAACATTATACCGACTAACAATGCATAGCCCAATTGGGAATGGTCATCCACTTCTCATAGGCCACTAGACCACGTATGACATACAAAGAGGTTATTAATTCCAACAGTCTCTCTTTTTAGCCAAATAATTGAATATAGACAAAGTACTATTTTTGAAGTTCCCTAATCAAATATTGGCAAACAAGAGACCAAGAATCTTGACCCTAGCCTCGTGCTGTGCAACTACAATTGTCCTATAACCACAATTTTCATCAGCTTGGACATCAATAATGTTAAAAATGTATTATTGCAATTCATTGGAAAATTTATCCATATATTGTCCGTTTTTTTCTTCTCGTTGTCACTTCACCCTTGCCAGTGACAGTTGGAGTTCCCAAATTACCAACCATCGTGTTCATTTCATCGACACGCTCCCACGTTGAAGGTTCACGCTTGGTAGATTTCACAGACTTTGGTGCATCCTTTGTTTTTATCTTCATTGCAAGGGGGACACATCGAAGTGGTATCCAGAAATGCAAGTTCACAAACTTTAGTCTTCAAGGTGATTTTATCAGACACGTCTAGTTGTGAAAATCTCTTAAACAATGCATCAACCTCGTGTGTTAGAGTTAAGTTCCCCCAAGAGTCCCCTATGTCGTTTAAACTACAAATGGATAACATCTTCTAATGTACATGAATATTCTTTATTCAGAGATTTCAACAATAGTTCCCAAGCATCCATGATATTTTGCCACTCTTCTCCCTTATCCATGAGGATTTTGCATTTTGTGGTGACTTTCTTTGTAATGTCGAACATACATAACAAGTTGGTTGAATAAAGAAGCACATTCTCCAATGCATTCATGAAAGCAAGATCCTTATCACTGACAATAACCTGAGACAACACATTATCTTTCACAAACAATCCTTTTAGCTTGCTTAAAGCCCATTCAAAATTATTCGTTCTCTCATAACTTAAATAAGCAAAGGCAACAACAAAAGTCATGCTTGTTGAAGTAATACCAACAATTTCCAAAAGCAGAAGATAATACTTGTTTGTCTTGTAAGTTGTATCACAAATAAACATTGTTGAAAATAAACTCAGGAGTTTGATGGAATTTGGTGTGACCACATTATATCTCTAACGACATCTTCATTGTCCAACCATTTAAACCAATAAATATAGTGGTTTCATTCTATCAACTTCATCAGATGTTATATTTTCGTCCTTGGACCCCTTTCTTGGAAACGACATCTCTAACGTTCATTGTATATGGTTTTGATGGTAGTGAGATTTGTTTGATCTTGATCTTTGATTGTCAACAAAATTTGACCACCCTACGATTCTCACAAATCTCCCTTTTAATTTAAAAGGACACCCACATTTTCTGGTTCCAATGGACTTGCACACTAACTTGTCTCTGTACTCTTTGTATTTTTTCCCTCCTTTTCACAACCCAGTATAACATGTTTTTTTTTTACTTATGACTTATGAATGACAATCACAAACCCGTGCTCCTTTCGCACAAGTCGAGTCCAATTTAACAAATCATTGCACTCTTGAAAAATCTAAAAGAATTGAAAATTTTGTTCAATATCAAAACAAAAAAACACATACAAATAAACCTTATCAGTCATGAAATAACTAGAAAAGTTAGGATAACTAGATTGCGTTTGCATATCAATGTCTTTGCCATCCACATTTTCATCATTGTTATCTCTCATACTATCATTAGGTTCGATTCCACATAAAAGGTCAGGTTGGTAAAAGAATTGGCTTTCATTATCCATATTTCCCCATCTAACACGCATAGTAACCTCGTCAGATATAAACATATTTCAATCCATTGACCTACATAATAATACATGAAATATAGTTATTTGTAAAAAAATATGCCCAACGGAATCAGGATTTCGTTGCGCATTAACAATACCAAAAATAACATAGTCATGATTTCGCTGTGTGTTTGTGATTTCGTTTGACCATGAAAATGGAAAAAATACCTGGTAGCATGACTGCAGAGAGTGAAGAACGAGACAAAGGGAAAGACAAAAAAGGAAGAATGAATGAAAAAATGAAAAGAAGGAGAGGAGAATGAAG
This sequence comes from Glycine tomentella, assembly GCA_007407185.1. Classification (NCBI taxonomy): domain Eukaryota; kingdom Viridiplantae; phylum Streptophyta; class Magnoliopsida; order Fabales; family Fabaceae; genus Glycine; species Glycine tomentella. The sequence continues at coordinate 16,868 of PYAF01000412.1, forward strand.
ATAGGGGAGTTTGGGAGGAGTCGGGTGGGGTGGGGAAAGATAGTTTAGTAATTTTCCTTGGCTGATACAGGCCAAGAGCAATTTTATTGAAACTAATAGTAACGTCCAGTGTGGATCTATCTTGCCAGGCTCACTCGACATAGTGATACCAATAGCCCATTTACATAGTCATTTTGTTTAATCTTTGCACCCTCCCTCTCTCACACACCTTTTAAAACACACACACACACACACACACACATATATTTGGAAAATTAGTTTTTGAAATATTTGGAATATGAAAAAATATCGGGGTGGTGCGAATAGCATTTTCCTATTATTTACTCCGACTATACCATATTGTGTTTTTTTCTACTTTTGTATAGATGGGCCACGTTTAGATAAAATGAGATTTTCTATTTGTTGCTAATGTGATATGTATACCCTCAGACTCAGAGATATCAAACAAACTCGTTTTCTTATTTATGTCTTCAATTCTAAAATCATTAGCAACAAATGCAAAATCTCATTTTGTTTTCTTTTGGTAAAGTAGAGAGGGACACATGTATGTAGTGCTCTTACTTTATTTAAACAAATGAAAGAAAAAATGCATATATTTATAGGCAAGTAAATTAATGATTTTTACTACAAATGAAATTAATTTACTCGCATATATTAAAAAATGATATCTACTACCAATACTTATTTTTTATAACTTTCTAATTTACTACAAAATTATTTTCTGTATTACCCTTTATTTAATTTTTACCAATTTTTTAGTATGGTATTTGTATTTTTTTTTTATGGGCCCAATGCCTCGATTCCCTCGTTCCTGCTATAATTCGCAGAATCTTAACCCAATTGGGCAATAGGATATTCCCTTTCATTTATCTTCCAACAATAAGTAGATACTACACTACAAAATTATCCTTCTGTATCACTTTTATTTTTATCTATTTGTTTTTTTCTCAGTGGGCCCAATACGTTAGATTCAAATTCCAATTTTAGTAAAACAATAACTAATAAGGTAATAATATCCCCCAAAAAGAAAAGGTAATAATATATTCCATCAATAATTTTAATAGGTTGTTAGTGCAAAAAAATTGTATAGTCAATTAATTATAACAATTCATGATTACATTATCCGACCATGTAAAAAAATTATATTAATTATTATTTTACTCTAATAAAATGCAAAATAATTATAAAAGTGTTATAAAATTTTATTATAATAAGTGTTATATGATTATATCCACTTCGAAATCCATGTCCCTTTATAAATACAATTATTGTTGTAATCTCCGGATTGTCAACAAATCTAATCCCCTCTTTCCTAACTTTCATCTTCTTCTAAGTGCTTTTGAAGAAAGACCATGAGACTCTCAAGGTTCAAAACAATATCAGTTTGGTGCAAGATCAAGAATTATTTGTTTGTGGGGATCTCGCTGCAGTTATTGGAGCCATGGCCAAATATAAGACCACAAGAATAGAGGTAGCAAGAAACCTGAAGAAATGTGCACTCTAGGCAAGTCTGATGCTTGGCTTTAATTTCATCCATCTATGTTGTAAAACAAGGAAGAAGATATATCATTTCTGTTTTATTATAATGTCTTTCATCAACTCGACCATTCCCTCCCCTCTCCTTGGACATAGATAGATATGTTATGTTGTTTTCTCTTTCTGCTATATATGCTGCAGTGCAGCTGCATTTATTTTAACTTGTATGAAGTTCTTGTGTTTCACTTTTTTCTCTTCTTGCTTCTTGTTCAATATGAAATAGAACAATAAAATTAAGCTATACTACTGCTTTCTGTTAATTAATTAAACAAAAACATGCTGGATTCATCATATATATATATATATATATATATATATATATATATAGGCTCATAGTTGGGGGTGAGAGCATAATTTTCGGTGACTAACTAGCTAGGTTGTGTGGTATTAATATTATCTATCCTCACAAAATACTAGCTATCATTTTCATGAAAAATTGGCAATTAATACTAAAAAGCTGGGTTGCCAACAAAAACAAATTGGTTTCATAGGAGAGTTGTTAATTAACAAACATGTTTGCGATGAAAATGATGGGGATTCATTCAGCTCATTTATTTATTCAGTGATTATGGATAGATATTATTTTTGGCTTGTTGGTTGTCCTATATTCCCCCTAAATTCTGTGTCGTTGATCACTATATATATAGCATAGAGGCCTTTTTCAGGTGTACGTAAAGGCGAAACAGTTTGGCTTAATTGTGTGCAAAGCAGTTTGGTCTATTTGGTTTGGTTGTCTTCAAGGTATAAAAGTGAGGTGTTAGACTCGATCATCAGTTCGCTATTATTAGTGATAATATAATTCCCCTTTCTGGTAGGTGTAAGAGTCCACTTGTACATATATGTAATCCTAAACAGTGAACAGAGACTATCTAATGATATACCTAAATGGCTTTAGTAATGAGTTAGAGTATATGTCTTGTACTCTTCTAATAATATTTTCGGCTTTTGATAAAAACTAATAACTAAGCACCTGATCCACTCTTGCCATGTGTACCTGAAACAATTCAACCATGATAACCATCCACTTCCCTAATGATCTATAGTTGTATTGTAGCTTATGCTATTAACGAGGCATGCATTAAACAATACTTCAAATTGTACTTGAATATATTAAATAAAATAATAATAATAATAGTGTTAGATATCTCACTCGCCTAATGATAATGATATGGCCATATATAAATGGGAAGCAATCTTTGTGTCACCTCATCTCTTGAATTAGTTTTTAAATTTGAATTAAGTCTATATTCAATCTTTGTGTCACCTCATTTATTGTGCCTATTAAATCACTCTGTATTAGACTACTTACAAATGTTCTGACCTACAAATTTAATTCACATTTGAGAGGTCTGTCATGGGATGATGGAAATCTCACATTATCTAATAATGGCTAACTTATAAGTGAGAAACAAATTTTAATTTTAAAATGGATTTTGTAGTTGAATTAGATCCAATACTTGCTTCAATTTGTGTTGTGATTGATGAATACTAGCTAGCGTGCAATTTCAGTCCAGTGGCAGTGTTGACAACGTACAAGCATGCCAATTATATATAGGCATGCATGCATCTGCATATATATTTTGTTTCTCATCACGCTTCGAAGTTCAAAGGGTCATCAATTAATAACTTGCCGGAAAAAGTAAGTGTCGGATACTTAGATACTTATGGATAAAATTCATCAAATATATCTGCCTACAATTTACAGCTGCAGAAATTCAGAAGGGAACCAATTAACGTTCACCAACCTTAGCCAAGTAAATTAAGAACGATTCGTTCCTGACATGATTATTTCGAAAACCAGTTGAATCTATTATCTATATTATTATATCAAATTAAAGAAGTTTAACAGCAAATCTGTAATAACAAACAAGTACGATTAATCATATTGAATTTTTGTCGCGGTTTGAAATTTCCAATGTGTATTTCCTACATTATTAATAAATTATGTATTAACTTACACACAAGAAAAAACTATGCATTAACTATTTCCTATTAACTAATTAATAAATTAATTAAGGTTGGTCTAATTGATAATCGAACTCATCCAAGAACATATGGGTCCTTGAATTCAGCCACCCAATTGGAGAACTTTGTTGATTAACGATTTATAAGTATCTTTTTTAATCTTGAAGCATGTCACAGTCCTAATATTGCCCTAATAAGTTTTAGAACTTAACTTATCTAAACATTTTTTATATATAAAAAACAATATGTATTATTATACATGATACAATTGAGAGTACACTTGGGTTTCACTTTTTTTTCTTTTCTTTCAGCAACTATAATCGTACTTGAATAGTTCGTTGTTTCTTAATGAATCCTCCATAAGTGAATTTACCTTTTATATTATGAATTATATGTTTCACAATATGTTAATTAGCCTAACGTGCTCAGTCAAGCCCCAATACAAAGGGTACAACACAGTTTGTAATTTGTCTTTTCTTTGTTAGAATCAAATATAAATATTTGAGATTTATAATATCTCACACACATAAAATATAAGATTTTGTTAAAATAAACGTTTAAATAAATATTGTTACGTAGTTTGAATTTTAAAAGGAGTAATATGTGAAAGATATGGGTAGAAAAGATATGAGGAAAGATAAGATATGGAGAGAGATATTATAGAAAGATATTAGGAAAGATATTATTTAGACTTAAAATTTGAATTGTTTAGGTTATTTCAAATGCTTATAAATAGCATATTATGTAAAGGGATCAATGTGGCTTTGGCAGACTATTATCAATACAAAGAGAGTTTTCGCCCCCAGTAAATTTGTGTGTGTTTGTGTTTGTGTGAGTGCACCAGTGTGTGTGAGAGAGAGGACCTGTGAGATATCAAATTAGTGATATCAAATTGGTATCAGGCTTGAGAGAATGGAGAGTGGTCCAAATAGTAGTCTGCCATTACCCCACCTTACAAAGGCTAACTATGAGAACTGGAGTATCCAGATGAAAGCTCTATTGGGAGCTAATGATAGCTGGGAGGTTGTTAATGATGGTTTCGAAGAACCACCATCCACGACAGGATACACGGCGGCGCAGAACAAAGCATTGAAGGAGATGCGATTGAAAGACAAAGGAGCGTTGTATATATTGTTCCGGGCTGTTGATGATTCCGGATTTGAGAAGATTGTTGGCGCAACAACGTCAAAAGAGGCATGGGACATTCTTGCGAATGTCTATAAAGGAGCTGATCGAGTCAAACAGGTTCGCCTTCAAACTCTCCGAGGAGAGTTGGAAGGAATGAAGATGAAGGAAGGAGAAAGGGTATCCGATTTTGTTACTCGGATCCAGACCGTAGTGAATCAACTAAAGAGAAGCGGAGAGGTGCTGCCCGATACCAGAGTGGTGGAGAAAATTCTGAGGTCTCTTACTAATGACTTCGAGAATGTTGTATGTGCGATTGAGGAGTCAAAGGACCTAGCAACGTTCACCGTTGACGAGCTTGCCGGTTCGTTGGAAGCGCATGAACAAAGAAAGAAAAAGAAGAAAGAAGAGTCACTGGAGCAAGCACTCCAGACAAAAGTTTCAGTCAAGGACGAGAAGGCGCTCTATTCTCAAAATTTCCGAGGTAGAGGACGTGGCCGAGGTGGACGTGGATATGACCGAGGAGGTAGAGGCCGAGGTCAAGAAGGATGGAATAAGGAGCAGGCTGAATCAAGTCAGCAGAATTGGCGAGGAGGTCGAGGTCGTGGAAGAAGCCGACATTCAAATGTAGAATGTTTTAAATGTGGAAAGTACGGACACTATGCAAGAGACTGCAACTCGGACAGATGTTACAACTGTGGCTGAGTTGGTCATTTTGCGAAAGATTGCCGAGGTGAAAGAAGAACGAATGAAACTGCGAATTATGCTGCAGAGGAAGTAAAAGATGGAGAAGTTCTGATGATGGCTGGAGGTGAAGTCAACCATGCATCCGAGATAGAATGGTTTATAGACACTGGTGCAAGCAATCATATGTGTGGGTACAAGCATTTGTTTAGTAATCTGAAACAAACAGAAACCGGACATGTTTCCTTTGGAGATGCTTCAAAGGTCGGTGTGAAAGGCCGAGGTACGATTAGCTTCTTGCAGAAAGATGGACGAGTTGGACGTATTCAAGATGTGTATTACGTGCCTGAACTCAAAAGTAATATTCTTAGTGTGGGACAACTGATGGAGAAAGGCTACTCGGTTATCA
>PYAF01000412.1:30700-77272 GCA_007407185.1 Glycine tomentella
ACAAAATATTAAATAAAACAAAAAATAAAAAATTATTTATTTATGAATAATTAAATTTTAAAATTATAATTTTTTTAAAAAATACGAAAAAATAATTAAAAAATGAAAAAATTTGCGACTTTAAAGTTGTAACGTTTGAAAAAAATAATTGAAATTGTAAAAAAATATTACAAGTTTAGTAAAAAAAAAGTAAAATAAAAATAAAATTTGGTTATGACTTTAAAGTTGTATATTTAAAAATAATTAAACTGAATTCAATTTAAATTAAAAAATATATAAGTCGTAACTAATGTTAGTACTTCTAACTCATAAGTGATAGCATACATGTTATGATTTATCTTTTTTTGGATAATAATTTAAAATTGACCATTAAATGATAATAAAAAAATACCCCTATTTAGTAATAAAATCCTTTTTTTTTGTTCTTTAACACTTTGTTCAAAAATGAGAAATGCGAATTTATTAATTTTTTTTAAAATAAATTAAAAGAAAAAAGAATTGTTTTTAAACATAAGTCCTTTTATATTTTTTACAACTAAACAAAAAAAAAATTATATTTGTTTTTCATTTATACATTTTTGCTCTTACCTAATTGTATGATAAGAAATCATTTTATATATTGAAAATGTTCAAATGAGATTAATAATAGTAAAATTAATAATTAATAATAGTAAAATTAATAAATACTCTGCATCATGTCATAGTGACTTAAAAAAAAATGTCCAAATAAAATCTTGAAAAATTAGTTGAATTTAAGTGGTACTTCCTGTTATCTCAAATATAAGAAGAATAAAAATGATTCACACCAACTTAAAAATGTTAATTAATCATATTTAATTACAACAATCTTAATTATAAAAAAATTCAACATACCATTCATTAGAACTCAACATAAAAAAAAAATTATTAAAAATATAACCTCCATTAATCGAATGATATTTTAGGAATAATAGCCATTAATTAAGGTCAAATTAATTAAATTTTATTTATATTTAAGACTACAACAAAAGCATTTTTTCTCTTATATTTAAGACAAGAGAAATATACATCCAGGATTTCAACATTCAAGTTAGTTAATATAGGCATGATACGAGTAAAAGGTAAAAATTAGAGAGATACCTTAGACCTTATATTTTTTATTTATATTATTCTTCATTGACAAGAAGAGATGGTAAGTTAAACAGGAATAACATTCCATCTCCCATGCAATTAACCGACCCCTTTGGACGTCTCCACAGAAAATTTAAAAAAGATCGAAAGAAGATGTATCAACTCATCATCTATTTCAAAACGTATATCATACATAATGGGAGAACCTCCCTCTCATATACCGTAACCAATGCGGTTCTGTAATGGCTCTATCACCAAGATACTTGGCTGCAACCATCTAAACAAAAATCGGAGTGAAAACAGAAAAATTAGCCCTTTGGTAAGTGCATGCTACAGATCTGAAGTAGCATTAATTTAAAGATTTTTTCGCCCTAATTGCCAAGTTAACTGATCAGCAGCTGCCATAGCCCGAGATGCTGGACCAATGGAACCTTCGTACCTGTGAAACTAAAAGATGAGTATACAGAGAGAGTAAAGTGCATCAGTAGTCCATGATAAATATGCTGAATTTGAATTATATGCTTACAGAGCAACCAAGATATAAGCTGCTGTTTTTATAACAATTGCACCTTCACCGGCAGGCTTTGATGTGTTTATACACCTTGCACTAAACCAGTTCTCATGAATTGTCGTGACCAAGTCTGCCATCCAAATTTCCATTAGTAAAGTATAAGGTAAACTACAATGCACCATGGCAGTAGATAAAGTTACACATAGGGTATACAAAGTGTAATGACTCAAATGACATGCATTATCATCACACATAGAATAACATGTATTTCCATCTATATCTGCAATCCACTCCAGGACATGGAAAATTTTCAAACTTTTACGCATATGTGAGTCTCTATGAACACACACCTTGTGTGTTATTTATGATCTCCTAAATCCCAAATGAAAAACAACTATGCATTTTATTCACAGACAACCATATATACTTAAGCAATAAGTATAATTCCTTTTTCTAAATCTCCTCAACTAACCTATTAAACCTCTAAAAGATAGCAGCATATAGTTCATAATTATATATATTGGACTAAATGCAGTTTATTATCCCTCCAAGATTCTTAAATTCCTATTACCTAGATATGTCGGAGATTTCTTAAAATAGTATATTCTTTAGTTTCAGAAATTTCAAATGTCCTTATAGTAGGGGGCATACAAAAAGAAGTTGAAAAACAGAAAGCTGCAAGTAATTATTTAGGCAAACTAAAGACAGCTGAGTTTGAGCTTACACTGATTGGACCCAATAATGAAGAGCTCTGTCTGGAGTTTATTTTGTTTGATGAAGTCCACAAAGTGACTCAATTCAATGGGATTAGCTCTTATCCCTTCTTGTTCAGCACTGTCAGCATCAAATAGCTCAATTGATAAATCCAATATTTCTAGAAATAACAAAGAAAATTCCGAATATGCAATAGAAGTGCCACAACAAAGGCAGCATAAAGTTTACCAGGCAATTTGTGCAATTTTTCAGAAATAAATACTTAAACTTCTTCAACCACAGACAGTATTAAAACATATAAAGAGATTTTCAAATGAAAAACAGAATAACTTACAATGTTACAGCTACTTTAGTGTTTAGATTAAAAACAAAGTAACAATAACAATACAGCTTCTTCTTAACAGATTCGCTAGAAAGTAAAACTAAAATTCATAACAAGAATGAAACATGAAAATCCTTCTTACATGGTAGATAACAATCGAGATGGTCCAGTCGGGTCATAATTAATTAGCAAAGCAGCTTTTAACGGATGACCTAGAAGATAGGAGGATCAGATAAATGTAACCAATCTGACAATGTTTCAAACAGTTTGTATGCATATCAGCGTGGCTTGAAAGCAAAATGTTGCTCACCAGAATAACCAATGTTTGTAGAAGCCCACTTATCCCAGGTTTTATGCACAAAAGCCCAATCCATAGCGTTGCGTCTGATAAGAAAAGGAATATGGTTTAGGGGTTAGAGTAACCTTGTTTGCAGTTTAACTGGAACAAAACAGATAATTGGTGATGTTAAAGAGTATAATAATTTAATAAAAGTAGGGAAAAGGGGTATTGATATGTATGTAGCTAGCGAGTGTTGACAGTCATAAATCTCAAATAGAAGCATTGACTCAAATCAAAACCTAGATACAGAGAGTGGGAGTGAGTCGAGTCTTCGCCAATGGAGAGTGGAGGTGCTGCCCTTAACCAGTTCAAGAACACAACACATCGTTTGAGACTTAGTCGCAGGTGCGACCGGCTTTATACTATTCTCTTAAAACTTTTCTTATAAATTCACCTGTTATCTTATAATAAAAAATTAATATATTTAATGTATTGAAAATATAAAATACATTCAATACTATATAAAAGAAGTAAAAAGTTATTAAAGAAACTAATTGAAATTAGTATTCATTTTACAGTTTAAAGATTAAAATAATAAATATAAATATCCATCACCTTCTCTTTCACTTATTCTTTCATCCTGTTTAATTTTAAAAAAAATTACTCTTAAGTTTTAACTACCTAAATTATTTGTTCATTTTTAATTAAATCTCTAAACTATTTTTTTCAATTAGGTCATTAAATTTGTATTTATCTTTTAATTAGATCATTTCATACGACTGTTATAAAATATTCAAACCCGATCAAGCTGATTTCTGACTTTGGCTCGATGGGCTTTAGCTTGGCCGAGCGATCCAATTTGCTTGCTTTAGTTATATTTTATTTCATTAAAAAAATTATGAAATTATGAAAGAGGTTCATAAAATAAAATATGCAAAGATGTTATTTTAAAGAAACTTTAATCAATAAAAAATATTAAAAAAGTGTGCTAAAAAATACCTCCTAATATTTCTCTAATTAAAATAAAGACAATAGTTGGTTGTATTCTCGTATTAAAATTAAAGCCTCACCTAACTTAATTTGGACTCATAAACACTTGAGAAGTTGTGATCCTTAAAATAATCCTATATATAGTATTTGGATTGTTTGATCAGTTATTAGTTAGTAGGATTATTTTAGAATTCATTCTCTTTTTGCAGCACAAAATAATTGGTTCCGTTTAAGAAGGCACGGGTGGTAGGATAGCAGATAGCATTAGTAACAGAGAAGAAATGATGAAGCAAAGAGGAGGGACTAGTAACACTTTTCATCTCCTACCCAGTTGGCCTTTCCCTTTGGACCAATTGGCCCCTCCTCACCATATAGCTCCGTAGGAAACAATTCAAACAAATTCACCAAAGAAAATCTAACAAACACAGGAAGCAGGTCTATCAACTTATCTATTTCAGAACGTGAGTCATACACAATGGTAGGACCCCACTCTCTCATATACTGCAACCAACATGGTTCAGCAATTGCTCCCTCACCAAGATACTCGGCCGCAACAACCTTGTATCTGGTGCTGGAATCCACTGTGAGTTTACTTCTAGCTGCTTCATTCTTTGCTCCTATTCCAAGTGTGGATGATCCCTGTAGGTAGCTCCCAGGATGAGGGAAACTTGCATGGCCATGCCTTGATGAATAAACAATTGGCTTGTTTCCTTCAATAAACTCCAAACTGAATGCATCTACCCATTCTCCTCCACTGTGCTGAGAAAAGAACACAGACCATAGTTCTCCTGTGAAGTTGCTCACACGAAGCGTGAAGTGCTCCCAGTCACCCACATGTTCACCTATTTTGTTCATCTCAATGTTCACCAACCCCACTTGAAGTATGCCAGGTCCATTGAAGGGACAAAAAACCCACATAGCAATGTCAGTAAATGTTCCTCCCAGAGCTGGTTTTACATGAACATAGAGCTCTGCACTCTCTATGTCTCCCTTCTTTACATTATTTCTAGCATCATCATTAGTAGGCAAGTCTATCCAATAAGCACCATCGTTTGTTCCTCCACTTGGTAAGTTTGATCCCTGGTAATCTATTGCTTTACCCTTCTCACTGTCTCTTGAATACACTAGTGCTCCGTTTTTGAAAAACCATTGCACTGATGATGGCAAGTATATCTCATCAGGGTGGAAGTATACAGTGGGGCCATATTGATTGATGAGTGCATGAACTTGGTTTATGTTTGGCATGGCATGTAAGGTGGAGTCAAGATTCTTCAAGCAAGCAATATCTGCTATTTTTTCAGAGTTAGAATAGGTGCTGCAGAAGAATGTCCCAACTGATACACCTCTACCCCACATCCCTCTTTTACAAGGCCTTGTGTTCCAAACCTTGAATGAAATTCTTGAAAATTTTGAGCTCATGGATAGTAATAGATCACAAGTCTCGCATGTTTCTGTCAAATCGGTTCGTACACATCTGACTTCTTCAACTTCAGGTTCGTCTGGTTTGTTGGTAACTAGTATGCCCATTGCTTTGTATCCTAATGGAGGATTTGGTAACCAAAAATAACCACATCCATCATGAGGTGAATCAGCACTCCATATCAAAGAGTAGTTAATTGGTTTTTTAAGAGCTGGAGATTCAAGTTCAGGTTCAGAACAAGTTTCACGAGCCACAAGAACATGTCCTCTCAATGGCTGATCATTGGACTGGCAGTAGTGACCTAGGCAGAAAAAATCATCTGGAATCTCCAAAGGTTTGTAAAATACAAAACCCTGCGATTTACCATGCGGACTTGGGCAGCTCCAAACTCTCTCAAACTTGCTTACTTTTAAAACTTCTAGTCTTCCAAGGCTTATTCTTCCACTAGCAAAACCACCACCTGACACCATATCATTCACAGTTTAGATGAAGAATATAATTACGCCACAAACATTTGATGGCACTGCAATAGAAAGTCAAGTACTAGTACATAGTTAAAGAAATATTGAGAACAAGAATAGGCAAGTCATGTTGTACTTTGTTTTCCATAACGAAAACCAATTTTTTCAGCCATTTGTGGAAGCAAAGCAGTATGTAGAGCATTGATTAATGCTATTGCCACAATTTTACATCCAAGAAAAAGAAAATGGGTGAGTGGTTATCTGCTTCTCTGAGTTGATTTGTGAGACAACATGCGAAATCAAGGACAACGACACAACATCTTTCTTTTTAAATTAGTTGGTAACTTGATAACCCCATTGAAACAACGAACCCAATTATTCCATCAGTTGTACCAGTCCAATCAGTCCCTGTGTATCACCCTCAGCTCCATAAGTTAATATCACGTTAAAGACACTCTGTCCACTACCTTCAGGTTTAAGGAAGGACAACTAATCATGTTTAACCCAAAAGTTAAGAAATCCAGTACCATCTATTATTTTATTTGCAAAGAAAATAACTGTATCTTCCATATTGATATTTTGTTTATATAAATGAGTCAAAATTGTCTATCACTCGATCGTCTTGCTTGCATAGATGAAGAGAGAGAATCCGATAGATGAATGCATAAGGAGAAAAAAGAACATGGTCTAATTCTATATGTACCACACCATCATCCTCTAAAAAGGAAAGTAAGACTTTGAAGCATAAACCAATGGAATAGCTGTTATAATCCAACAGATAAAGATAACGTATTTGGATATAAACGAATTCTAAGAAAAAGCAAAGAAGAGCCACTAATGAATAGAGAAAAAGCAGGCACCTTGTGGCCATTGTGGAAGAGGTGCTGGCAGAGAGAAGGGCTCTGGCTGAGAAGGGTAGGATTCAGGAACACTGTTCCACCAAAAACACTCACACCCAAACATCTCTAACACTGTCAGCACTCAGCAGAGAAAGAGGTAGAGAGATGGTTTATTCCTCAGAGTCCCTCCCCCTCTCCAGATCTCTCAATCAAGCGGTGGAGGAGAGAGAGAGAGAGAGAGAATGACTTTCCTTTCCTTTGGCTTCAAATGATGTTTTAATTTGTTGTTCAAAGGAAAACAACTTAAACAAGGAAAATACGTGTACTACTCTCTTCCCTTTATAACTGCGTTGACTAAAGAAAGCCAAGACAAGAGTATTGGAGACTGGATAGAAGAAAAACCATGCTCCATTTAATTTGCTTTCAGTCTTTTATCTTGACGTAACCTTTCTGCGCACGTTTCAAACCTCAACAACCCTTCTTCATTACATTTAATGTAAAATCAGATTAGTGTTATGCATTATACAAAAATGTGTATATGTAGATGAAGTTAGTTCAATAACAAAAAATGTATGTTTGATTTTTTTGTTAGAATAATGTTCAAGGTTAAGGGACGTTTGCCTCCGAAAAAAAAGTCATATTTTTCCTCCTAATACATGCAATTGTTAAATACAACCAAAGTTTTTTCTTATTAGCTATATGAGATTGGTTCCATGAATAAAAAGTGTTATAATGTTCTGATATAAATTTTACTTATAAAAAAAATTTAACTTTTATTTTTTTAAATGATTTCAACAATTTTTTTAAACCATGACATAATGATATAAGATTATGTTGTGTTTAAATAAGGTATAACAATTTATTTAACAAAAGAAGTTATATTTGATTTTATTTATGTGCAAAATTTTCTTGAATCAATGACAATCATATAACATGAGCTAAATTAGTATGATTTAGTAGATTGTGGTTTAGAAAGAAAAAAAATTGTTACAACCCCTACTTCTATCATTTTGATTACTTTCCACATGATTTATTCTCAACATTGGATAAGTATTTTTCATATATGATCAAATCACTTAAAGGTGAATGTCTACCATAATTCCTATTATAAGTTCCTACCCGAAAAAGAAAACTAGTTTATTTTATAAAATATATTTATAAAAATATGAAACAAAAATATGAGTTTGATACTTTTAAATTAAAAAAGTCATAAAATTAATTTAATGAATAAAATGATATTTTTCTTGTGGGAAGAATGTTATTTTAGCATTAATATACAAATATTTCATTATGTTTAGTATTAATTGATAATTGCATGATAAAAAAAATATGAACAGATGTTTTTATTTTTTAAGAAAACAATTGGAATTCATTTCTTAAGAGTGAATTAGCATAGTAAATCACAAAAAAGACATAAAAATACAGTTATTTAATTAAGGAGTAAATAGGGAGATCATTTCTTAAAAATATTTTTCACTTAATTTTATTTATGTGTATAAATTATGCCTCGAATTTATAAATTCTATCTCAATTTTTCACATCTCGCTTTATTTATTTAGAAAAATAAATTGAATGCGAGTTTTATAAATCAAAATATAAAAAGTTAGAAAATGAATATTAAATTTAAGCATAAGATTACCAATTTACTAGGTTTTTCTTAATCCAACGATTTACTTGTTGAGTCTTGTGAAAAATCCGAGTTTCCCACCAACTTGGACCAGAATGAAGTGGATAATGGATCAGACAAGAGAAAAGAAATAAAGTGGATTACAGGGAGTTGTGAACTGATTGTGGATGTCACTGTCAATTTGGATGCATGTCCCCGTCCCACCAATAGCCTTCTGTTTGTTTTGTTAGGAAAACAGATAATCGTAAATAAGACGTTGGTTTCAGCATTAAGATATGCTTGGTTAGCTATTAAGAAAAAGTGAAGTCGCACCCAACAAAAAAAAAAAAAAAGATTTTGATAGTACTAACAGTTTTTAGTTTTTATGAAAAGTAAAATTAAGAAAAATAGAAACATATAAAATTAAGTTATAAGTTTTTTTTTTTACCAAAAATAGAAACTTATAAAATTAAGTTATAAGTTATTCACATTCCTTGATCATAGGGGTAGGTAAATGGGTCTCTTCGCCGGATAAGATCCATCCGCCTAAGTTTATATTCACAGTGAATCAGATCAGTCTATCTTACATTATGAACTTAATATATTGGTTCACCCTTCGGGTCAAATGAGTTAATAAGTTGAATCTAATTTTAAAAAATTACAATTTTAAAATAAATATATTTTTCTCTTAAAAAAATAGTCAATTACACTCAATTATATATATATATATATATTAAAAAAATTTACTAAATCTCTAACAAATACTCAATTATAAAATTTTTAACACAATTAAATAAATTTTCAACATAAATGCAAAGAAAAATTTGGATTGAACTTTTAAGATTAATCAGGTTTGGGTTGAACTTGACTGGGTGGTGGTGAGTTTGCGGGCCAATCTGAGAATCATATTATCCAAACCCACACAACTTACTAATTTTGCTGGACTGAACCAAAATCTTGCATAATCATAATATTTTCTAAAACAATAATTGGTATGTGACCCACGCGGGCAGCGGGCTGGTCATTGAAATGTTGTCCATTATTTTTCCTTGATAGTACACATTGACTTCACTTGATTCATTTCATTCTCGTTTTCCATTTATACTATAATTCGCTTCATTTTCAAGCCTAATTCAAACATTTACGAGTTTTATTCCAATATTTGCACGCAGTACTATAACAATATATAGCTTCTATTGACTATATTGTACGGTAGTATCGCTTACCAAACCAAAACACTAGCTAAGACAACATATAAAAAGTGCAACAGAAAGATTTCGTTGAGTGAAATATCACATAAAAAATAGCAACAATTTCAGACATAAAAATTGTCAAACCAATACGTATACTATAACACAACATAATGCAGAAGAAGAAAAATTGCAAAGAGCAGAGATGTGTTTTTGCAACTTACAGAGGATGAAGATAAAGAGAAGAAAGGTGATTAAGATAAGGAGTCGTGGGCAACCAACGTATCATCACAAGTGTCATAATTAAGCAATTGTGGCTTCAACGTAATTGCAAACTCGCTCATTAATTTGGCACCAAATATCTACGGGAAAATAATTGGGAGAGGAAAGCATTAATTACAATTTCAAGGATCGGATGACGTTATTCTAAATAAACCCTTAGATAATTGGAAAGATTGATATTATCTCAAATGTAGGGAGTACAAGAAAAGTGGACTAATCATAAAGCATCCTAATCCCAGCATGTGATAGGATTCCATTAGCCTATTTTCTCATTAAAATTATCTCAAACCAATAATTATTTTTTTAAGAAAAATGAATTACACATGTGAAAAGACCTTGTACAGTTAATTCTCCTCAAGAACTCATATATAAAAAAAATTTGTATATTAAATTTAAATATGAGTAAATTTAACTAATTTTATCATATTTAACACATCATTATTTAATTCTAATTAACTCTATTTTTAAGAACTCTTTTTATTTATAATATCAAGTTTTAATGAAAAATATTTTTAAAATAATCTTATTTTTTATTTGAGATTAATAAAATTAAATGATGTAAATTAATTTTTTAATTAATATAAATTTAATTATTATATATATATATATATGAGTTTAGAGGGAATAACACACTTATGAAGATAAAGAGAATAGATATGAAGAATTGAATGACACAAGAAAATGAAACATAAAGAATTATAATAAATGATTGGGAAAAAAATACATCATGTAGGTAAACAAAATCCATTTTGGCTCAATGCATTGAATCCAAAATACAATGTCTAAAGTTAAATGTCAGAAAAGAGGACGAAAGAAATAATGAGGAGAAAAAAGAATAAAAAAATGGATAAGAGGTTGTTCTATCTCAGTATTCCATGGCAAGGTTTATACCACAGCATGTATGCACTTCGAATTAATATTCACAGCCGCATATCCCATTCCTCAAATATAGGAATCATCGCAAGTGAGTTCAGACGACGCGGTAGTTACACGAACCTTGCCACCTCCCTGTCCTTTCCGGCGGTTCCCCCCGCCGCAAGTAATCGAAATCTCAACCCCAAACACAGACCCGAAACACGAACACGGCCTGCCGCCACGCCCTCGCCGTCTCGGTGTCTGACCCACGCGCTTCGACGTGTGCCTCATCACCTTCTTCCTCTCATCGTCGTAGTCCTCATACGCCGGCGTAAGCTCGTTCCTCCACCTCTCAATCTTCGTCTTCATCCCCTCCGTGCCGCTATTCTCCGACCACCCATCCATCCCCGAGCTCTCCGCCGTGCGTGGCGCAGGTGGCGGCATGGGGTACAACCCCTTCGCGATCGCCGCCGCCACCACAGACGGCGAGGGCCCCACATCTGAAATAAGCGAGCCTTCGTTGAAAACGCCACCTTTCCGCACACCCACGTCCGAATCCTGCCCATCGTAACCGTAATGCTTTGCATTCCCATGGTAGGCGTAATCATGAACGGTGGAGTCGTTTTTCTCGCTCTGACAACGTTGTAACGTCAAAAGACTAGAATCCAAGGGCGAGTGGTGATGGTGGGTATTGTCGTCGTCGTTGTCCTCGGTTTTCGTGTTTTTGTTTTTAATGATGTTGTCCCAATAGCCGACAGTGGAGGAGCTGAGTTCGGAATAAAGCGGCATGCTCCGCATGGTACTGTCGAGGAGGTTGACGCCGATGTTGAGAATCCCTTGCGGGCGGCCGGAGGGACGGCGAATTTGGAGGGCGACGAAGCGGAGCTTGGGTTTGCGGTTGGGAGGGAGGAGGTTGGTGAAGAGGACGGCGACGGTGCCGATGAGGACGTGGTGGAGCCAGGCGTGGGAGTAGATCTCGACCATGATGACAGAGTTGTCGGAATTGAAGAAGTTGTCGTCGACGCGGAAGACGAACTTCTCGTTCCAGGTGGGGTTGGTGTGGCCTTCTTGGTCGACTTGGGTGGCCAATTTGCGCTCTGGGTGGAGCCACGCCACCGCGTAGGCCCGAACGGATTTCGACACCTGGGCCAGCTCTTGGGCCGAGATCACGTTGATTTCTAGGAGCTTGTACGGAGGTGCAACCGCCGACATGGTTTGAATGGGTGGTGCTACGGTGGTTGATCAATGATCACAACCACTCACCCACCCGTCGTGCCAATTCAAAAGTCAAAAGTCTCTCTAATCATTTTGTTTGGGTTATGGTTATGTTCATTATATTGGAAGCGTCAAACTTTTATTTTTGGGTCATAAGCTAAAGGAGGTTTGTTATATGCGCAGGAAACGGAAAAGAAAATACACAAAGAAAGAAACCCAAACCAATTGGGTGAGTGTCGTTTTTAGTTATGGTGATCCACAATTTTTAGCAAGGGGGAGTGTTAGAGATAGATAGGTTCGTTGGAAAGTGCAGCTAGCAGTGGCTGATGCGTTGCACGAATTATAGGTAATTGATTTGTGCGCAGCTAGCTAGCTAGCTAGCTAGGTTTAATTGAATTGATTGTTAACACGGATTGGTTAAAACACACCACGGCCGATTCGGTTAGGACTTAGGACCCATTTGGTGCACCAGATCAACAATATGATTCCAATACAACAATTTTAATTCAACCAAAGAATTGTAATTTTAAGTACTAATTAAACATAGTTTATTTTTCATGCACTAAAGTATTAAATTTACTATTCACACTTTTTTTTATATAATTATGATTTTAATGCATATATCTAGCATTTTTAAATTTTATAAAAATATGTGATAAGATATATATATATATATATATATTTGAAAATTTACAAAAACTATATGATTTTTGCTTATCAAATGAAATTTCACATAAAAAAATAGAATGCAAAGTTTTCTTGTTAAATAAATTATTCTCCAAATGTGAACACAAAAATTTATATTAATGCGTCAATCTTGTGAATTTAATGGTTTCATTCATATGACTATTAGTTATACATTTCAACCTAAAATGCTTATTTAAACAAACTAATCACATAATTATTAGAGCATAACATTATTTTTAAAATTAAAATATTTATGATAATGGAATGTTAACAAATTTACCTAATATTTGAAATCCAAATATTTATAAATCATTATTTTGATTCAAATCTTTATATCATTTTAAATTAATAAAGGCAATTATGACCTATATAAATTAATCAGTAATTTGATTCAAAGTCATAGCAAAATCAAATTAAAAAATCTCATGATTTGTTCATTTTAAAATGAACATTGTGTGGTAAAATAGTAGTGGTGATTGGTGAAGTAAATTTAATATATAATGATTACTTGATACTTAAAATTAAGATTCTCAAGAATGACAAAAATATGTTTATTTGGTCATAAATATATTGGAGAATAGTTATAATGTTTATTGGAAATCAAATGTTTTTATGTTTTTCTTTATTAGAACTTTCCTATAAGCTTAAATTATGTACTATTCTATATTAAATGATTTAATAAGATTAACGTAATATTTTTATCAAGATTTTTTTCAATTAAAATAAATAAATTTCCATCTTTTATGGAAACAATTTTAAGAGAAATATAATATAATTAAAAAACGTTTTCAAGAAATAATGTTTTCTAATAATATTATTTTTCTAAATAATAAATAAAACATGAAAAAAGTATTATTATTTTCAATTGTTTTAGAAAAATTAAAAATTTCTCATATGCCAACACCGTTGTTTGAAAGACCTTAGGAATTCTGGCCATGAAAATAGACGATTCTGCTTCCGCTGCTCTCTCTATACAAAGCGGACACCTTTTCCTATTCATTTCCCAATTATTACTCGAGCCGTCTCATCTTTTCATCAGCACGCATAATCTCGTTCGCCTCCGGAAGCCTAATTCTCAGGTCAGGGCTGTGAATCTCTGCTCTTTTTCCTCGTAAATAACTGCTTCAACTTCAACTATCTACTTTTACATTTCAGAATAATGTATCTGTCATTTTTTAAAGTGTGGTTGTGGTTGCAATTTCTTCACAATCCTTAATATTATGAGTGTATATATGTGTTAGCTAGAGGATGAAAATTGAGATATCAAAATAGAAAATAAATTTACTACATAATTATATATACATTTTTAATTTTTTGGATCCCTTTTAACTATGATATAGGTCTTAGGCTGTCACACTCCTTAATTATGTTCAGACTGATCCTGTTATAAACCAAACAAGTACTATATAAGAGATTATAAGCAAATGCTACCATAATTTTAGCAATATATTATACTAACTTTTATAATTAATAGACTTAAATATCGGTTTAGTGTTTACAATTTAATATGTTTTTTGTCTTAACATTTTTGTTTTTGTTTTTAGTCATTGAAAAATAGGTTTGTTTTTTCTTCTCCTTATAACATTTTAGATTAACCTTTTTTTTTATTCAAAGCATTCTAAAAACAAAAAGGACTGATAAAATAATAATTTTACAAGAAAGAAAAAAAAGTTTTACATAATTATTTAATCATTACTCATCATATGTAATAAATTTATTGATTTTTAAAATAATTATTTTAAAACAATTTATACAATAATTGTGATTGGATGATAATATAAAATATTTTACATTATTAGTACATATACATCAATCGCATCATAAATATTATCATATAAGTTTTCATAGGAATATAAAAGTAAAATAATATATTTATCATAATTTATTTATGTCATTAAATAATCGCGAAACTTATGCACTCTTATATATTAAATTTGAAAGGTAATCACGAAACCTATTTGGCCGGTGGAGAGGTAATCGTGAAACTTGAAAGGTCGAAGCCTAGAGGATGCGGCGGAGGGAGAGGTGGAGAGGAAGAAAAAATCAAAACTTGAAGGTTTTGGAGGAAGTGGGGGTGAAAGCGAGTGAGAGTCACAGAGAGGGTTTGGAGGAAGTGAGAGATGGAGAGGAAGAAAAAAAAAACTAAACGCTTCAACAACGGTTTTATCTGAAAATTGTCATTGCTGGAAAGTGATAAAATTTCAACAACGACGGTTTCTGTAGAAAACATTGTCAAATGTTATTTGTATAGTAGTATTCTAAGACAGTTTTTACACCGACTTAGAATGGTAGTTTTGAAGACGTTTTTTGTAAAACCATCTTAAATTAGTTTTATTTATTTACAAAAATATCATTGCGTTTAAAACGATGACGATTTTGGCATAACCGTCGTAGAACGCGTGTGGTTAAAGGCTATTTTTGTAGTAGTGTTCCAAGTATCACTATCATCAATAGTCTTTCTTTTTAGTAGACTAACACTGGTGTTGATAATTTATATGAAATACTACATCTATTCATAAAATAAGACTCTTTCAACTAATATACAACATTTAAAACAATTGGTTATTTTAGTTAATAATATTAAGTTTGTTAACAATTCGTATTATTTTTAAAAATTATCCTTGAAATTATTGAGATTTATT
Source organism: Glycine tomentella (assembly GCA_007407185.1). NCBI lineage: Eukaryota > Viridiplantae > Streptophyta > Magnoliopsida > Fabales > Fabaceae > Glycine > Glycine tomentella. The sequence continues at coordinate 45,825 of PYAF01000412.1, forward strand.
GTCACTATCTTTTCACTTAATTATTACTTTCTACCTAATTAATTAATGTGTGTTAATTTATTTTTTCTTCCAATTCTTATCAAAAGGATAATGAATTTACCTTATTATTATATAGAATTTATTTTAAAGTAATTAAAGGTTTTTTGATAAAAAATAATCAATGCAAAATATAACTTGCTTTATTTACATTATTAATTTATAGCATTTATTTGAAAGTATTTAAGGATATCTTGGTATAAAAAAAATAACGTAAAAGACAACCTGAAAAAAAATATTTAGAAAAAAGGTAGTAATATATATAATTGGGAATTAAAATTACATATTTATGTTACTTGGAATACTTACTTGACACAATTGAAAAATCACTCAAACCTACTTGGAGATTAAAAGTGTAATTAAGCCTAATTTTTTTAACTTATCTTAAAATTGATTTACATCAATTGAAATAACTAGTAATTATTTCTATATAAATACATTTTGAGAAGAAAAAAATTATATACTGATAGTATAAAATAGTTTTACATAATAATTCAATCATAACTTATTATATATAAATTTGTTGACTTTTATAATAATTATCTTAAAAATCATATAAATCATAACTTGTGATTGGATAATTGTTGTGTGTAACCAATCAAATCTTACATTTTGGTCCATATTTATGTATGTCATTCAATAAATTTAAATGTGATAATAGTGGCTTAAAGCCAATTCCTATAATCAAATTTTTTAGTTATTATATAGCATTTAACAAAATCTTTTGTTTACAAGAAAAAAAAATAGTAAGTTTTTCATTCACTACCTGTTTATATTTTAAATTGAGAAGATATCAATATTTAGATATATTGATTTTCGGTATTTATAATAAATAAGTTATTCTATTTCTTTTCATTTCCGAGCCCAAAGGCGGAAAGTAAAAAAAAGGGGTTATGAAATGGAATTGAGCTCCCAATTTCGTTCTTTCTCCTTGTAAAAAAGATGGTTTTGCCATTTTGTTTTATTTCCCTTACTTTTCTCACCTTAATTTCCTTTTCTTTTCTTTACCATCAATTCAGACCAACCAGGCAACCACCCAAAAATGATATAACATTTACGTCAGAATTTAATATTGGACATAAGTCAAAGTAGTTTAATAATGTTGAAAACGTGTTCGATTTTGTTCCTCTGCAATTTTGGAAAGTCACTATTTTTATTGAAGATAATAACGCTGTCCTGGAAATTTCTCATTGCTTACTTCAGACTTTAGAGATCTATTGCAACATGTTTCAGCTAATCAGCTTCATAATTTGAAGCTCCCTTAACATTGTTTTAAATATATTGAACCTTGTACAGGAAGAGGGTTGATATTTAGCTTTGGTAAAAGTCCATTTAGAGAAGCACGAAGTCTTTTGTACAAGTGACTCCTGAGATAGTGTTAGGTTCAGTTGACACTTATTTTTTGGAACTATCATGGCCCCTAATCCAAGAGTTACTAAGGCCTTTAGCTTTATGAAGGCCTTAGGAGTTTCTGATAAGGAGGTGAAGTTAGTGTTGATAAATCTGTTATGACTTTATGAAGAAAACTAGAAACTTGTGGAAGATGACAATTACCAGACACTTGTAGATGTGTAATACTCCCGTATACATCGGATGTATTAACAATTACTTAATCAGATTAACACAATAATTAATTCAAAATCAATTAATTAAAACCAACGGAAGAGTTAAAAAGAATATGACGTCATTGTCATTTCTTTTCAAAATCATACTCCTGATTCATCATGTATGGTACGTATCCACAATTACATATACGAATGTCAAAACACCACAACAAGCCTTTACGATCCAAATAACAAAGAAAGGCAGGTAAAGGCAAAATGTCCATACAGATATAACAGGAGAATCAGAAGACACCTGGATCTATATAAATATATACATCATCAAAAACCACCACTGTGGCTATACAAAAGAATAGACACCCTGTGCCATGATCTCATATATCACATCCTCACAAGAGGGTACAAATATACAGCGTCTGTACATCACAATCCATACTGGATCCAAAATATATGTGCACACATATCTTCCTTCGCAGGGGTACAAAATACATCATAAATATAAAATAGTGAGCCACAGTACTATCAAAATACTACCAAAGTAGCTATACCATGTCTGTCCCAACTGGGGTCTCCTGCCCTGGGACCCATCATCTCAGCCAGATGCATCACCTGCAAAAATAAAATCCCCACACACAGGGTGAGATACAATCTCAGTAAGCTCAGGGTTCTTGGAGGCTTCTCCCCCCTGGCTCACTTTCATGATAACATAACATCAAAAACATCACAACATCAGGTCTCCTTGCTCTCACAACAACATATAGATATTCTCTAGCTCTAATGTGTATCTGCGGTACTACGCCCGCCAAAGATGCATCATCATCAGTATCAAGACTCTCAGTCCCCAGTGTGAGATCGGAACTCACACTCGTGTCATCCCATCGGGAGCTACCCCTTACACATGGATGCACGTATATGACACCTCCGAGAATAGGCTTCAACCGCGACGGGACCACCTATCTCTGGTCTTAAGGGATCATACACCCTTTACGTGAGCAAACCGACTAGGAGTTGCGCTCTACTATTAGGGAGGTCCATATCTATCTAACTGACCAGAAGATCTATTCGAAAGACAACAATACACAAGCACAGAAACATGTATACATATGATCATGAGGAAAGCTATAACATTCAATTCAATGCATATGAATCATGTATGCAACCATCACTCCCATCACTCCCTCGGAGTATGGTGAAACTCAGGCAATGGGAAACACTCCCAAGAACAAAGAACTTACCTAATAACATAGTGCTCTGTTGTCCAATCCCTAAACTGTGGTCTTCACCACTGACACCCTCGGTGTCATGCCCTATACAAAGACACACAAGCAATTAAAAACGGTTCTCAACCGTTAGAATGAAAAGAAACACTATTCTTTTCCATTTAACCTTTTTTTGCTCTAATCTCAAGTTATAAGAACTAGCCATCTAATTGGTGACTTACAGACCCCCAACAGGATGTATCTCGACCTAACCAAGGCCCTAGAGTCTCTCTAAGACTCTGCATAAACCAATCTAAAGAGTTTAATCCATGCCACATATCAACAATTATCAAGGTGGCTAAAACGGTTACTTCAACACATTTTCACCGTTTATATAGCCTCCTGAACACATATTGTAAAAGCACCTAGGCTCATACATATCTTAATATCATCAATCTAACCAACATTCTTTTTACCCATACATTCTTTAGAGCCAAATTCCAAAGTCCATAAAAATCATATTTCAAGGCTAAACCTTCATCACATCTACCTCCTAATCATACTTTTCCAAAGGATCCAAGCCTAATTTCAGTTCTAACCTAAATGGGTCACTATTCATCTCAAGAACAAATTCTTAAATAATAGGTAGAATTTATGGTTCTTACCTCTAAATCGACAAGGAAGGCTAGAGGATAACTTTTCTAAGCTTGCACGTCCTTAAAACGCCTCCTTTCCCCTCAGAAATCAAACTTTGGGAAATTTTCTAGAGAACGTGATCTCTCCGTTTGATGGTTTTCAAAGAAAAGTGGTGTTAAAATTTAACTCATTGAGTAGTTCCCTTCAACTTTCATGTTGAAAATGAAGTGTTTTGGTGAATGGTTGAGTGAGTATGGAGCTTCTCTAGCTCATCAATGGAGGAAATGGCACAAGGAAGAAGAAGAGTGAATTTTGGCTCACAAAACGTGCAATTGGACCTTTTATAGTGACCCTGCCCGCGTTTTCGCGCTAACTGTATCAGATTCCAGAGAGAAATGACCATCTGGTGTCCTCTGACGCTAATGACACCAGTTCCGGCGCTATCGACGCCATCCTGATATTAACGACATTGCATCTGATGTTATTCGCACCAAATTCCATAACTAATTTTTATTTTTTTATTTTTAACCTTGGTTATTATAAGATGTTTGATTTTGAGAAAGACAAGATTCCTCTACCTCTCTCTATACATAGTATATTTTATAAATTTTCATTGTAAATAATCTATAAATTTAATTATTATGTAATAAAATTGTAAAATAATTTTAATTATCACTAAATCATAAGTTACTTGTTTATATTACTTTTAAAATTATTATTATCAAAATTAACAAATTTATTATATATAATAATTTATAATTAAATAATTATATAAAATTATTTTTCATTATCATAATCATTTTTCTCATAATCTATTTATATTGACTTATGTCTTATATGGACATACTTTTCGAACTTAATTACATTCTTTGTATTAGTTATCGGAATTGGACGATTATAGTTTTCAAGTTTTAATTGTGTAAATTAGATTTTTTAAGTATTATAATTTTGTGATTTTATCTGACATGACATTGAATGATGGCCTTGATAGTGATGACATGACTAAACTATTATTTGCCATATGCTTGGTTTTCGCTGAATAGGTTAAATATTATTTCTTATTATCATGTTTTAGTATTTTTTTTTACTTTTGATATATTAAATTTTAAAAGTTTTTTATATATATTTTTGAAAATTTTATTTTGATACATTAAATTTTTTAAAATATTTTAATCTTTTATGTTTTAAAATTTTTTATTTTGTGGATATTTTCTTTTTTCAAGAAAAGTTAATATTTTGTGGATATTTTCTTTTTTCAAGAAAAGTTAATATTTTGTGGATATTTTAACCTACTATTCATCACTGGGGGAAGGAACTACAATGCTGAAAATGAGACTAAGAAACTCAGGTGTCTAGATGTACAGGTGGGAGTAATTTAGACTTTTATTGGTTAATTTTGTCTGCAAATGTTTTAGGCATTTGTTGTCAATTGATTTGTAACATCCTGCCAAAAGTGGGCATATAGAACTCAATTTGAATTTGTCAGAATTTTATTGTAGTCAATTAGGATTGGATAACATCCTTTTAGTCAAGGATCATTTGAGATAATCATCCGAGGCATCATTCTATGTAGAAATTAGTTGGTGAGTGAAAGTTGATTTCTGATAATTTATTGAATTGTAAATATATGATTAAAGAAAAAAAATACATTGATAGTATAAATTAGTTTTATAAAATAGTCATCTAATCACAAATAATTATATATGATAAATTTATTAATTTTATAATAATTAATTTTAAAATTATACAAATAGTAATTTGTAATTAGATGATTGTAAAAATTGTTTTATACTATTATTAGTGTTTAATCATTAAACTCTTTGATAAAATTATCTATTTAAAATAAATATAAAATGATAAAATTAGATATAATTGACAACCACCATTGAAGATTCGTGGCAAGTCTCTCTTTCATAGATTTGTTTTCTTTCTCTCTTCTGAGTTTTTAATTTCCTTAAGATTAGATTCGGATGAACTTTGGTTTGAACTTTTTGTAATTGTTTTACGTGGATCAAGTTATTGAATTCATAACACCTTCCCATGATTGACTGCCATTGAGAAATTGATTCCTAATCTAAATCTTGCATTTGAGAAATTTGGGTTTAGATTGTTCCAATTCAATAATCATATAATTCTTAAGCACAAGGATAGAAATAGATTGTATGCATTTGTGTGAATTACCTACACTTAATGCATGTTACTAATTTTGTTTGCCCAAGTAATATTAAGGATCATATTTGGAGAAAAGGGCTTACCGTCCAAGGAATTAAGGTTTAAAATAATATTAGAGAAACTAAATATTGATTATATAATATGAACATATTTTGAAGGGAAAGAAATTACCTCTAGGAAGAATATAGGAGATTCTGATACCTAAACACTTTAATTAATTAAAATTTCTAAAACTGTTTAATTGTGTTCTTCATTCTTTCAATTCAATCAAATCCTAAAAATTCCAGAAGTCAGTTCTTTCTTAATTTTTAGATTATAAAGTAATTATTTTATGAATAAACGAGAAAGTATATACCATAATAATAATTAGGCTTCTATAAAACAGCACACATACAATACAACTGCAAGACAATTTTACTAAATAACAGTTCTGTTTTGCAAATTTTGAACTTAAAATACAGTAGAGCACCAAGTAGGGAACAATAACTCTGAAGCCATCTTTCCAGCAGCACCTATGCGGTTTTTAGCACAATACTCAAATAAGTTCCCATCAAAGCAACGCCTCACAGCTTCTTTTGATAGATACCCTTGTTCATCCCTTGCCAGGACATACAAAACTTCCCACTCAAATTTACTGGCAGCCCTGCAGTTTGTTAAAAAAAAATCACCCATTTTCAGTTCAAGATTCTCAACATGTATGTGTGTGTGTATGCAAAAAGTTGAAAGAGAAAGATAGAGGACCAGCCAAAGAAGTCATATGCAACCCTGTTTCCTTCAGTCATGTGCCACAGCTCCTTCAATGTCAATTTATCAGGCACCTCACGTGCATACTTGCTGAACATGAATTCCAAATTTGCTGGCATGAACCTGCAATACTTGATGTTAGCATTCACCAAAAACAGGCAGCAACATGTCATTCTTCTTATTAATTTTACTTACCTTCCCTGTGTCATAGGTACCAGTGTCACTTCCATGCTTTGCCCTATGTTATATTTTTTTTTTATGTAAATTGGGAAAAAAGGTGAAGGTAGCCATGTCTGTGTTAGAAACCAGAACATGTAACAAGTAAGTGGAAGTAGTAATGTAAGGTAAATCAAATACACTAAAGTCAGTTTCATGTGAAGAGTGACTCAGAGGAAGAGTAGGATAACTGAGAGTTATATGAATACCAATCGAAAATATGAAGGAAAGAATCACATTGAAACCGAGTGCAGGGAATCCTACAAAATCATGAAAACAACAAAAAAAAAGGTGTCTCCTTCGTATTTAAAATAGTACTTCAAAATTGTGGATCAAATTAACAATAGACACGTATTAAAAAGAAAATTGGGTGAAGGGTATTAAAATCATGAAGATAAGCATAGAAACAATAAACAAGATTGAGAGTAGAGTACCCTTATATGTGTCCAATGGGTTGACGACACCATCATTGTCAAGGTCGAACAAGGATACATGCTGCTGAAGAACGGACATGTCGTTCTGTTTGTGGCCCCACGTGCCATTCACATTCTCTGTGTCAGGGGCACTCAAAGCTCTAGGCAAATCTGAATTTAAAAAAAAAAAAAAAAAAACTCCAATTCCCACCACAAGTGCAAAAGACAAACTTGATCAAACCCCATTAAAATTTGCTGCATTGGGACCCTTAATTAGATGACATCTTAGCTAGTGTGTCCAGAATATCATATTCTTTGATATCATCAAACCAAGAAAAGCAAAAGGATTAAGAAGAGAATGGATAAGAAAATGACTACATGGTTTGGGGAGTTTGGTGTCCAAGTCCTCAGGGACCTTTCTCTCAGCAGTGATTGGTGCCTTGTTGGCCACCGTAGCCATAGCTTCATGGGATGCTTCCACTGTTGCCATTACAATATCTCGTATTAGCGAACTTGGATGAAGAGAATCCCTTGTCCTTTTCTTTTCTTTGTAGAAGTTTGGAAGTGGTGGATGCTGAATAAAATTAACAGGGAAGAAGAAGAAGGGATGGTACACGCTAACAGCAACAGATTCTTCCTCGTAACTCGCGTTGCTGGTGTGTATTCTATTCGACACATGGCAACACAATCTTTTAACAATTTTGGATGCCTACATATCGCAATTTTTTTTCTTGTCTTCGTTCCAAATTTGTTAGTTGTTTAATGGTTATTTTGCCACGCAAGAAAGGAAACTTGACAGGCTAACTTAGCTAACAAATAGCGTCTGAATCAAGTCACAATTATTTGACGCAAAAAACTTGTATTTTTTTGTTTAAAATTATTGATTATTAGTTTAAAATTAATTTTAGATATATTTTAATATGTTTGAATTTATGTTGAAGAAGAATTAAAAATTAATTTTGTGTTTGAAATTGATTTTGAATATATTTTTATATGTGTGGGTTCACATTGGAAAAGGATTAAAAATTGATTGTGAATTTATAATTGATTTTGGGTATATTTTTATATGTTTGGATTCACATTGGAGAAGAATTAAAAATTAATTATGAGTTTATAAATGATTTTGGATATATTTTTATATGTTTGAATTTATGTTTGAAAAAAAAATTTATAATTAATTCTAAGTTCATAATTAATTACAAATTGAAACAATTTAAAGTAATTTTTGTGTTGAATTTTAGTTTTAACTTGATTTTTTATAAAACATTCAAACATACATCACATTACTTTAAAATTATTTTTAACCAAAATTAATTTTATAAAATTAATTCCATTGAAAATCAAATTTTCTTAACCTCCATCGAAATACACAATTAGTTTTAAGTCCATTACGCAGCTAAGTCAGTGAGACGCAAAATCAACCTCTATCTTAATTAGAGATAAGTGTAACAAATACGGAGCCGTTCAAACAGATGGAGATTAGTTTCTTCATCACGTACTTAACAATTCTACTCAACTCCAATAACATTATCTCTCGCGGTCACCTAGATTTTTAAAATTTTTTTTCTTTCTAAACACACACAAAAAAATGGAATGGAATATTTTATTAAAATGTATAAAAAAAAATAAATTCATCTCCACAAACTAAAAATGGAATGGAATATTTTTTGCCTCCTCTTTATGCTTCTTGTTTCTTTTGAATGTTTATGATTATAAGGTTCAAATCCAGGGACGGAAGTACATGTTACTATGTTAGAGTTTGGATTCTTTCATATTGCTGCACGTGGGCTGAGCTCATTTTGCTTGTCTTTTTGGTCAGTTTTGTTTTAATTAGTGAACATTGGACCCTTTGTTTTACATAGTTGATATATATATATATATATATATATATATATATATATATATAGGTCGTGGTTAGCGTGGGGACCTTCTCAAGTCCCCTGCCGTGGAAAAGAAAGATGGTCCGTAGGATAGAGATTTTTTTCGAGATGAGTGTAGTTCCACAGTAGAATTGTTTACACTGGATTATTTTATTTTTCTGTAAAAAGTTCCTCTCTTATGTTTCTTCTCCCTTTGCTTATGGCCTCACCAATCCAAGACACAAGTGCAAGACGGCGCTAAGCCTTCATCAGTTCACGAGAATTGGGAACGTTAAAGAGAAAACAACAATAATAATAATAATAATAATAATATTTTTTTTAAAATTGTAATCCAGTGTGGCAGTCCTACAATAGTCCCATACTATTCTAAAGAATATTTCATATCTAACGGGACCAGTTTCTCACAGTGGGAGACTTGAGAGAAGATTTTCCATGCTAGCCGCGTTCGTTCTCTATCTCTTGTTGTTATTGTTGTTTATTATTGTTTTTGGAAAAAAGATAATGAAGGGAGGTAAGTTAGTAAAACAGGGAGTATATATATCAACTGCCTTGTTTTATTTCCAAATAAATGGACCTTTAGATCCGTTCTAGATGTAAATATATTTGTTTTAAGTGCAGGTTTGTTTTAGTTAAATAATAAATTGTAAAATAACACATAAAAATATGTTCCAAAGAAGGAAATGATATAAAATTTATGGCTTAATTGCATTTTTTATTACCTGGTAATGCATTTACGCAATCTTAGACAAATTGTGTAAATTAGATTTCTCAAATTTTGCAAATGAAAAATTTTAGACACCCAAATTTCAATTGTGTAATTTTAGTCAATTAGGTTTCATAATTGTGTGATTGGAACTAATTTTCTAGGGACAAAAATCACACATTTATGATACCTAGGAGATTAAAATCATACAACTGAGATATTTAGAAACCCAATTGATTTAATAAAGTTTAAGAAACTAAAATCACACAATTAGGATACTCAAGAATCAAAGGTGCAATTAAGCCAAAAACTATATTTTGGTGTAAAGGTTTTATTATGCCTTGTCTTACTAATTAAATCTTCTATTTGTAATGAATTATTTTTTGTCCTCATCACTTGTTATTAGCTGATGTTATGGATTCAGTTTTCCTGAGGCATGAGGCTTTAGTTTTCTCCCCTGTTTGTTTTATTTTTCATACTCGTAAAAAAAACTCAAAAAAAATCATATAATAATTACAATGATAATAAATATGGATAGTTAGTTTTGACCATTTCATATTCACTTCTTATTGTTGTCAAAAAAATAATAGGCTTTTAAGAATAATCATTTTGGATCTACTTCTTGTTTGACTAATCGCAAGGGCAAAAATCAATACATAAATAAATAAACAAGAAAAATAAGTTAATTATATATCACATTTAATGAACATAATCGTCCGAAATCTATACTAAATTTTATTTACATGAATCAGTTTGTTTATACTTTAAAAAAGTGATTTAAAAAAAAAGAGACTCTTCTTAAAAAAAATGTTTTTAAAAAGAAGATACTTAAAAAAACAAAAAATTTCTTAAAAAACAGTTTAAACAATGACAATCGATTAACAAAGCAAAAAAATTATTTATTTTAATAAAAAAAAAATTTAAACAAAATTAAACAAACACACTCATTCGAATAATTAAAAAGTTACATCATATTAAAACCTTTTGTCTCCATGTGTGAATTAACATTATATGTGCACTTCACTTGGGCTAAAAGGAATAAATAAAACTCTATTGAATGTATGCATACAACTATCACCCTTTCCTTCGTGGCATTGAGATTTGTTATTTTCCATAAAAATATGAAATATGAGAATATATATTAGGATCTAAGGTGCTACACACTGATTACACTACACTACAGCATCGCTTCCATTCATTTTCCACAAAATAGACACAGCAGGGCAAGCAGGACCTGGAGGGAAGAAAGTGGCACCACAAACTTGGCAAAGAGGAACTTGAAAGTGACTTTGATTGACCATTTTGGACGTGTGTGTCCAGTTTCACTTCACTTCACACCACTCATTAGCAGCCTTTCGTACTCATCAGCAGCCAACATGCACTTTACTTTACCTTTTTAATTAATATTTTTCATCTCATTTACTGATAATAATTACTATTACAAGTTCCTTCCCTTTGCTTGCGTTATCAAAGTCAACAACTTGCAAATGGCGACTAAGAACAAACAAACAAATGCAATCATACGACTTGGACTAGAATCGGACGGCTCAGAACCAACGTGGCCCACACGTGTGAGCCGCATGATGTTTTTTTTTTTTTTTTTCCTTCACTTGTTACCATTAGCATGAGAGCTAGAATCAAAAGCAAAGGCGCTAGACTGACGGCTTTGGTTGGGGTTCTAACTTCTAAGATTGTTTTGTTTGAGTTAAACACGACAAACTCAAATACGTGTGCATTACAACTCCTAACCCCTCATCCTCTTCTTCTCTCTATCCCGTTTTTGGTTGGATTCTCAGCTTTTTAGATTCCGTTTCTGGTTTTTCCCAATTCCAAAGCAGTCTGTTATCATCGTCATCCCTTTATAGGTAAGTATTTCTGTTCACCCTTTCCACACGACCCTGCTTTTTATTATTGGCTTGCTTATGTTTACACGTAGGATTATTAATCTGTTAAATTTTGTATTTTTTTTAATGAAATTTCTTTGAATCTGGGAGTGTGGTTTTGATCTGTTCTGGTCTGAATTGGTGGTCTCAATGAACGTTTATTGGTTGCAAAAGAGGCATCTTGTTTGGCGGGTAACTTTTTTCTTTAATTTGTGGTTGTAAAGAGCGTGGTGTGGCAGTTCTGGTGTTTCTGTGACACGAAGGATGACACTTGTCAATGCTTGCTTTTAACTAACCGTGAATTTCAGTTTGATGACCGACCCCCTTTAACGCTTTCTTTTTTTTAAGCCTCCCTTGAACTGAACTCGTTTCCAATTTACCATTCATATTGGTATTTTCTATATTGGTCTTTGAGTAGCTTAGTTTTAAAATTCAACGGCAACTCACAATTACCACCACCCTTTTGTTTTTGTTCATGAGTGTGGCGGCTTCTTATTTATGACTTCAAGCTAATCATCTTTTCTTGTTGTTGTTGTTTGCTTTTTTTTTATTTTTTATTTTTATAGTTATAAACTGGCTTGTGCTGTATGTTAGGCTTCTTATTTCATGTTAATATGTTATTTACCTTGGCGATTTCAACTTATACTTTATTCTTAAGAATAAGCTTCAAGGCTAAACCAATGTACACACCTTGTGCCGGTGCCGCTGATTTTCCTTTTGTACCCCACATAAGTTGTAGATATTGTGATTCAAATTACATTTTTTTCTGAGCATTTGGCTAGCTTATTTGTTTCCTCATAATATTTTGCTATTCTTAGAATGATATCCATAAAAGTTTTGATGTGTTTGGGTATTGGACAATCATGTTGCAGTAGTTCTATCCGTTTTCTAGAGCTTTTGTGACTTGAACCCTTTACTTAGAGGATTAAGCTTAAAATCTAGATCAGTGAGATATGAAAAGGCAGAAACAACATTAGCTTTCCAAATTGCTGTATATCAATGGTGGTAAAGATAACTTACTAGTAGTGGTTGATTAGCTGACACAACTTGTTTTTTATGTTGAAATCAGGACAGACATAGCTGATTCACTTAGGAGCCTCGAGAGCTATGTCTACATCTTCTCGTGTTCTTCCCACTCCCTTGGAAAACAAGTATATGAAACCCCCAGATTCTTTTCAGCTTTCACCCGTCAGAGATCTGACTGCAAATTCTGCCTCATCAAATTCAATCAGAAGTGCTGGGAAGATGTTGTCTTCACCTTCTGAATGTCCCGATGATATCCCTTTTTCCTTTGTTTCTCAGACATCGGGCGACAATGTGTCTTCCGAAATTCATTCAACAGCATTCACTTCTCACCCTCAAGAAAATGAAGATCTTTCCTGGGGACCAGATCCATTTCAGGATATTCTTGGCTTTCCTGAAAATGTTTCTGTCCAGCATGATCAGGTGCAAAACAATGGTTGTTACATAAATGATGATAATGTCAAAAGATCTGATTTTGGGGAGTGGGTTGATCAGTTAATGTCAATTGATGATTCTCTTCACCCGAACTGGAGTCAACTTCTTGGTGATGACAATGTAGCAGAACCAAAACCAAAGGTTTGTGTCTCAAAGTTCAAGCTGATTACTGCAATGATTGTTCTCATCTGTGAAGTTACTAGAATGCATAGGTGGCATGAGGCATCTCATTTTTGGATGCCTCTTTGTGGTCTATGGGTCATGATTTTCATACATGAACTATACTATGCGGATGAAAATTAATTTAATCTTGATCTTTTTATCTTGTAATGACAGTGATAAATGATTTCTATAAATTCGCCTTTCTACATGGAGAGGGTTGTAATATTTTTGGTGCATTTAAGTGCTCAGTTCCTATTTCTATTTATTTCATCACCATGTACATATGAATTTGGGTATATAGTTCATTCCCTCTTCTCGTCTATGCTGTATATGTGATTCTTAAGAGTTTGAAGTCTATTTATCATGTAACCTTAACTTGTTGTTCAATAGTTCCCTTAGTTATGTATTTATTTCTATTGCACAAGTTGCAGAAACATATCCTACTCTGTTGATGCAGGCATCTCAGGTTCCTCAGCAGCAGCATATACCATCTGGAGAAGTTGTTGGCAATTCAGCATCAACTGCATCGCTGACTAAGCCTAGAATGCGCTGGACTCCAGAACTTCACGAGGCCTTTGTGGAAGCAGTTAATCAGCTTGGTGGTAGTGATAGTATGTTTACGTCTCCATAATCTCATACCTTCCCTCTGGAATTTTTCTTTTCATCTCATGATGTTAACAACTTAACATGCAGAGGCTACTCCAAAGGGTGTGTTGAATCTAATGAAAGTTGAGGGCCTTACCATCTATCATGTAAAAAGCCACTTGCAGGTACATCTGTGACTTATCATCCTCTTATATAGCTTAGAGGTGTATGTCAATTTATTTAATCTAATGTTTTTCACATTATTTTTAAATTTCAGAAGTATAGAACTGCCAGATATAAACCAGAGCCGTCAGAAGGTATGTAGAGTGTATTCACTACTTCTAATGTGCATATAACCAGGTATCAAGGAAGATGTTCTGTTTGCTATATCAAATACTTTTTTATATGAATTGCTCTTCTTCGTACTACTTTAGCCCTATTTTTGGATTGGGAGAAAGAAAATAGTTACGGAAGAACATCTAAAAAATTGGGAATTTCTCTTAATTGTTGAAGAGATAATGAAAATAAAAGTAGGGAGGAAAGATAAGTCTAGAAAACAAAAATTAAATTTTGGGGTAAATAATTATTTTATCTCTGAATGTGTAAAGCGCTGATAAATTCGTCTCCAAAATATGTAAATTCAAATTTTAGTCCCGGAAAGAGAAAAAAATATGACATATTCATCCATTTGTTAGCTTTGGTCTAATGAAAGAACTTATGTGCCACATAGGGACGAAAATATCATAAAATGATTGTCAACAGTAAATTTTCATTGGACTAAAATGTTTCCATTAGACTTATTTGACAAACCCCATATTTTGATTCATTTAAGGGTAAAATATAATTTAACCTTCATCTTTTCCTTTTTTTTTATCGTTACAAGCATGATATTACAATAAGCACTTAAAATAATTGGGAAGCAAACCTAAGTTTAAAGAAACATGATAATAAATATAATATTGATTAATAAACATAATTTGTCTGTTGCTCTGAAATTTGAAATTTTTATTGTGACAGCATTAGATATTGACAAAATCAAGTTGAGTCTCATTTTTTTTGTTTGTAAGGATTAACTTAATGACGGTGTAATTTTGTTTGATTTCATATTTTGGAAAAGATACTGTCACATTAAAAATTTCAGAGCAACAGACAAATTATATTTATTAATCAATATTATGCTTATTATTATGTTTGTTCTAATTTATATTAGTTTTCTTATTTTTTTTAAAATGTTTATTGTAATGTTTATACTAGCAATTATAAAAAAGGGGAGAAATGAAGATTAAATTATATTTTATCCTTAAATAAAATAAAATGTGGGATATAACAAATTAGTCCAATAAAAACTTATGACATTTTGGTTCAATCTATTCAGCAACTATGTTGATAATCATTTTTATGACATTTTTATCCTTATGTGCCACATAGATTTTTTTATTAACGGTTATGGACGGAAGTTGATGAATGCATTCGTCGCACTTTTTTGAGTTTTTCACTTTTCGGGGACTAAAATTTGAATTTTCATCTATTGGAGATGTTCTATACATTCAAGAATGAAAATGATTATTTATCCTAAATTTTTTCTCTTAATTTCAAAGTTCAAATTGTTTTCTCCTTCTGTCTCATCCAAACAAAAAGAAAGTGTTGAATGCTATTTTTTCTCCCATTCTCCATATATTTCAACAATACCATTTCTTTAGAGTTACAGTAACGGAAATTCATTTTCATTTTTGACAAAACAAAAACAAAAACGAGTAAGGTTGTGAATGAGTTCCTTTTCTATATGCCTGCAGGAACGTCTGAGAAAAAGGTTACTCCAATGGAAGAAATGAAATCTCTAGATTTGAAAACGTGAGTTCTCTTTCTCTGTGTGCGTGTTCATGTTAGTTATTGCAGAGTGTAATGTTTACTCAATGTAACTTTCCTCTAATTATTATTTCTTTTAAAATGAAATATAATCTAACAAAGATTGGTACAATTTGATTTTCGCCATTGGTATGATACTATTTTCATATCGTATATGAACAGTTGCTCCATAAGATTTTTTTGTCTTAAAATGAACAGTAACGCTCAGAAACATACTTGGGTTTTTCTTTTGCAGGAGTAAGGGGATCACTGAAGCATTACGTTTACAGATGGAACTCCAGAAGCGACTTCACGAACAACTTGAGGTAAGTAATTTAGTAATAGTTGAGATTTTCTTGAGGGGGAGTTTACTGGCTTTGCAAAATTTAGGCATGTTCTGATATTGTAATTTTGATGCAGATCCAAAGAAAGTTGCAGATTCAAATTGAAGACCAAGGGAAACGTCTTCAGGTGATGTTTGAGAAAGAGAGAGAGATGGGTGACAACAAGGTTAATGGCTCCTCGGACACAAACGAGGAAGGCGACAAATTTGAAAGCATTCCAAAAGCCACGCCTGAAGAGAAGGATTCAAGCACAAGAAAACAAATAGCAGGTGAAGCTGAAGAAGTGATCAATGAAGATGAAGCTGCACCACCCACAAAACGGGTGAAAAGTTCATAACAGCATGATCGTTTTATGGTTCTAGATTTGTTTAATATTCTTAGACTGGTTTGTACTGCATGGAACTTGTAGAAATATTATTGGATCCAAGGATGTTTCAACTTGCTCAATTTATCACAGCCAGAAGTTATCTTGGCTCATTGTGCTCCAAATTTTGTTATGATCCTCTTGACCTCTTCATATTGGGCCTTGCTTAAAACTCATCGTGTTTTATATTCGTTATCATATGGAAAATCAGAATGGAAGAATGAAAGAAATAATACATTTTCAAAAAGTTCAAAAGTGAAACGAAATAAATATTACTATTAATGATAAGATGAAATGGAACTTAAATAAAATGTTATGTTTCATATTATTTTTTTTCACAATTTAAGAGATACGTGATGAAATGGAATATAGAGGAAGTCACCAAGAAAGAAAAAAAAATGAAATCTAGAGGAATGGTTTCGTGTACCTTATTAAAAATAATTGAAGTTATCAATCTTTTTTTCGGTACTGTATTAATCTTATATATTGAATGAAAAATGAAACAGAAAGAAATAAAATAAAATAATTATATTAGTTATTATTTAAATTACTTAAAAGTAAAATGAAATAAATAATGAAGAAAAAAATATTTGATTTTAGTAGATATGTGCAATTTTTATATTATCAATAATAATAAAAATATTATATACCTTTAAAAGTAATTAGTGCAAATAAATTAATAAATCAGATATATTAAATTTTAATTAAACCAATGCATATATGATTAATCTAATTTATTTTTAATAATAAAATTATTATTATTAAAATTAACAATTTTATTACGATTAGATGAAAATCTAAAATCATTGTATTTTAATTACTGATCAATTATACGTGTAAAGTGTAAACATATCACAGATAAATGGAAGCGAGCTAAGCATGGTGGTGGTTGGTGGTGGTGCCAGCCGGAATTGAATTGAAGAGAGATGTTGTTTCAGGTGGGCGGGCAAGGCAGTCGCCCCACCTTCTTCGAGATGGCGGCGGCTCAACAACTTCCGGCGAGCCTCCGCGCCGCTCTGACATACTCCATCGGCGTCTTGGCCTTACGGAGACCCTTCCTTCACAAGCTCCTCGACTTCGAAGACGAATCCTTCGCCTTACTCATGCTCGTCCTCGAATCCCACACCTTACGAACCACAGGTTAAAAAAACCAAACACACACTCCCTCACTCATAACATTTAAGTTACTTACTCATTCCTTCTTTCTAGATGCTTCCTTTTCCGAATCTCTCTACGGCCTCCGAAGAAGACCAGCCAATATCGCCCTCAAGAATGACGACGCCACTACCAGCAACACCGCATTACGGAGGCGCCAGAGAGTTCTTTCCGTTCTTTTTTTGGTACACTTTTCTCGTTTAACCCTAATTGCTGCTTCTTCATTTTCTCGGTCCTGATTGAGTGCTGATGTGTTGAAACAGGTTGTGCTTCCGTATTTGAAATCCAAGCTGCATTCAATCTACAACAGAGAAAGGGAAGCCAGGCTTCAAGCCACTCTCTGGGGAGATGAAACCGAACAAGATTATTCACCGGTGTCAGTGCCAACCTCTGATGCCGGTGCCCCCGTTACAACGCGTGTCGCGAAGAGAGTTCAGAGAATTGTAGGGTTTTGCTACCCGTGGTTACATGCTAGTACTGAGGGTATGTCATATTCAAATACAGGTTACTCAGAATTAGGATTGACTGTTTATATCAACTTGATTTTAAGATTTCTATTTTTTTTCCCCCAAGGTTATGCTATGCATTCTGTCTGTCACAATTAATTAATTCTTTGGTGTCTGAATATCCTTAAAACTCTAATGTAAGATATTTACAAATTACAATGCAGGCTTGCAATTTGCTTACCAGCTCTTATACCTGTTGGATGCTACTGGATACTACTCGCTAGCACTGCACGCACTTGGGATTCATGTTTGCCGAGCTACAGGGCAAGAGCTGGTACACAATTAGAATTAGGATATTGCATTAAGAAAAATCTTCATTGTTTTGTGTTATTTGAAGGAAAATAAAAAATAAAAAACAAACGGCCATGCATTCATGCATAATTTTCATTTACTTTGGTCTATTATTTCTTAGTGTTTTTTCTTTTACTTTTTTGCACATGAGCAATATCACAATTCTCAAGCTTGCCATACATTGGCGGCAGCCTCCTTTTCCCAAAGTATAATTAAATGAAAAAACTTTTCCACCATGCCACAGTCGTCAACATTTAAAAATATTCTTACCATCTGGTGGTTGTTAAGTGCTGTAGTGTTATGGTTTGCATCTTCTGTTTGTTTGTGAGTGTGTGTTAAAGTGGTTAATGAGTGGAATTATGGAAGAAAAAATCTATTGGCTTGTAATGTTAGACTAAGTTTGTAGTTGTTGCTAATTTAATGCACAATCCTTCTGAGAACACCAACTCTTTTTTCAAATGCAATGAGTGGTTGTCTGCATCAATCTGTCAATGTACCTATGTTCTATGCTTGAAAATATATACACTAATATACTATTATTATTTGCCTTCTTCAATATGTCAGACTCAAATAAATAATTGAAAGTAAAAATTTGTGAGCTTTGTTTTGCGGATTAAAAACTTTATATTTGTTGGGTTAATTGGTGAAAGAGAAATTTGTCATTTCTGTTTGTATGATTGATTTTGCTCTTTTCTCCTTTCATGTCAAGATAGATGGATACCTCTTCTAGAATTTCAAAGATGCGTAACCGTGAACGCGAGAGACTTCGTGGGCCTCAATGGTTGAAGGTATGTGATTTTCTTATCAGTATAATGACTTTATCTTTCCCCGACTTTCCATGAATTAAGAAGAAACTGAAGAAATTGGTTATAATACTTTATAGACACTGTTCATGTTTTTCTGCTTTTCACATATAGACTGGCAATAATGTTTTTCTGCTTTTCACATATAGACTGGCACATAATATTGTCAAATATTTACTTTTTTTTTTTTTGTTTTGGGGGGGGGGGGGGGGGGGGGGAGGTGTTTAAATATTTGCTTTTCACATCTAGAAGAGTTAAATTTAGAAATCATTGTGTAAGGTTTTATGAGTATATTTCTGGATAATAAACTGTCTTTATGGGTTGGTATAACAATTTAAGATAAATTGTCATTACATCTTTTTTATATTTTTCCATTATTAAACTCTGTGGCTTATTTGTACTTTTTCTTTGGTGAGTTTACCCTCACATATTGACTATCACCATGTTTTTAAGTGAAATTTTATTTTGCTTCCTTTCTGATTTTTGTTTGATAAAATATCCTTTCCTTTCTTATTGTTTCCCATTTATTTCTTACATTTAAAGACCTTAATTTCTAAAATTGATTTTGTAACAAGTAATTCTAAGTCAGTTTTAATTAATTTTAACAATAAGAAGTACTAATTATTATATTATATTGTGTTATGTTTGTTTTTTGCACCTTTAACATTATTAAATATATATGAATGATGTTCCTACAAATAAAATCTTTATAATGTTTTCCATAAAGTCATTGCAATCAAGCAATTCAGAAGTAGAACTTATATAACTGGTGCATTTGCACCTGTAGCTTTCAAGTTCACAAATCTTATTGCACCTGCATAGTGAGAAACTTACTGTGTAATCAAATCCTTTATGTCTATCCAGAATAATATGGAAACTTTCCTTCTGTATATAAAACTCATGATAATGCTGACTGTATGAATTAATGTTCTGTTTTGTGCTCCGTTTTAATCACATGATTATAATTATATGATGTATTCGTATCTCAGACATTGCAAGGAGCATTGCTCAGCTGTACGTACACTGTACTTGACTATGCACAAACCGGTTTGATTGCAGCAGTGTTCTTCTTTAAAGTGAGATGGCTAACCCTTTAAATATATATTTTTCCCTTCTTTCATTGTGTACTAACAATATGCTGAAAGATGTACTAACAATGTTGTGGCTTGGTAGATATTATTAGGTTAGTTTTCAATTTTAGATTTGATTTTCCAATTATCAAATATTGCTAATAATGGGAGGTTCAGTTTATCTCAAGTTTGACTTGTTCTGTCTAGAGGCCCCCTTAAGTATGCCTTCTGGTGATATGCTGCTAAATAGGTTAGCTTTATGTGCCAATTACTAAGGAGCATAATAATTAACACATCACCTATTTGAATTTTGTAGATGATGGAATGGTGGTACCAGTCTGCTGAGGAGAGAATGTCAGCTCCTACAGTATATCCTCCACCACCTCCTCCTCCTCCACCAAAGGTGAAGAAACAAATTTTAAGCTTTTCTCCCACCTCTCTTTCTCCATCGGTAGTTGTTTTGACTTTATTTTACCTGAATGACTTATTCTGGACAAATAAATTATAACTATTTTAAAGTTTCATTGTAAAAGCTTCTTTTTCACTACATTATATATATGATGTGTCACGCTGTCAGTAATTAGGATTTCAATGTAATTATGAAAGATGTGTTGGTTCATTGCCTAAAGGATCTGTGAATCTAATATCTAATATATAATATAAACAGGTAGCCAAAGAAGGGATACCACTACCACCAGACAGAACAATTTGCCCCTTATGCTCGCAAAAGCGTGTAAATCCATCTGTAGTTACAGTTTCAGGATTTGTCTTCTGCTATGCTTGCATATTTAAGTATATTACTCAGGTGAGAGCTCTAGACTGACTTTTCACGATTCTCTATGCTGACTTGATTGCTAAATTTAAGCTATTGGAATACAAATCACTCTACCTAACTTTAAGTTTTTTGATAGCCAGAAGTTGCATAATCCCACTGTGCTTGTCAGATGGGATCACTCAAACAACTGAATAACAATGTTAACTCACGAGTCGTCACCTTTTTTTTTTTTTTTTTTTTAACTTTTTCTTTAATGCTAGTTTTCGTGTTTCCCCATTACAGTATAAGCGCTGCCCAATTACGTTAATGCCTTCAACAGTTGACCAGATAAGGAGACTTTTTCATGATGTCTAGGCCAGTTGGAGCTGGGGTTGGTAGAATTACAGTTATCTGGAGTACATAAGCAAAAGATTCCCAATTATTGTTGTACTACTACTACTAATGTATATAGTATATCTTTCTCTTTTAGTAAGTGTAAGAGCTTAATAAGAGGCATCATTTTTGTTATTTTCTCCCCTTATTCATTCGTTTATATATATACACACACACACGTCATTGTCGCTCAGTAGCACTGCTGGTGGCTGGGCACTCTGCTTCGGCAAATGAACTATTGCCAATACAAGAAACATACAAATTAATTACTACTCGATATTTGCTCAAAACAATTACGAAAGTAAGAACTTCAACTTAGAATAATCTATGCATAAAATGATTGAAGAACTGAATGATATACTAGTAAAGAAATGCATTTTTGTCACGAATATTTTTCCAGGGCTACAACAAAAATCACGATTCTGTATCACAGAGAGAAAAAACCGCTTGTAGGACCCTAGCTCAAACTTCTGCAGCTCCGGCTTCAAACGCTCGTTCTAGTCTGGTCTGCAATGCAGTTGAACTCCTCTTTGGTTTCACATCCTGCAATACAAGCAGTTCTGATTTGTCTACTAACTAATAGTAATGTATAAAAATAAAATCGTAATTCTGATAATTACCTTTCCACTTTTGTTGAATTCCAAATCCATGGTCTGCTCTGTGTGACTCCAATAGCTCCCGACAGTACCTATGATGGGTGTCTCGTCAGGACTCCGGCTTCTAGACCTTCTTGAAGATGCAGATAAAGAGAACATCCTGATCTCTTCAACCGTTAATGCTCCTAAAATTGGCCTATCCTCGTGACTCCAAGGTGAGCCTCTTCTTCCTTTTGGTGTTTGTTCTCCCACAGAACTGGTATTGTTGACGGAAATCGGTGTGGTTTTGGATGATTCAACCAACCAGCTCGAGAGGCTGGTGTCTACCCCAATTTTGTCATCGAACCTCTGCTTTGCCTTGCGGTTTGACAGCTTCAAACTAGGCCCTGGACTAATGGGTATGTTGATATCTTTCACTACCATGTTGATGTTTTCTTTATCGTTCTTCAGGGTTGCTTTGACTACCCTGCCTTTGGTAAGATTCTGAATTGGATTCAGCACTGAGGAAACATCTGGAATCTTTCCTTGTGTGATGCTGTTTGTAGCAGGGGCTGGCATTTGACTGTTAACTTCATTCTCCGCTTCAGCTGATGAAATTCGTATTCTAGAATTAGCGGACAGAGAAAAGAAAGATTCTGAGGACTCTTCTTGAACCCATGTTTGGTTAACATCAGCGCCTTCTTCCCCTTTTTTCTCGCTGGGAGGATCATCATCATCTTTAAGTGTAGCATCCAAATCACTAACATTTAAATTAATATCGTCGTACCCGTCATCAGGGCAATCTCGATATCTGTACTGAGTCACAGGGTCCTTCGCTTTCTCTTTTTCACCTTCATTCTTGATTAATTCCTTGGTTTCTTCTCCCTTCTTTATGGCATTCAAACTTGGTTGCTTGGTGTTCTCTGATGGCTTCCCTTCTTTAACACTTGGGGATAACCCAAATGCTTCTTTTGTGCATACGAGTGGTATAGGACTGTTAACTTCAGGCTCGGCATCTGAAGCTTTTTTCCTAGAAGAAATGGAGAGAGAGAGCAGTGACTCCGAAGACTCTTCTTGATGCGATCTTTTATTAGACTCATCTATTTGAGGTGCTTCCTCTTCCCGCTCCTCCTTGGTTTCAACACTCTTATTCGATTGCTCTTCATTTTTTGTTCTGAAAGCGTAAATGACAGGATGATAAATATCTATCATCAAAATACTAAAGGAATGAATGGATTGCTTACTTTGACTCTGCTATGCAATCAATGAGTTCTTCAACATCAGTCTTTTGCCGTGCAAGAGGTTCAACGGCTCCTTCTCCCACATGGGTCTGTAACAAACAAGTTTTGAGAAACAAAATAGAGATGAAGGAAGGAAAGTGAGGTTTTGCTTGCTTACTTGGGCTTCATTGGCGGAACGCAATTGGTTCCTCCGTTTAGAAGTAGGAAAGCAAGGTAGAAAGCACCTCATAATTAACTAATTGATTTTGTATAAAAGTGACTTTAATTTGCTGCTTCTACAGAAGAGAGAACAAGAGTGAGAGTGACTTGAGGAACAGAACAGAGAAAGAGAACCAAACGGTCATGAAAAAGCTTCGGAATCTCGGAGCGGAGCTTTTTCAAATTTGACCGTTAAGATTCCCACATCAATTTGGGCCCTTGCATGATGCTTGAGTGCTTCTACAAGTCTTTGGAAACTGTATTCTCGCACCGTAACGTTCCAGAAAACTAGACTATTTGACTTTAATTAATACTACTAGTATTTTTATTTTTTTTAAATGTTAACCGAACTTAATATAAATATATTTTTATTGAAAGAAAAAAAATTATGTTGTTTATAATTTTTTTCACTCTTTTATGACTTTTCTAATAAATATTTTTTCTATTTAATTTATTAAGGGTATTAATTTGTAACACTTTTTCTTTTTTTTATACTACCACTTCCTCTGTTCCTTTCTACTTAAAAACTAAAAAATCTAAATAAATTTTCTTGATTCTAATAAAAAATTGTAGATGTCTTATTTTACTTTTTTTTCATTTTTATATGTGAATTAATGAAGCATTATTAGGTGAAAATAAGGATATAGTAATTGATACAAAAAGTAATTAATATAATCTTAAATTTTATAAATGATAGATAAGTGAAAACATTTTTTTTATAAAAAAAAAAAAAGCAATTAAAAAGGCCCGAAGAAAGAGTAATATTTGTTCTGAATTTTCAATCTTCAATAAAATAAAATGAGTGAAAAGAATTAAAAGCACTCAATAAATGGTATTAAACAACTGATAAAGAAATACTATTAAATATCCTTTAACAGTTAAGCGTGTCATAATAATAATAAAAGTCTTGCTAACAAGTGTTATAAAAATATTGGTTAACAACCTAAAAGGAGAAAGTATTTAATATGAGAATTATAGGGAAATGTAAAAAAAATTATAAACAATACAATTTTAAGTATCTCAGTGAAAATTTCATTTTATTTCTTTAACCAATAAAAAATTTAAAATTATGAAGAAAAAATATTTCTAAGTACACTTGTTAACATCTGTGTAATAATAATAATAGAATGCATAAGAAACTTTTACTACAGTGTAGCAAAAATTAAAATACTATTTTATCTGTAAATATATTAATTCTTTTTAATTATTCTAATAATTTAAAGAAAATATTAAATAAACTATACTGTTTTTTTTCAAGGCAAAAGAGAATAAATAAACTATATTGTTAAATGCTTCTACAGCAAGAATATAAAAATTATAAAATTAAATAATAATATATTTTCTGCAATTAACATTGGAGCAACTTAAATATAATACCAGCTTTTAAAACTGTTATTTTGAATGAGTCCTGAAGATTTTATTTTAAAAGGAGCGTTTTTATTAACATATTGTACTAGTAAACTAATTGAGATCTTTTGTTAAAATTCAAAATAAGTTGATTGTAAATGAGAAGGTTTTTATGAGTTATATTTAGTTTTTACTCTCATTGAGTCACATGACTTATCTTAATCCTATATATTGAGTATTTGATTTTTATTTTTCATAATTTTAATTTTAAATTTAATTTGATTTAAATTTCAAATCTTAATAAATTATATTAAATTAAAGATATTTTATTTTTTTAGATAATTGAATTTTAATATTATTGTAATTTTAATCTAGTCCTATATTATAAATATTGTAAATAAGCATACACAACTTATCTCAATTTGACATTCTTAATATTTTTCTTTTTTTTCTTCTATAACTATTCAAAAAAATTCTTGCTCTACTCTCAAGTTACTTCCTTTTATTTTTTTCTAATACAGTGAGATTACACGTCTATTAAACTCTTATTGTATTATTCTCTGAAAGAAAAGAGTGTGAACATATAGTTTCTGTGTACTTTCTTGTCTTTCACTGTTCTGTAACTACATGAAGGATAAATAATTGTTGGGTTGTGAATTTGGCTTAATAATAAATAAAGCTAAAGGGAATGAGGGCACATTTTAATTGAAGTTGAGGTACAGTTGAAATAGAAATGAAAGAAGAGAGGGGAACATCATGGATTGGACACAGACTACCAGTAAATGCCAAGTGGCACCACTTCTCACTTCCCTCCACACAGAGACACCTGTGAATTGTGATTTTGTGGCATCAAAATACTGCATTTCACTCATAACATATGGACCTCTTCTCTCTTTTTTTACCCCAACCTCAACTCAACATTCTCATTCATTCACCTTCCCAGGTTTTTTTAACCAATATGTGTATAAATAAAAGAAAAATAGAAGGGACGGGTAAAGAAAAGATAAATGAGGCTCAAAGTTTCTTGTCTTGCTCACGGAATGTGTCTTTCTTTGCCACTTTTGCTTAGCCAGTCATCATGTAATGGCCTCCCATTCCATTCTTAATTTGCAATGCCTGTATTATTAGTTGCCACTTCCTTCCTACCTTCATCCAACTTTGATCACGCTTTTCTTGTGTGTATAGACAGGATCACCATATTATGCTAAAATTTTGTATCTATCTTTTTTCTTAAATATACACAAATTTTAATATGACTCCACACTTATCTAGTTTCTATTTCTAGCAAGAGAGATATACACAAAATTTCATCATGGCCCCACAAAATGGTTTGTGTCTTTAGTGAAGTTGGAACAAGACACGAGTTTGGACTTTATGGATCATGAAAAGCTAGCTAGTCCATGAAATTTTTTGAGAAAAGAAGAAAGGAGAAACATTTTTTATGAAATGGAGGCATTGAATCAAAGGTCTATTGAGAGAGTAGTTTCGCATAGAGCCCTTCAAATGGGAACCTTATTCCCATGTCAGATTTGTGTTGTGGGGTCTGTCTTGCCTTTTCATCTTGGCTGCTCTCACTTCTTTGGGCACTTTACAGCTTGATCGCTTTTCATTCTCAACCATGTCAGTGCTTAATTTGTCTTGGAACTCTGATCCCAATAACAACTTCAGTGAGTCATTTTCCATCTCACCATTACTATAAGTCTATAATTATTACTTTAATTTTATGTCTCTGTTGCCTTTTGAAGTTTATAAATAGAATAGGAGCAATTCAATTTACTTTATAACTGGTTTAACAAGTCAAACGTAATTTTGACCAAAATTTTGCACAAGAAAAAAGCAAGGCTCATAGCATTTCCCATTAAATTTTTGTTTTCTTTTTTTGCTATGAGTTCCTACCGTTTTTTCCTAAATTTAATGCAAATAATTATTAAATTCAGTTGAAACTTTAAGGAAGTTGAAACAAGCTTGATGAGTATGACTTTTATGACTTGTAACCGAAGCAACTTGTAATTATACTAATGTTTATACACTACGCACATTGTTTTGCTTTGCACGATCACTACTACAATAAGAACAATCTTACATGTACCAACTGTTTATAAATTATAATACGATGAAACACATAAAACTGGTCACTTTAATGTAGTAACCCTTTAAATAATGTTATTTTTGTTGCTTCTTATGGTGACAAGAACAGACTCCAATTTTAAACCTAAGGAAAGAGAGAGATTAAAGGATTTGAAGAGCAGAGAAGAGAGAGAGTCTTTGCTTTAATCAGCTTGCTTGGAGTTTTGTGTTGTCTAAATCTGAAAGTGAGGGCAATGAGTGCTTGCTGAAACTTGGAAATAGTAGGTCCAGTTTGCCTAAAGCCCCTCATTTGAAAAACTGCAAGGTGAAAACGCAGCTATATGACCGTCTCAATAAGCACACAGGATATCATAGCTTTCCCCCATGGACCAGTTGGAAAGGATTGTTGGACACCCTGCTTAATGCTTATCCACTGAACAGATTAAAATTTCAAGGCGTCAAGCTGTATTTGAGGGTGCTTATCCACCTTGGGTATGTTTCTTAATTATTAGTACTTTATTATGGACTCACTGACATTATTATTTTAGGAAACTATTATCATATTAGTTTTGTATTTAATTAGGATTAGGATTTGATTACTATTGGGTTACAGATGCATTATTATGTAATGGAGTTTTGATATAAATTATATAAATTTTTTCAATTATGGAGTTGTTGGTTATCTTATCATAAGTCACCTTTGTCAGTACAAATTCCAACATTTAGGATACAATTGTTATCTGAACAACAGCATGTAAAGAAGATTCATGAACTGCGTCATTCAGATCATAAAAATGACACTTAGGTTTGTAACTAAAAAGAATGTTGTAATTACTTGCCACTATATATAGAAGCTTATGAAAGATTGCAGGATCTGATGAAGAGAACTATCCTTTAACTAGATAAGTTCAACGTGACATATGGATCCATCAGCATCCATTAAACTGTAACAACCCGAATGTCAAGTTTCTTCTAGCTGACTGGGAGAGATTACCTGGCTTTGGCATTGGTGGCCAGATTGCTGGAATATGTGGGCTTCTTGCTATTGCAATCAATGAAAGAAGACTTGTCACTAACTTCTATAATAGAACTGACCATAATGGATGCAAAGATATAATTATTGTGGTCAATACTATAGCACTGTACCATCTTGTGGTTGTTCAATTAATTTTGAACTACTTATGTACAATGTGAACATTGGCTAGATACTGTTACTGTAACTGACACCCGTGTTCATACAGGATCTTCCCGGTCTAGTTGGAATTGTTACATCTTTCTAGAAACTTCACTAGAATGTCGTCAACGTGCGTTGGAACTCATGAGAAGTGAAGATGAATGGAGTAAAGGAATTGTGACTTCAAAAGAAAATTATACATCAAGGCGTATATGGGCAGGACCAACTCCAATCACAACAAGATGCTGGAGAAGAACATACAGACATGAATATGCTCTACATCTATATACCTATGGGAAGAATGAGAAGGGGGTATTAGTATGAATATGCTCAAATACTGCGACTGTGTTGGATTTTTCAGCTTTCTTATTCATCATACTTGTTAATCAATTTGATTTCAGGAAGTCATAGACAAAACCAAAGAATATTCTGGTTGGAACTTTCACTATACCGAGGTAAGACGCCAAGGTAGGACTAATGTGTCAATGGCGAAGTATGAAGCAGGCTTGGGGAGGGAGAGCAGCACTAATTACCCACTGGTTAATTTCATGATGGCTGCTGACTCCGATTTTTTCGCTGGAGCGTTGGGGTCAACGTGGTGCTTCCTCATAGATGGAATGAGAAATACTGGGGGAAAGGTAATGGCTGGCTATTTGAGCGTCAACAAGGACAGATTTTGGTAGGGACTGTAAATTAGAGTTTGTCAACAATAATATGTTGTCTATATAGATTTTTTTATTTTGCATTTTTAGTATAATAATATAATTTCATTATACATGCCAAAAATAGCACTCCATCTATTGAAAGTAATTAAAGAGCAAAATACTTGGAACTTGTTCTTTATCCATTATTATTTCAGTTGCCCAGATTTTATCCTAGTTCCTGGGGCTGGGGGATTTGTAGGCGATTCGTGAAATAGTGAATTTAGTTTATACCACCCAACTTTCAATTCAATCATAAATCCTTTTAAAACATCCAAAATCTTGAAACAGTTAAAACTGGAGATTACCACTCACGAAAATGTAAAAATCGATAATCATCGACATAGGTGTAGATACAAATAGTTGTATCGAAGGACAACTAGAATGAAGCCAAGCGAGATTTAGGGAGCAAAACACTTGCCCTTCAATTCCTCTTCACTGGCAGTACAACAATTTATAGAAGACAAAGCTTTCTTCGCGATACGAGAAAAAAAAAATAAAGGCACCTTTTTCTTAACTAATAACAATTGGTTGGCCAAGAAATTTCTAGTAAATTCTTGGAGAAACCCTCCAACATAGAACTGTAACGTCAGTTATGGCGTGCACAAAGAAAGACTCTTTGGCAACAATTATCAAAGCCGCAATTTTACCCAAAGATACCAAACCACGATACTACTGTTCTTCTTCTACATCCTCCGTCCTTTGATGCTGCACTCCATCTCCACCTTTTGCCGCTGTTTGCTTCTTATGTTTCT
This sequence comes from Glycine tomentella, assembly GCA_007407185.1. NCBI lineage: Eukaryota > Viridiplantae > Streptophyta > Magnoliopsida > Fabales > Fabaceae > Glycine > Glycine tomentella. Next base: position 75,057 of record PYAF01000412.1, read on the forward strand.
TACTTCTGGCTTTCTTCGCCTTCATTCTGCGCTTCTTCTCATTGGCGTCCACCCATTTGTAGTCCGCAGGTATGCTGAAAGGATCAACTTCGTCCTTATATCTGTGACTATCTGAGTCACTGGACTGCCCCCCACGACTTCCTTTCATCCATGAAATCCATGAACTAGACCCCTCTGATTCCTTGGATTTGGCATCATAGAAATGTGCTGGGCTGGAGAGCGGAGTTGAAAACTCCTCTACTGGCTGAAGCTCCTCAAATTTCGTAAAAGTGACAAGCACCCGGATAGTAGGAACTATTGGGATGGCGACCTGAGTACCAGATGTTATTAGCATTAAAATCAGAAGCTTTTATAAAAAATAAAAAAACTAGCATGGATGCTGAAGCTTGCCACAAAACAGACAGTGACAGATAAGTAGAATTCAGGCATAAATTGCACCAACACTCAAAAACACAATTTGATTTCTTCATAAAAAATTGATTTCTTGGCACAGTTTAAAATAACAATCAACAGTACAGAAGTATCATGTGATGATTTTAATCACTCAAAGAGACACCTACAATCTACTCATGCAGAAATATCAGTACAAGAATCACAACATAATAAAAATAAACTCATTTCAGTCAGAATCTCATCAAAGTTGTGAAACTTGAGCATCTCGCCAGCTTCAGGAAAAATTCAAATGTTGGTATGTGTATATATAAGCCAATGTTGTCAAAAATCAGGTGTAAGATTGTAAAATTGCACAATGTTACATGTTTTGGAGGGGCTCGCTGCTGAAACAGAGCTAAAAACTAACGTACCCCAGTGCTGCTGAAACAGAACTGTGATCATAAATTGGTATGATCAGAGATTCAAAGTGAAATCGCCAATCTAGCTCATAACATCGTGGCATCAGCAATTTTTTGCAAGACAATTTTGGCTAATGCAGCTGGGTTTCGCAGGTCGAGTTTCACAACCCAGTTTGCAAAAAATATATAAATAGATAAACAAATAACTTCAATATTATGATTCCATCACTCGTGCCTACTCTCTTGGTCTCTCCCAAGATGCACTTTGTCTTCACATGCTCAAATCTCTCCCATTCCCTCACTCCTTGCTCTTTTTCTCTACTATCTGTCTTCTCTCTCTGTGTTGACTTTGGCCTTCTCTGTTCTGACTTCAGCCACCTGCGTTTCTGGTCTTAGCCTTGGATTTTGACTTCAGCCATCTGTGTCTCTGCCTTGTCTGTATGCTGATTTCAGCCATCTGCAACTGCATTTTGGCCTTGGGTTCTGACTTCAGGTCATTTGTTTGTCTTGATTTCAACCTCTATAGTTATCTGGTCTCTCTGTTCTCTCTGTGTTTTGGTGCTTTCAGTACTTATTATGACCATGAATTACAGGTATGAATTTTCAATTTAAGTTTACCTGTTTAGTTAAATAATGTGATTTTGACGTTATTTTTTATTCATACAAGTGTAATTTTGTATTTTCTTTCAGTATGGTTCTAAGATCTGTGCATTACAATCTTGCTATTTTAGCTCACTTACGGCCTACAAAAAACAGCTACAGATAATATGAGCATGCTGTACTGTAAGGGTGCAGAGCAAACAGTGCATAAGAAACAAAACTAAGGGTTACGGTATTTAGATTACCTTAACAGGAAAAGTTCCATGAGGTAGCTTAGTTGTCAAAAGCTCTCTGAGTCTTCTAATAGCCTTAACCTTATTTGCTAAGATGTCAAGCAGAGGCAGCAGCTCATCAGTTTTCAGAGGGAAGTCTGGTGTCAACCACAACACAGGTCTTAAACCCTTTTTATACTCACTCTCATTCTTTGACTCATTGTTTGCTCCTTTTTTCTTCTTCTTTTTAATGTTTTTATCTTTTCCCTTCTTAGAGTCTACACTATCCTCCCTCAGAAAGTCAGATGCTAACTTTTGCTGATCAGCTGATCTCTGATTGCTACCTTCTGAGCCAAACCTGGAATTTTTCTTCACAGCTTTGGAATCCTCAGGATCATCACTGCTACTCTTCAAACTTTTCTTGTTCCAACCAAACCAGCTCTTCTTTTCTTTAACCACACCATTGGCTTCAGAATTCTCACAGGAAGCTGCAGAACCATTTTCTTGACCATCAAAGGCTCCATGTTCCTCATCCTCATAAGTACCATCAGAGTTCCCCATATGCAGTGCAGAATCTAATTGCATTCTTTCCTCTGCAGTCAATACATCATCA
>PYAF01000412.1:77372-93650 GCA_007407185.1 Glycine tomentella
TCTCCTGACGCCTCCAATTTAAATGGGGAACAAGCTCAGCCTGAGTAACATCAATACCTGGTCTATACATATTTGTCTGAGACATCAAGGAAACTTCATGAGCAACTTCAGACTCTGTTGGTTGTGTACCAGCTCCTTCCAAAGCATTTGTGATTTCCTTCTCCTTATGAGAAAGAGCAATCAAAGAACCAGGTGGCAGAGTTAAATTACCCTCCTCTGCAACATAGCCCTCTCCAAGGAACAAAAATGTCTGGTCCGATCGCTGGATGCGTAAGCCATCAAAACCAGCAAGGGTCATATCAGCACGAAGATTAGACCCACGCTTCCAAATCCGATAAGTATCTGAAGGAGCTATTCGCCCAATAAAAGGAATAACAGAGCTCTCAAAATGAAAACTTATCTCCATATAAAAATCACTAATTCGAGATGCCGAAGCAACAATGCGGGGAAGTCTACGACACCATTTAGCCCAAGCCAGAGGTTGATAATGCCGTGCAATAATCATGGCAATTGCTTCCTCTCTGGTGCACACTGCTTCTTGGAGAGCACTCCAACCATGCTCATTCTGCAGACTCCAATCTGCACCAGCAGCCATCAGAACCTCAGCAGAGACTGGATCCCGGAGACGCACTGCAAGGTGAAGAGGAGTCTCCCTGCCAGGAACATCACGCCGATCAATAAAAGAAGAGACCTCATCCGCTTGAAGTTCAGCAGCAATAGATTCTGCTTCTGTGTTGACTTCACCAGCCTTAGCAAGCCTAGGTAGGGCGGAAACAATACGCCTTAGGGTAGCATGGTCGCGCCTGGCAACTGCCAAGTGAACAGGGCTGTGTGCATATTTACTTAAATCTTCCATCATTTTGTCTCCCGCCTCTCTCTTATCCCTTCTCCCCGCTCCTAGGCTACTACTATCATGAGTGATTCCATTGGCTTCCATGGTCCGTAAATCTTGAGTTACAAAGCAGATATAGCATAGGCTGCACTCATACCTTGGCCTTTCCTTAGACACTCAAATCAACACTTTCCATGGTTCCCATGACAAAGGGAAAACCACCAAAATGGGGTAATCCGAGTTTATATGCTGCCCAATTTTGAACCCTCCTCTCCCCTGCCACAATCAACTTGCCAGAGATTACTTCGCTTCACTGGCATTAACGGCTCAGAAACAAGAACACGACAAAAAGTAAGATTTGGGGAACTGTTTTTGGTCCAAATTCTCGAGTCCAAGTATGAAGGAAGCCGATCCAATCAAATCTGCAAACAAAGTAAATCTGAGCCTAAACCACCGAACAAAGATTCACAGATAGAGCGCCAAGATTTACAATTAAAAAACACTGAGCGTTTGTTCATTAAACAATTGTAACCGCTTCCAGAAAAAGAAAATGTTGTAAAACAAAAATTAAAACCAGAGAGAGGATTAAGGAAGTAGAATAATAGAGAAAGCAAAACAAATTAAGAATTAGGGAGGAAAAGAACAGAATAAGATTGGTGTGCTGGCAAGAAATAAGTAAATAGAGGAAACAAGAATCAAAGACCTGGCGAGGGCGAGAGAGCGGTTGAGATCCCAGTTGATAGTTTGGAGGGTTGCAAGGAGCAGCTTGCGCTGGAGAGATGGTTAGGGTTCTTCGTTCAGACAAACAAGTTCAAACTCGCACGCACGCACTCGCGAATTGAAATTGAATAGGAAGAGAAAGAAAAGAGAAAGAGGAAGATCGGACGGTGGGAATGGAATGGGAAAGATGAGATCGAAGGGTGAGGATGGATGGGACCATTAATGCAGACAAATGACAACACGACTCAAAAGGACTCGGTCCTCCACTCTGACTCGGAGGTCCCTTCCCAACATCCCGCGCTCTACTGTTTAATCACTTTAATGCGCCTCTTTTCACTAACACTTGTTTTTTTTTAATGCTACTTTTGCTCTATTTTTTTTTTTTACAAATATATATGGCTATTGACTAACATATGAATGAAATCAAACAGTCAATATTTTTTATTTAATATTATCATAATTATAATTTTAGACTTTCAAGTAATATTCCAAAAATATATTTTGTTGGATCAAATCATGTCTTTTTCTATAAATTTAACATGTCAATTCAACTTTTAATTTTTAAGTAGAATTCAAACTCATATGCTAAGATAACATTTTATTATACATAAAAAATCACCTAATATTGAATTATTATTGGATTATTTGTAAATATTTCATCCTATAAATTTCAAATATCTACACGAACAAAATAATTTATACAAATAAGAGTAGTGAATTTTACATCATGAGTTAACTTCTAGAATTAAATTATGTATAAACCAAATTTTAAGACATTCACGAACATAAGACTGTGTTTCTTTTCAAACATTCTCATTCTTGATGAACGTCTATTTCCATTTAGGAAAAAAAATGAAACTAAAAGGATTGAGGTCAACTGAATTAAAAAAATTCGTGTGAATGCAAATAAAGTGGCGATGAGGCCTAGTTTTTTTTTTTTTTTTTTCCATATATGCCATTTTACCCCTTATATGGTATACTTTATTTCAAAAAAGACAAAATTTATATTTATTATTTTTTTACTGTATATTTATTATTTTATACAATGATAAAAATATCCTTATATATAACTTTTATTATACAACTAAGTAAATAAGGGGAAAAAACATAACTTTTTTCTTCTTCTCAAATTCAAATAATTTAAAAATGAATAAATCGTCAATATAATCCACAAACTGTTACCCTTTAACCTAGATGAATTCTAAAATAACTCAAAAAGTATATATCAGTCATATAAAATTTTGTTATGTTCATATTATAATAATTTATTTAATGGGAGAACCTCTGTTTGATTTTTATTTTGTGTAAAATTTTCTTAGATCAACAATAGGTCATGTATACTGTAAGTGACATATTGCAAGTGACATATTACAAGTGACATTAGTATCTGACTCAATGGATTGAGAGATATTCATAATCTCTAACCCAAGACAAAAAAAAAACTCTCAAATAATAAAATTATTTAAATAATTCTTAAAGCATCGAACATCTATCGTTTAGGGACCAATTGGAATTGGAATGTTTGTTTTAACATTTAGGAATTATTTAGTATTATTTTTAATTCTTCTTATTGGACTACTCAAATAGTTTTTTTCTTCCCTTTTTTAAGAACCAGTTACGAGAGAAAGTAATACTTTGAAAGATGAAATTGTTGGCTCTCTCTTTAAAACTCTACTTATTTTTCTTATCTCCAACTTCTTCTTAGGGAGTGATATTTGAAAAAAGTTTTGATAAAGACATCATACTCGATTGAATTGAAGGCTATATGGAAGACCTCAATAGTGTAATAATTGTTATGTTTTATTAGCCGTTTTTATCTTTAATTATTACTTTTAACTCAAAATAAAAAATTACTCTAAAAAATTTACAATGAAAAAGAATTTTACTAAATAATATATAATTATATTACCAGCACCTTATTTGTTAGAATATCTCGTGGAATCATGGTCATGTTCTAGTCTTTAAAAACAATTGTAATATCATAAACACATGAACTAATTGACGTAAATTTATTTAAATTTAATAAATCTTGATTACGAATTTTAAGTAATATAATTATATTAAATATTTGAAAGAAATTTTTTATATTAATGATAGTTTTACTCAATTTTAACAAAATTGTTTTTATTAAAAAATACTTTTGTATTTTTTTTTTAAAGAAAGAAATAGATGTAACCGATCATGCAAGTTCGTCCATTATTTACAAGGCAACATCATTCACCCCTAGTTACTGGCTTCACAAGAGTACATCATGAGCCATCATTTTTAATGTATGCGTACGTTGAAATACTGGTTTGCAAGAATTTCGGTCTAGGGTGGCTACCATTTCAAATATTCAATGATAAAATTTTGAGGAAACTTTAATGTTTTACTTTTAATCCAAGGAAACTTAATGTTTTAGTTATGAGAAAAGGGTTATGTAAAAAAAATTATGAAGTCATCTAAATCTAATTCATCATATCATAAATTTGTTGACGTTTATAAAAATTATTTTAAAATAATTAAAATAGTGATATGTAATTAGACGACAGTCAATCCATAGACATTAATCTCTTTAATTATTCTAAAAATGTATTGATAATCTAAACAAAACAAAAATCGTTAACACAATTACACAATACTTCAACTATGAAAAATTATGTTCAAGGACAAAAAGATAATAAATATATAAAAAAAAAACTAGAAGATATCAACTAGTGTTTTAAAAAAGTTACTTAAATAACATCTAAAAAAATATTAGAAAATACTAAAAAAAACTCATTTGTCAAACAATTAAATAATTTTTCAATTAATTGAAATATTTTGTTTAATATAATCTCAATTTTATAATTTTCCGTAAATTTTAATTAATTAAACAAATATTTAAAAGAATGTGTGTGTTAAAGCAGTGAAATAGAATGAATAATTCCAATATGCTTCACCCCAATTTTTACAAGCCAAATAATGGAGCAACTTCCCTTTCTATTCCATCCCTCTCTATTCTATCTTCTATCACCAATCCAAATATAGCTTAAGAGAAATTATAATTGTATTTAATTTTGTATAACTTATATATAAAGAGAAAGATATAAAAGTATAATAGGTGAGTGATGAAATAAAATAAAAATGTTAGTGACCATCATTTTTTTAAAATTATTTGTTATTTAGGATTGTGAGAATCTTAAGTTTTAGAGAGTTTGAGACATGACGACTTGATAATTTATAAGTTCTAACAATTATCTATTTCTATAAATACTTGAAAATGATGATAAATTACTTTTTTATTGATGATAATTTTTTTATATTTTTTTCTTTATTGCGAGAACTATATGTTTTAGGGAACAGATGAAGCTTGACAATTTGGAAATCTTCATCTTTTCAAAACCCAAAATCAATGTTTTTTGTTAGTATTTTAACAAGTAATATTCAATTAAATCGAGCAACACATAAATATTTTCTAGAAAAATTCTGTGATTTTGCGTTTCTCCTTAGATTGGATAATATTAAGTACGAGTAAGAATCAAATTCTTGCGACAAAATTATTTTTCATTTTTCATTTTAAATATATTATTCAACAAGGTCTATGGCCTAGGGTAAGCTCCATTGCACTTTGGAGGAGTATTTCTTACTAATAAAAAAAAACACTGACAATTATTTTTTGATAGGTTAAATAAATATTTTAAAAGTGATCTTAATTTATTTACATTTAATTAAAAATAATTGTCTTTTTGATAGACATTATTGTAAGATATTAACACTTTTCTTAAGCATAATTAACTCTAAAGATTGATTTCAAGGATATTTTCTTTTAAGTCTTTTTCTAATGTTTTCTCAAAATAAATTTGGTGGCAACTACCTATTTCTATCAATAAAGTTTTTTCAGTTCATTGTTGATCCTAATTGCAATAATAATTGTTGTTGTTCTTATCTATAAGAAAAAAATGCTAACTAATTCCCCACCCCATTGTAAGGTAAAATGGGGTGAAAGGAAAAGAGAGATAGAAAGAAAAAAAAATATAATAAATATTGTGATGAAAAGAAAAGAGAAAATTAGGAAAAATAAGATGAAAATGAAATTGAAAAAATAAAAAATATACTTTCTAAATCATATGTCAATCGATCTTCTTTTTCATGTGTGTATTCTTCTGGTCATATGTCGACTTAGTGATAATTATCTTTTAGCCTTTTTGTGCTATTGTGCTTGAGGCTGAGGAGTTGTGTACCCTTCAGGTCATATGTTGATGTACTCATTTTTCATATGTCGACAGACAGACCCTATTTGAGGTAGCAAGGGTTAACGTTTTTAGCTTTATCCAAAAGTCAAGTCAACTTACAATGTAATTGTCTAGGGTGCATATTGATAATTTTGGGATAACGGTTATGTCAATTACCGAAAGTTGTCCTTGAAATATCATGACCCAATTGAATGTCATCGAAGATATATAACCTAATACTTGATAAAGACACTGGACAAGTTACACTTCAAGCTTAAATATTCTTAGACTAGGTCTTCTTATTTTGAGACACAATTTAACTATAAAAAACAAAAATAAATATATATTTACGATATTCTTTCTTAACCAACATGATGTAATAAAGATATTAATTTTTTAAATGTGTCTCAATATCTTAAGAAATTAATTCCTAATTTTCGGATAGGAAATATTTGAGTTAGAAAAAAAAAATATCCTAAGCCCGTGTGTTTTATATGACTCAGCACGGAATCAATTTACAGTATGTTGTCCCTTTTTGCTTCCTACTACGATCCGACAACTTTGGGTTCCCAATTTTCGCTTCATAGCATTAGCAGGCAATAGGCACCGTTCTTGGTCCCCATACTCCCCATAGACATAGTTGCATTCAATAACATGTTTTATTTCCCATAATCTCGGTGGCACCGGCACCCACAAATATTGTCACTGAATATAAAAATTTGAAGAAAAAAAAAAAATGGGTACAAGTGAAGTGAAGTACGATGATCAGAATCAGAATCAGAATCAAGAGCCAACAAAGCAGAGGCAAAGGAGAACGGAATAGAAGTTTTCTTCCTTCCTCGTGCCAATAGCATGTTTGGTTTTTAGAATTTATTGATTAATGATTAATGATTATGAAAAGTATTGAAAACTATGACCTATTTAAGAGGAAAAAAAACTAAATAAGCTTTTAAAACATATTTAACTTGACCCATTTAAACAAGTTTCACTTTATGAGTCTTGTATAGACTAAGTCATAATTAGTTATTTGTGAACACACGCAGTTTTGTATGGATAATAAAATAGAAATAAAAATACAAAAAGTTGAGAAAAATTTAAATGAAAAAGAGCAGTGAATATGCCCATAAAAAAATAGAAAAATAAAAATTCAATCTTTCAATAAATACAACAAGAAAATACAAAAAAAAAAAAAATGACAAGAAGGGCAAAAGTCATATTTTTTATCAGTCGACAAATCATATGCGTAAAGTGCAAGTTTCAATATGCATGTGCATCTGGAAACAAAAGCTCAATTTGGAGAAGTTTGATTACTGTAACCACCGATGGCTTATTTATGGCTACTGCTTCAACTCACATAAAGGAAAGCAAGTACTGGTCTGGTGGTGCAGGAGCTTTGGTTGGTCAATGCTAAAATCAAATATGATCTTCAAGCATACTTCCCGGTCAATGTACCTTGCTGAATCCCCCTAGTCTTCAATATTTTTTTTAGGTTAAATTACTTTATCAATCCTCTATTTTTTTTTTCAATTCAATTTACTACTCAAAATTTTAAAATTGATTTAATTTGATCATACAATCTAAATTAAACCAATATAGTTAAAAATTACATTTTATGACAGCTTAAATTAAACCGTCACAAAATACATAATTAGAAAGTAGGGTCAAATTTAGATGGCAAGACCACTCAAGTTAATTTAGACGTCGGAACTAAATTGAATTGATTATAAAATTAGATAATCAAATTAAATCCACAAAAAATTAGAGGACTAAATCAAATCAATTTTAATAATTAGAGAATCAAATTGAACCAAATCAAACGTAAAAAATAAATTAAAGGAAAAGAATTAATTTGACCTGTTTTTTAATGTTGATTTTATTTACTTTATATCTTTTGGTTTATTTGTTACTTATTTATTATTGGATTATATGTACAAATCTACTATCTAATATATATAAAGTTTGATTCTATTAAAAAAATGTTTGATTATATAGATGATGTCACGTGACGATCTCATATTCATTTTATCAAAATAATTCAAATAATTAATAAATATTTTATAATTATTCTATTAAATTGATTTAATCATTTCATTTAATCTTATATATTATTTGATTTATTAATTCAAAATTACTATATTTCTATATCAAAGAAAGCTTTATTTTATGGGATGATAACATGTAATAATCTCTCATTCATTCCCTTCAAAATTATTAAATAGGATTATTTAATTTAGTTATTCAATCAAATAAATATTTTAATGTGTGTGAAGAACAAATTCTATTATATATATATATATATAAACAATAATTATTGATATTAATATACAACAAAAAATATATTTTTAAAAAATAATCATTTTAATTTAGTTATCTTTACTTCAACAATAATTAACAAATTCCTAAAGGCTAAATTATCTATTTTCAAGCTGGAGACATGTAAATACCATTATGGATTAAAGGGAAAAAGGGAGAAAAAATAGGTGATAATGGTATGAAGACAAAGATTTGGGTGATGTCAGCATTATAATTTTATGGAAGCTAAAGATGTTTTCAGTTTCTAAATGTAAAAATAATGTGCAACATCGGGGATTGTGTATGGCGGAAACATAGCTTGAATCTTCTAGTTAAAGTGAAAGTGGTTGGTCAAGTCATTGTGCTACAGATGAGTATAGAGCCAAAATTCTAGAGTCCATTTTTTTGTTGTTGGAACAGCTAAACTGATTTAATCAGATGGTAGTACATGTATTGCTTATCCATGTTCTTTTTATGTTCAGATTATTTTTAAAGAGAGACTATCTATATATTCTCCTTTAAAACTTGTTTGTTCATTGCAGAACAAAAGAACCTTAGATGACACAGAAACATATGAATGTCTACTTAAGGAGTATTGGGAAATTATTAAGGTAAAAGAAGGATTGACTAGTGGTGATATCCTTGCTGCACTGCCCAACTACAAGAAGGGTAAAACAATTCTGCATCATAAACAAATTTGTAAAGGTGAAGAAGAAAAGAAAAATGATTCGATGTCACGGGTTATTGATGATGATTCTAAGCCAGCCAAAAGGAAGAGGTACAATTCAGAAGTGAAAGAAGGATTGGCTAGTGATGATATCTTGGCTGCACAACCCAACTACAAAAAGGGTAAAAAAAATCTGCATCACAAAAGAATTTGTAAAGGTGAAAAAGAAAAGAAAAAGGATTTGATGTCATCGGAATGGGATATTGTTGAAGATTATAAGCCAGCCAAACGAAAAGGGTACAATTCAGAGGTAAAAGAAGGATTGACTAGTGAGGATATCTTTGCTGCACAACCCAACTACAAAAAGGGTAAAAAATTCAGCATCTTAAATTTTTTTGTAAAGGTGAAGAAGAAAAGAAAAATGATTTGATGTCCTGGGAATCACATATTAATGAAGATTATAAGCCATCCAAAAGGAAGGGGTACTATTCAAAGACAAAAAAAGGATTGACTAGTGATGATATCTTTGCTGCACAGCCCAACTACAAAAAGGGCAAAGATTTACTACATCATAATTTTTTTTGTAAAGGTGAAGAAGAAAACCAAAATGATTCGATGTCAAGGCATAGTGGCGAAGATTATAAGCCAGCCAGATAGAAGAGGTACAATTCAGATGAGAAAAATAATAATAAAATAGAAAACAGTTCTACAAACAAGCATTTCAATGATCAGAGTACAAGCATGGGAAGCAGAAATCAAGCTTAATTGGAAAACCTCCATTGAAAAAGGGATATTTTTTTATCAAGCATAGCCGCTTTGCGTCCATTACTGCCAATAATATATACCTCATTTACCTAAAACGAAGTTTGGTGCTAGAGTTATCAAAACAGCCTGAAAGTTTTATGGTTGAGGCTGTTGGAACTTTTGTCAGAGCCAAAGTGGATTCCGATGATTCTAGGAAAAGGAAGTCTTACCATCTCACGAGAGTCCTTGGTACAAAATTACATACAGATCTGATACTGTGTGCTGACCACTTTCTTTCTCTACTTTTGTTAAGTTACTTTATATTTCTTAGTGTGGCTCTATATATATCTTAAATGACTTGTTCTTGTTTAACTTCTAGGTGTTGTCTTTGATAAAATCTCAAATGGAACTCTCTTGCGAGATTCCTTCATGGATAAGGCTGTTCCCATTTCTGAGCTGTCTGATGAAGACTTCACAGAGGTAAATGACTTGCAATGAACCTATTATTATTTTCCCAGAATCAACTATGAACATTTCAGTGCATAGTTGCATTGGAAACTATATGGTTATTACATAAGTATTGATTCTCTCACTGTCCTAGAATATATTATAACCAATTGTGTTTAATTACTTACAGCAAGAATGTGAGGATTTGCAGCAAAAAGTGAAAGCCAGCTTCCTCCCAAAATCATGTGTTTTAAGTTGTTTGATACATAAAGAACAAGTGTTTTATCTTTGGAAGGACACAACTATAACATCCCGGGCACTGACGAGGGCGGAGAGTGATTGCGGTGCAATGAGGCACAGACAATGAACGATTCCTGGTAGGCTTCTAGCGGGAGGTGTACATTAATGAATCGAATACACACCCGAACGAGAGGGATTCAGAGACTGTGTAGGTATGAGACTGTACAGTTGAGGATAACTTAAAGGAAATAATAAGTATTACCTATACCAACAAGGTGTATCTACTTTTCGGTAGCCCATAACTTAAGAACTCCACAGCGTGCTTGACTTGGAATAATTCTAGGATGGGTGACCTCCTAATAAGTTTCTCAAGAAGTGTGTGAGTGAGGACAAAACACGCTGAAAAGTCTTGTGTTGATATGTAGGAACAGTCATTGATCCTGCAAATGGTCGAGCGTTACAACAACTATCTGAAATAGGAATTAAAAATATGAAAATTAGTGCAATTGTAAACCATATTTCTACTACTTATTCTTGTATTGATTTTTGTCTTTGTGTAGTTTACAGTCAGTTACTGAATGTATCTTGTCATAGCTTAGAAAATGGGATTTAACTACTTTGTTTTCCCTATTAGCCTAATGGCATTTTGGCAGGTGGAGGTTCAAGAAAAGGCTGAAATTCTTCACGAGGATATAATAAAACATGTATGGATCCCTGACTCTATGCTTAGTGAACATTTATCTTTGTTCCACTACAGGTTGAAACCTTGACTTTTCCTTGAGTAACACACAGTTAACAGAATATGGGAGAGAAGGGAGCTCCTTTTCTAAGTTGGCTTGATTGATTAACAAAAAAAGTTAAATGCACACCCTAATTTCTGAGTGTTTGATAGGAAGAAAGAGAGAGATAGAGAGGAAAACTTAAGGAAGAGATAGAAACTGATAGATGCCACAAAATACAAATGATAAAATGGGAAATAAAGGGAGAGATAAGAAGAAAAATGAGGTGAAAGTGAGATGGGATGGAAATCAAGTGTATGAATATAATAACCCTTGATTAAAGCGTTGACATTTTGTACATGCCATTGACTTTTACTTTTTCTGCTATTCCTTGTAAAGTGAGTTACGGTCATTTTTCTCTACCTCAGTTCTTTCAAAGTAAATTATTTTAACACTAATTTTTTCAAAATAAATTCTATCTAAATGTAAAAATACAATATGAGTGTTAACGTACATGATTGAGTGAAGTGCCAGGTGTTTTTTTATTATAATATGGGAGTTGACAGAAACATAGTACTGGATGAAGTTATTATTATAATTTTTTAAATGTCAAATGGGCCTTTGTATCGGACTGATATACAATGAATAGATAAAGGTATAATCTATTTTTTTAATACTATTTTACGTTATTTTCTTCTCCACTCCATTGTGAAAAAAATGGCTTCCATACTGTATGGAGGGGTTTGAGCCCTGGCCTAGCCGTCGTACCCATTCTACTTCGTTGTTAAAAATTGTTCCAAAATATGGGTTTCAGGTTATATTCATCCCACACTATTTTACTAACTATCGTGTTGGATATGGAACATTGAAACTATTTATGTGTTGCCAACAACGTAAGCATTATAGATAGTTGATACATGAGTTTTAAGACCAAGAGGTTACAAACTTATGAAAGGGGCTGGGTGAGAGATATGCTTGATGAATATATATATATAACGAAACTCTTGCATGTGTGGTTCAGTTTCTTCTACTTATATGTAATATGAATTATTTTGGTTGTTATACTGATGAATTTGTAGATGTCATTCTTATTTTTCTGACCATCCTCACTTGATGACTGTGTTCTTGCAGAGGATTCTGCCTCGCCTAGTCTATTTGCAAAATCAAATTGACCGCGCAAATCTTAGAGGAAGAAATAGAGAATATCCTTTATATTTTATATAGAAAGAGTAAATAGTATATGCATCATCATATAAACACTTTTTATACTATCAATCAATTTGAAATCATCAGTATAATAATAAAATGTTGACTTTCACAATAATTATTTTAAAAATTATATTTATTATTATTTTTGATTGATTGACAATGTAAATTATTTTTAATAGATAATACAAAGAAATTAAACTAAAAAATTAATGATCAAAATTATTCATAAGAATCCTAGTACGTGAGCACAGATCCATATAGTGCCTCCTTAACGTGTGTGCTATACAAAAATTGAATTATTAGAGAAAAAGGAACAGCTTGAACAATCATGGAAACAAGGAGAACCGTTAAAGAGCAAGCCATCAGTTCGGCCGGAGCTTATTGGGGCAAAATATGATGAAGATTCTGAAGAAGAAATAGATACTCGGGACCAATGATTCCTCTTATTGCTCTTAAGTTTTTCAGATTCTTCAATTTCTTAATGTTGTTCGAAACACTTATAGGTTATGTATCATATAGACATACCTGGGCACAGTAGAATACGTTAAGATAATGGTTTCAACGTATATGTAGCTGGTCAGAAAACCTTATTATATTCGATCATGGTTTCTGTTTGTCAATATTATCCCATTGATTTAGTTTTTCACCTTAAATTATTCTTCTAAGAAGTTGCTCTTTGTCTGAAAAATCTGGTTGTGCACCTCTTTTGGATATGTACGATGGAAATTATAGAAAAGATGTGATGATACAATGAGATAGGCGTGGTAAATTTGTTTATAATATCTGGTATTTTAGTTTTAGTTTTTGTAATGTAGAGGATAACTATAACAATTTTTAAAATAATAAATAAACATTTCTGAATAAATAAATTAGTTTTTAGATTCATAATGAATAATTCAGCAAATATTGTAAGCTTGTGCTACAAGTGTGTACAAGTTCAAAAGAATTTTAGTTTTTGATAGCAATACAGTAGCTAAAGAACTCATCGAGTTGTAAGAAATAGACTTAAATATATTTTTAGTTTTGGTATATTAGCTTCTTTTGTTTTGGTTTCTGTAAGTTTTTCCTAATTTAATTTATGTAAATTGATGTTTTTTTAATTTAGGTTCTTGCAAGTAAGTATTTTTTCAATTTTAATTTCTTTAATATTCAAAATTTTAATTTATAATTCTCATAAATTTATATTTATAGAGATTAAAATTGAAAAATGTAAACTTACATAGACTAAAAATAAGCAAAATATTTGACAAACATCAAAATTGAAAAAAAAAATACAAACTTATCGAAACTAAAAATAGGAAAATAAATTTACATAGATAAAAAATAAATAAAAAACTCTAACTTACATAAAACAAAATCATATATTTAAGGTTAAAAAGTAAAAGGAAACCTGTTAACTGGGCAAATGTACTACGTGAGAGTGAGACCAATCTTTAGGTTGATGATAAGGCAAACAAAATCTCTTAGGCTCCTTTGGTAAAACTAGCTCTTCCTCCTCTTCATCCAAGGTCAACTTGTCTATTTCAGGTTGCTTCATGATTCAAGAAACAAAACAGAAAAAAATCACCAGACACTTACAACTTCTCACCGAGAAGAGTGGAAAACCCTAGCAGGGAGAGAAAAAAAAGTTTTCCATTAATAATCTCGGTAAATATTCTTTATGAATAAATTTAAATAATATCAGATAAATAGTCACAAAATACATTAAATCTAAAAAAGGTAACAAGAACAATTATTTCTACTAACTGATTAGATAAATTAGCATATTATCTTTTACACACATATATATAACTTTGATATATAAATTTAAATTATATTATAACTAAAATATTAAAAATTTCAAGAAATGATCAACTTACTTTAAGAATAACTTTTTTTCAATTTTATTATTTATTTTCTTGAGATTTAATGATTGTAATGAGTAATTAAACTTAATAATTAGATTTCAAGAAAATAAATGATAAGGATGATGAATAACTCTTTTATTGATCCCTCCTTAATAATTATTATTCAAATATTTTTTAAAGAAACATGTTTGAATAATAATTATAATTAAAAATTTATATATTTTTATAATTTCAAAAAAAGTAATCACATAAATAAAATATAATTTGGTATAATTTAGTAAAAGTTATATTTTTTATAATTTAGTTAATATTGAGATAATTTAGCAAGGTAAAGCAAATGCTCTAATTGTTATGAATTTCATGGTGAAAAATATATAATTGCATTTCGAGTCATCGATATAGCATAAATTGCTGCACAGTAAATAATTACTTTTAATAAGAAAATGGGTTTTTTTAATCCTTTTTAATTAGCACTAATGGTCAAATTCAAACAAGTCTAAAACGTCAACCAAGCTGATCAATGTTTCATAATTTTCAGTTGAAACGGGGCATTCATGTTGGATCCTTAATCCAACGTTCGCCTTATATATGTAAATAATTATGTATTGCGAGTGTCATATTTAAGGTTAATCTAAATTAAAAGTGATCTAATAATTTTAGGAAAGTTGGGCTTTAATATATTTGATATGGTATGTGCCTTTAATGTTTATTGATGGATATATAATCCTATTTTTATGATAAGCAAAGATAGAGATATCCAAAAGACAACTCCAGGGTTGTCTATTAAATAGGTTTTGATTCTCAAGTCACATAGGATAATTATTCTCATTTTTAAAAAGTAACTGCTCATTATGAATTTAGGTATACTTCTGCTTCAATTTCTTAATGATTAACATGATTAATTTGAAATTGTTAGATGATGATTTTTTATCTAACGAATTATTTTAATTCCAACAATTCAAAGAAGAGATGCCTACCATTTTCAATATGAAACAGACATACATCATTTGCATCTAGTCTCAACAGTTGATCTTTAATGACAAATCTATTAGAAAAGTCAACCAAATTTTGAAAGACATCTTAAGCAAATGCATATCTGAATCATGATTTCATTTCAAGGAACACCCGGAGAAATAGGATCCGAAGGACGAAGGAGGAGCATTGACCAGTTGAAGGAGTTTATGTTTATCTCTCTAGTATAGGAAATATCACTTTTGCCATCACGAACAACCAAGTGCAGTCATCTTTTGGCATATTTATTGTGCTCGTAGAGACATTATTTAATTTGTTCATCATTACACACTTACATTAGGAGGAGTGAAAGATATAAAATGAGTTAGATGATTAAGGAAAAAAAAGAGTGAAAAGGTTTCAGAGTTTGATCCCTTATGCTCACAAAACTAACATTATGACAAAATTAACATTTTTCGAACCAAAAAAAAAAAAAAAAAAAAAAACACCACAAGGAGTCAAAGTTATGAAAGTTGACAAAATAGTGAGAATGGTTGTAGATAAAACAACAAAATAGAAAAAAAAATATTATTATTTGAAAGTTTTATCCTTATTTTTATTTCTTTGAAACACGCAAAGGGTAAGACATTTGTTTTGATGAGGAAAGAAATAAAGATGGAAAAAAGAAGAGAAAATAAATTAAAAATATATTATTTAAATGAATAAAAAACTGAGTAGTAAGAAATATATATTTTTATATATAAAGAATTTTACATCCTTATTACAAATTCATTTTATATAATTATATTCACTTCGTCCACTACTCTCTTCGTCATTTTCCATGTAAAGTCGTATTTAATATATAGAAAAGTCTTTTGGGGGATTTACTCGACAATTTTTCCTTTTTTTTACTTCATTTCTTCTACTGTATCTCTTTCTTGCTCATTTCAGTCAAAAACAAACTAATGTAAGTTCCTAGCGATATGACTTTCCTTCTAGTTGCGTCTACTCTATCTCTTTTAATATGAAGAAAGGAATTGTATAAGCATTTAGATTTTGAGCAAAACCTTCACTTATTCAAACATATTTTTGTTAGTTCAATGCTATCCTTTCACAAAAATATGTTAAGCAGTACTCTAAGTAAAAATCATAACCATCTATTTTTTTTTTTAAATGTAATCCTTGCAATTATTTTTCCCTCTTCCATATAATTATTTTATTAGTCTTATGTTAGTTTTGTCTGATATATATTTACACAACTCTAAAAATTGGACACAAAATGAGATAAAAAGGAAGTAAATACAAAATTTATGATATTTAAAAAAACCAAAATTTAAGCAAAAATATATAACTTAAGAGTTAAGAGATCAAACAAAGGGAAGAGTGAGATGATTATACAATTCCTTTCTTCATATTA
>PYAF01000412.1:93750-107653 GCA_007407185.1 Glycine tomentella
ATGTAAATGTTAGTATATGACTTTTGCATTTCTGCAGATACAATAAATATTCATTTTTGTTAAAAAAATTATACTTTTATTTCATTAATTAGTGTCCTTAAAATACTTATTAATTTTATCTTTTGATGATTAATAATATTTAATTAAATAATAAGGAAAATGTTACTGTAACAAATATTCTTTAAATATTGATTAAACAATAAAAATATAAAAAATTATTTAACACATTTCACTGTAACTTTTAGTAAAATGTTTTTATGAATCTTTTACTACTACCCTTAAAATACTGTTGACAAATATCAATATCTTCTCTACTAAACAAAGCATTGATGTGGTGCCAACTCTTTCTTTGACTTTGTTCTATTTTTTAAACTATTTATTTTTCTCATCCTATACATATCTTAATGTAAAACTGTTGTTAAATATGATCAATAACTCAAACTTAAAGAAAACTAAATTTAGACAAAGGATCACCAGTTGGTATGATTGTTTGAGTTTTGCAATTGTGGTCTAAGTTCAATGTTTTGGGAATTGGGATATATATAATTAATTTGAAGGCGTAATGATCGAAGGAAAGAAGAGTCTTTCTCTCTCTCTCTCTCTCTCTCTCTCTTTTTACACATCAAAGTCAACCTTTGTCATGGTGATTTGACCTAGCTGCAATGTGCCAAAAGAGATACGGAGACAGATTATTCTAAGAAAATCTTGCAGTACTGCTATTTATTATTCCAGGTACCATTGAGCGCTATGATATATATATATATATAATATATATATATATACATATATATATATATATATATATATATACACATAACCACTTCCTTTCACTTTGATAAGTTTGGCATGCCATGCCATGCCAATGATGCCATGCCGACACATATCCTTAATATCTTAAACGTGAGTAGAATATATTGGGTGCCGTTGGAAAATTTGGTACTACATAAATTTAGAAAGTAGTATTTTTACAACCGGTAATTCAATTTATGTGGGATTGTAATAATTCATTTGTGTTTTTATTTCTTACTTTTGTTTTTTAATTAAAAATTGATACCTTGTTTTCCGCATCGATCCAATTTATCTTTAAATCTAAAACAATTTTTGAGATGAGATCTTAGGATACCATAATTTTTTTTACCATAATAAAGTCAAAATTAAAAAGAATAGATACCTAAGGGTAAAAGTTGAGAAATTTTAAAAAATATAGGACAAGTATTAATTAGTGATAAAAAGATAATTTTGTATTAAAGAATGACGGGTAATATATAAAATATAAGAGTTAATTTATTACTTTAATAAGAGTTTTATTTTAAGAAATCATTTTTTAAAACCTTTTTTTTCTTGAAAAAGCCACTGTCCAACCTTTTCAAGAGTACATGGATTCAAACCCCGTACTCTTCATAAATGTATAGTGCGTGACATCATGTCTTGATTTCTTCGTAGTACAGTAAGCTTCATGTTTTATACTATGTGTGTAAGAGTGGCGAAGAATAATAGTCTAAAATTAATTTTAGATTAAAATAATTTTATTAAATTTTACTCCAAACATGCATTTATAATAAAAATATCAAAACACAAATCATGTTATTTAAACGTAATTTTAATTAAAATCAATTTTGTAAAATTAATTTTGTCAATTTAAACACGCATTTATCCAATAATAAAAAACACACTTATTCAATAAAATATATAGTGAGATTTAATTAATTTTATGATTTTTAATATATATATATATATATATCAACGATAAAGGATGTATTTAAAAATGTATATTACTAAGATTCTCGTATAAGAATATCGTATATATAAAAGATTGCGAGAGACAAAGAGAGAGCATATATATCAAACAAACAAAAAGACACAACAAAATGAAGTTCAATTGAGTTGGACAAAGGAAAATTAAGATTACAATTAATTAAAACAAACTTGATTATATCAAGATTAATTCCTCTCACCGTTTAAATAAAATTTAATAATTTTTAGATTGAATTACAGTTTTAATACCTTCTTAATTTCTTATTCATGATTTTTTTTTTGCGATTTTAACTAGTCCCTATAGTTTAAAAATCTGTAATTTAGGTCTAATCTTATATTTCCCATATTAATCAAT
Source organism: Glycine tomentella (assembly GCA_007407185.1). Lineage (NCBI taxonomy): Eukaryota > Viridiplantae > Streptophyta > Magnoliopsida > Fabales > Fabaceae > Glycine > Glycine tomentella. The sequence continues at coordinate 95,861 of PYAF01000412.1, forward strand.
TAAAATATTTTTTGATAATATCTTAAATGAATGCTAGATTTATAGTGCAATTAATTTTTTTTAAAAAAAGATATATAAAAAATTGAGAGTTTGATTAAAATTATATTTTTTTAAATATAAGAACTAAAATCATCAAAAAAAATAAAGAAACCAAAATTTCATATTAAGAATTAAATTAAATATGGGTCGAAATTGAAATTGAAATTTAACTTAAATTTTTTTTTATTGTTTTCCTTTTTGACAGTAACTAAAGCATTCTCATTTAAATAACTTTTTCCTATATAATATAATGCAACAGGAAAGAAAAAGATATATACATGCGTGAATTTTGAGAACCACAAATTTCATGTGTTATTTTCTGGTTGTATTGCAGCATCATCCTGGTGAAGATTGAAGATTGAAGATTGAAGATTGAAGATGATATAACTAGCACTTAACGGGGACAATGGAAAGAGGCGGCAGAAACAGTAGCAAGACATGGACAAGAAGTCCATTTTGTCCATGCCGCATACTACTTTTGACCTATCTTCCCAAAACTATCATTACTTTTAGCCTTTTACAGGACCCCGAGTTTTAAAGAGAAGCAACCTGGAAAGTCAGTTGGAGTCTACAAAGCAATGGTACTTTATGACAAAACGATTCAAAGTCATTATTGTTGCATTTTAAATTATGCTAGCAGTTTCTTCTAGTGGCCCATTTCTCTCTAGATTATTACAAATATATGTGATAAGGTCTTCCTATGTAGTATTTATTTAAAGAAAAAAAATGTGTTTTTACTTTTCCAATATGGTTAAATACAGTCAACTTCTTTATATTCTTATGGCAACAAATTTTATCTTCAAATTTTAAAATATAAGATTAATTTAATGGTGAAGAAAGAAAGAATAATGAATTGTGAGTTCAAATTCTTTTCATTAAAAAATTAATCATTAATATTTACTAAAAATAAAAAATGTAAATTTAGTCTCTCATATATATTTTTTTCATCTTTTTTTAAGTTAGGAAAACTTAAATTCACATTTTATTTTAAAAAAAATGAAAACTAAATTCATTATAAAAGTATAGAAATTTTGATCCCGAATTCCCGTTTAGCCTACTAAAAACACAATATTCCAATAATTTAATTTCTACTGTGGGTGTGCGTGCTTTAATTTGGAGAAGTAAAATGGGAAATTGGAAAACCCACGAAAAGGAATATGACGTGATCACTATCAAGCACTTTTGTTTTGGTAGCCATATATACTGTTTATTTGGACCACGTTGTATATTTTCCCTAGTATAGTAATTAATAAAGGAGCTAGCCGAAGCTACCTTGAAAGAGCGTGAGCACGAGGCCAGACCAAATTAAAGTTATTTTAGTACAAAGAAAAGGAAACATTATTATTGTGTTGCACAGAGTGCAGTGACCATGACGAGAACTCCTTGTTGTGAGAGAATGGGATTGAAGAAGGGACCTTGGACTGTTGAAGAAGATCAGATATTGGTTTCTCATATTCAACAATATGGCCATGGAAACTGGCGTGCCCTTCCTAAACAAGCTGGTCAGTGTGCTAATTACATTCCTTTTTCCTAGCTAACACAAACCAATTAGCTACTACTATATATGCAACATTTTCTGTATAATCTTATCTATATGATATGATATGATTGTTTAGGTTTGTTAAGGTGTGGCAAGAGTTGTAGGCTTCGTTGGATAAATTACTTGAGGCCAGATATTAAACGAGGGAAATTCAGCAAAGAAGAAGAAGATACCATCCTAAAGCTACATGGAATTCTTGGAAACAGGTGGGTGTAGGGTACCTAACATATTAATTGACTACACTACGTGCATGAGTTCTGACTACGGAAACAAAAACTCCAACATCTCGTGTGTATTGATTTAAAAAGATGCCATATATACATATATACATACATACATACATACATACATACATATATATATATATATATATATATATATATATATAATTTTCTAGTATAAAAATATCAGTAAGATATGATCAGATCAGATGTAGCATATATGTAGTATGTTATAGAATGTGATTGAATTTGGTCAAGTAAGTAATAAAAGATGAAAATTAAATTTTCATTGTGATTGTGAACCCCTTGATTGCATAGATGGTCTGCTATAGCGGCAAGCTTACCCGGAAGAACAGACAACGAAATAAAGAATTTTTGGCATACCCATTTGAAGAAGAGGATCCAGAAAAGTGGAGCGCGCAATGGCAATGCTTCCTCACGTATCTTGCAAGAGGCACAAGCAAATTCTAGTTTGGATGCATCAAGTGCTGCTTCTAGTACTGTCACCGCAAATGTAATGATTGCCAATTACGGTTTACCCGTAAGGAATATTAATATTCCACCTATTGCAGGATTTTACGGTGCAGTCTCCTCAGATACTTTTGGAGAAATTGAGGACAATCATGGTTCTTGTCAGCTCAGTGAAGAAATGGAATTTTGGTACAATATATTTATCAAATCAGGGCAAACATCATGAGACAATTGAAATCTGGGATATTATATATCGCTAGATTGCATGATACTAGTATAAAATTTGTCTCACTCCTTAGTTAACTTTTTTGTTTTTAGATGGCAACCTTTGGTTTCAGCTTGGTGTTTGTGTACAAAACTCAAAATCCATTTTGGCAATGCAAATTGCCAGATGAGAACTAAAGATGATCAATGGATAACTTCTAAATAAAGGCTCGAGAGAAGTTTGTGCAATTATACGACGTACACAGGAACAAATTACTTTTGAATGTCATTTTTTGTTTTTTGGTAGTGACTTTTGACTGTTGTTTGAAGCAAAGGCAAAATTTTCCTTCAACTTTAAACTTCGATTATGTATTACGAATCATTGCAATTACAATTATTACTATAGGAACGCTTGCACAGAGAATTTATATTATACAGTATGATATCTGAAATTTATACAATATGAAATAGCCCAACTATGTTTTGTATTGAATAGTTTAAGTGATTTGAGTTTTGAGATTCAATAGGATTAGACATATCTCAAAACTTAAAAAATATTTATAAATTATTTACTAACAAAGTCCTTATATTAGCTTATTTTTCAGTTATATTGCTTGCCTAATAATATTAAACTCTTTAAAAATAAAAAGTCTAAAATTAGATTAAGTGCACTGTACATTAAAATGATATGCGTACACGTCCACGGTGGGACTCGAACCCACAATCTCCCGCTCCGGAGGCGAGCGCCTTATCCATTAGGCCACGCGAACTCGATCGTCTTTTCCGTTCGTGGTTTACTACTTTATTAAATAACTATGTCCAACTGCTTTTGCTTAAACTTTTTTTTGGTGGCTTGCTTACAAAAGTCCTCTAATAAGATCAAATAATTAACATTATACATTTAATACTTTTACACTTTTTATGATAATATAATAATGATAATTATGTGGCCCGTTTATGTGATTTTATGATTATTATGTTAGTTGTTAATTTTAAATGTGTAACCAATCAAATATCTTTTGATTATCTTGTCTTCACACTTCACATTAGAATGAAGCTCTTAAAATGAAACATTAATAAATTGTTGAAATGGTTCTTCCATTTTTAGTTTTATGTTTCTCACCTTTTTAAATATTAGAATCATAATGTAGTTCACTAAATTAATCGACTTCAAACAATTTTTTTCTCTTAGTTTACAGTTATTTTTCATGCACTATACCACACTTAATTAGATTATGTTAATCTAAATACATTTGAATGTGATGGCTTCCAATTTTTTAGCTCTACAGTTAACCCAAGGTTAAAATGTAATTATTATCTCTCTATTCTTTTAAAGTTGTAATTTTATTTCTCCTTTTTTTTTTATTTGAGATATTTGTTTTCTTGTTTTAAAAAAGTTCATAATTTTAGTCCTAGTATTTTAACTACGACATTTCATTCTATATTTTTAAAAAATCATTCATTTCAATCCCTCTTTTTTTATGGGTGTTATTTTAGTTCCTGTGATTGATTTGAAACATTTTCTAACACTTGCATGTTTATAAGTCACATGATAAATGTGTTTTTATATTATTTAATTATTGATAAACATAATTTATAAGAAAATGAATTAAAAATAGAAGTCAAGGTTTTAATTTAGTTACAGAGATTAAAATCATAAATTTAGAAAAATAATAGAACAAAAATTATATTCTGACCTTAACATAAAATAAATTTTATCTCATCAAGTGTGTATATCCATGGCTTTCACTTATACAAAAAGGACACAAGTGCTACATTTGAACATGTTATCCTACATTTAGGTTGATTTGTTAGATATTTTTTATTTCTCCAAAGTGGCTAATATTAATTATGATTTAAATTTTTTTGGTTTACCCTTGACAAAGTTATTATTTGTGCTCTAGAAGCAATCTTACTTATTTTTATGTTTAATATAAAAGGATTAATTTATCTTTAGAAAAAAAAAGTATCTAAACTTTCAGTTAAAAAATTTAAAATTGATTTTAACAAATTTACAATTTATTATACATACATAATATTTGTTGATTTTTTCTTAGTCATAGTTATTTTTTTAAATGAATAACTTACTTTAGTATGTGTTTAGTTTTATTCATTTTTTAAAAATAGCCATTTATATTTTTATCTTGATAAAAATGTTTTTTTAACTTTAATCTATAACTCATATTTGGTTTAGATTAAAGTTAAAAAAAAAGATAAAAAAACAAAGTAATTCAATAAAATCAATTAATGTATTAAAATTAAGATTAAATTATTTGAATAATATCTAAATTTAATTTTTAATATACATATTTTTAATCAGATTTTATTTCTATCTAATTAAACTCCGGATTAAGAAAAAAATTCAAAATAACTAGGACTGAAAAGCAAAACCGTATAAAACTCAAAATTCAGTCATAAACTGAGAGAGACAGAGAGAGATAACATAGTTGCAGTGGCGCGCCCAATGGCTCTGGGAATCTCAAACATACTGCAGTGTCCCAAATTGAATTTCTCCCACCATAATTTTCGCCCAAAAGTTCCAACCTCTTTTAGCCTCAGGTCATCATTTCTCTCTTTCTTTCTATCCACCTAGTAAGATTATATTCCCGTTTCTATTTCTCTTTTTTCGCATATGACTCGTTTCTTATCTTTGTGGAGCTCATTTCTAGTTTGTAGGGTTAATAAAATGCAATTTGGTGTGAATTTTCAGGTTTCCCCATAAAGCCGCATGGAGTGATAGAAAGATCATATGTGCTGCTGCATCTGCGGCTGGAAGCTCTAATCCCGATGGTGAATTTAATCCTTATGAGGTAAAAAGTGAAAACTTCACTATGATTTTTGGAATTTGAAGTCATTCGAGTTGTATCTGAGTTGCTGTGATGTGATGTAGGTGCTAGGTGTAAGCCCTATTGAGAAATTTGACATGGTCAAGGCAGCATATGCTAAAAAAAAGAAGGAGGCTGAGATGAACGGCGACGAAGCAACTGCTTCTAGAGTAGGTTAACTGTTTTTCCTTTGTTTTTGGATAAAATGGTTTTGATAACTATTGGCATTCCAACAATATTATATTGTGGAACAGTCTGTGATGTCATTGCTGACTTGGCAACTAGTTTTCCAAGTTTCATATGGGTGGGGTTGATTGTTTGCAATCATGTTTGGAAATTGAAAGTATGAGCCGAGCAATATGTATAATATTTAAGTTTACGTCTAATGGTTGTCCTCCAAAGTAAAACTCACATATGTGGTATAAGAGGTTGATGATTCCATTATTTTTTTGGTTCTTATTGATGTGTATTGATATATAATTTTTCTCAATGTTTAATGCACTGATGTGTGGGATTTTGTGTGTGTGAATGTACGATTCAGCTGGAAAAGGCATACGACAAACTCATGATGGCTCAATTGTCTAATCGGAAAAAGGGTGTGACTTTTGGATCATTTAAGGTAATGTAGGGGAATCTTTCCTTTTGTGAACACTTAAAATTACACACATAACTTGATGGCATGACAACACTGAAATACTTATTGTTTAACTTGTGTTTGAGGTTGAAGCTACTTTGTTAATTTAGTTTTGGATGTATTTGATGCATTCTACATTCACTGGACTTCCTTTGACAAAGTAGCTGTAATTTTATGGAACATCTCTTTTGACAATTTTCCCCTTCTCAAAATAGTGCCATATTATCTTGAATTCTTGATATTTTTCATTATTTTCTTTGGGTTGCTTTGGGTGAGCAAGTGGGGGAAGTTAGACAGAATGACATGATGAAGTAACTGCCAGGATTATGATTTATCAATTCCCGGCTTAGTATCATAATCGTTGATAATTCTATGCGGAGTATGTATACCCACCCAATCGTGATTTTTCCTTCAGCTATGCAAATTTATGGTTAGCATGGGCAGTGGATATTAAAAAAGTATACAACAATTATGATTTTTGCTTCAGCTATGCAATGCTTTCATGTTTAGCATGGGCAGTAGATATTGAAAAGCACACAATTATCTCCCTAGGAGATACCTTTATGGAAAAAATTGTTCATTCAAATATGTATTGTGCCTTCTTCCTATCCCCCCCCCCCTCCCCCAAGTATTTGACCCCAAGAGAAATGCTAGTAACACACTATTTACTACTAGTTGAAATTTATTGGGAATCACATTATTTTGTGTGTCCCATTACATATTTAATGAGTTCCACTCATAATTTTGTAGTTTCCAATAAATTTTAACCAATAATATACAGTGTGTGAGAAAGGATGTGTTAGAGTGTGTTGGTAGCACTGCTCTTGACCCCAATATGTGTTTTTTTTGTTTGCATCTCAAAACCTTAATGTTCCCATTAAACTAAATGCAGGTTTCAAAGGAGATCAAGTATGCTGACAAGCTTCCAGTTATACCTTGGGGGCCAAGGTTTAATGTTGCTTCTTATGATTAATGACATTTTAGTTTTGTTGTTGCTGCCATAAGTTTACTCAAATAATTGGCAATTCTTAATTTGATGGACTAATCAATATTGAACTTCTCTAGGTTGACATGTTTCCTGTCTAGTTATCTGACTGGATGATGTGGTAGGTCATTGCTGGGCCATGTTATACCCCCCAACACCAAAAAAAACAAATTACATTGAATTTGTGTAAATCTAATCTAAATCAAACATGGTTACAGCATATAATGATTGTTACAAAGGAAATGATCACTTGTTTTTCAAAAGCTATTTTAGAAAGTTGACAAAAATAGGTGATATTTCTTTAAAATAAGCTGAATCAAACAAGCACTTAATTAATCTGTCAATTAAACAGTATTAATTAGAATATCCTTTATTCTTGATATGATCCAATTACTCTTATATTATTGCTTTGATAAGATCATGCTAGGAATCATTTCTATTTGGATTAGTTTATTAAGTTCACTTTGGTCCCTTAAAGTGACTTAATTAGACCTAATTTTGGTTGATGTGGCATCTCTTATAGTTTGCCATGTGTCACCAAATTGACCAAGTGTATGATTAACTTAGAAAGGACCAACATAGTCTAACAAAGACACTTTAAGGGACCAAAGTGAAACCTTTAAACTGGGGAGACCAAACTAAAACTAAAAATTCCGACGATGAACCAAAATTGTATTTTAACCTTTTTTGTTAATACTTTTTGAATACAACAGCTTGGAAGGAAAATCTCATTTTTCCTGCATGCATGAATGGATTACATTTATTTCTAGTGTTCTACATTTTATTCGAATTATTGTTTTTCCCCTTATCACTATCACTCTATTAACAGCTACTTGTATATTTTGATGTTATTTTGTCCTTCAATGTAATTTCAGGTTTACTAAATCAAGTCAAAATGACATGCGCATCAACTTGGCAATATCTGCTGTTTTCGTGAGTTGGATATAAGGGGTTATTTTATTTTATTTTTGGGAAAATATCAATGCTCAAAAACTATATCAATCTTGTGTCTTTTGTCTTAAATTGTAGTATTTATGTTTGTCATCTGTCTGCAGACAGCTTGGATCCTTGTCAAGCGCAGTGCTGAATATAAACCTTTGCAGTTTTTAGCCTTTGCCTTTGTTTATAGGCTTTTTGAGAAGTTAAAAGCTTTTGAATCTCCTGTCTCCAAATATAATGTGAGTTTCATCTTTTATGACAGCATATTTGGTGAAATTTTAAAATCTTCTGTTTTTGAACCATGTTGAGTTTTTAGTAGAATTGTATAGTTCATGTTACTGTTGGCTACAGGAAGAGGGTGAAGACACAGGCGAAGGACTCCGCATGGGAAAACGACTGCTCCGATCACTGGCCTTGGTTTTTGGATGTGTAGCTATTTCATCTTTGGTATGATGATTCCTTAAATCTTTTGATGTGACTCATGGATCAGTACTTTGATATCCCAAATTTTTGGCATCTGTAACAATTAATACAGAAGCTGATATATTTTTTGGGTACTAGGAAGCTGATATAATATATGTATATGAATTTTTTCCTGAAACGAAAGAAAGAGAAAAGGAGGGAGAGAAGGATCAATTCATCTTCTCATCCTCTTTTCCTATTTTACTTCATGTAAAACCAAATTGTTTTTCATAATGGTATGACGCATCATTAATATTCCTTTTCTTAATCTTTATTGAATTTCTTATTTGAAGAGTGTTTTTAAAAGAAAAAAAATTTTGGTAGCCCAGTTACAAAAAATTTAATTTTGTATTGTGTATGACTTCCACTTGTACCAAGATTAATCTTTATTTTCCAAATAAAGATTAATATTTTCCAGTTCTTTTCTTGCAGGCATACACTTTCATTTTGAACATAATTGAGTTTGCAGGTGGTTTTATTCCTACTCTTTTGTACAACAGTCAGGTATACTATGAAAATGAGCAGTCCTTCCTGGCTTAAAATATATAAATATAGAACTATCCACTATCCTTGTGAATAATATGATGCATGGCCTGCAGTTGTTTTTTCCTTTGAGACATTTTTTATTCCTGATTTGCTACTATTTTTCGGTTACATGAGTATTATTTTTTATTCATGTGATGTGAAGGAGTTGGTTGCCATTGAAGAATGAAATACTTGTGAGCTAGGATAGCTAGTTCATTGGTTAAGTAGCTATGTTTCTTAATGTGCATATGAATTTAGAATGTATAATAAAATCAATTAACTGAGCACAGGTGTTAGCGATTTTTTCCCTTGAACTACTGAAGGTACCAACCAATGTTTTCATGAATTCATTTTGGTCGATTTCAATTCAGCTGCTAGCTCATCCCTTATAATATAAAATCTCCATGATGTTATATATTTTATTATCATCTATAGAATATCATCCATTTTGATCCTTAAAGATATTTGCAAGGTTATATTGGTCCTTTGATGATAATTAGTGGCATTCATTTTCCTTCAAAGACCAATTTGTTGTCGTGTAACTGATTTGATGTATTTATAAATGGAGGAGTTCCAGAAGTTGTTTCTTCAATGACACATTTGATGAAATGCATTGGGTTTTTATTAACTCGGGAAATAAGACCACACACTGCTGTATTAATAGTTTTATTTTCATTGTTTTGATTGCCCAATGCCAAACTTATGTATTATCCCGTTGGTCAGTGTGTGTTGCTGCTAAGTTGACAACCTTTATGGTATCTGCAGGAGTTGATAATCACCACTTCGTCGGCACTCATGCTTTATATCATGGCATCATATTATAGATAGTGGAGTGTCTTGAAGACGAAGAAACCATGCATCTATTCATCCTTTTTTTTTTCTTTTCTATTTGTCCTCCCTTTCTCTTGCTTTTGTTCCTATTGTGAACTAAAGTGTCTCACTTACAAATTTTGTCAAAAGAGATGCTTTTTCCTTGTTTTAATATAATATATCAGGGATAGTGTTAACTTTCTTATGATACTCATGGTCATTTATTGATTTTGACTATTCACATCATAGTGCCATATATAGTCTTGCTCGTCTTTCTCGTTTATCTATTGTAATCGGAAACAAATAAAAAAGGTCATTTGGGAGGTAGAATACTATCATGTAAGATACCTTATTTGACCTTGGGGATAAATGAGATAGTTTTACACTTTCGCAAGAGGAAAATGTAAATACAGAATTTGTATACTTTCAATACCATACAATGAAGGGAATAAATAAAGATTTGTATACATTCAATTTCATACAATGAAGGGGGAAATTCGCTTCTTTATTATTTTAAACTTTTTTGTGCTAAAAATTTGAAATTTAAGTGAATAGTTGTATAATTCAGATTGGAGGCTGATCTTATTAGAAGATTATGTCCATGGTTTTGTCGATTCTACGTGAGTTAACAACCTGAAACTGAAACCTGTACAATATTGAGTAAGTTTAATTGAATATAAATTTATTTTAGAATGGATTGAATGTATGATGTGATGTCATTAATTAAAATTAAATATTAAAAATTAAATAATAAATATATCAAATTAATATAAACGTTTGATACATGAATCTTTTGTTTGGCTTTTGGTGGTATCAATTTTGTTAGGATGCCAATTTTCATGTAAGTACCAAGTCTATATATGGATATGCTCTCCAGAACTTAGGTGAAAAGTAAATCTTAGTAAGCCTTGTCGTGCTTTCAGGTGATAACTAGGAATCCGTTATTATATATTATTGATTAACCCCACTCTTTTAATTTAGTACATCTTTGGATACTACTAACATGAGAAGAACTCAAAAATATTCTTATTTTAAAGCGACAATTTTTCTTTTCTTTTATTGTTTGTATTTTTTGCTTTGAAACTCGTGAATATGCATTAGATTTTTATGTATTATGTGTTTAATTTGTTCATTGACTTTTATTTGGAATACATTTTGAATTGCATGTAATTAGAAGATGAAAGCTGCAACCTGCTGCGGCATATATAATTAATTATCAAATTCCATTCGATCATGTGAATAAACAGGAACATTTAATTTGTAAAACGGTTTGAACATGACATATATGTATGAATATGATGTCAACGTGTAATCCAAAAATTTCTGAGCATGAGTCTGCTGTGCTAGAACAGTGAACAGTGAAGCCTTTACGGAATCTTTGCTTATATACTCTTAAATTTCTTTTCTGTATCTTGAGCAAAATGTGATTCTTCCTTTCGTACACGTTTAATTACTATCATGCAGAGAAATAACAGCAAAAGTAGGTGCTTGTTCCATTCCTAGGGTTTAATAATCTTCAGATAAATAAACAGGAAGAAATTTAGTGGGCCAAATAATTACTGGCAAGTTCGATCACTGGAGATTAGCTCACAGTTAACCATAAAATTTTATTCTTTATAGTTAGTTTATTTAAAGGATTGAATGAAAGCAGCAAGCCAGCTTTCTCATTGTTGGTTTGGTTAAAAAATAGAAAGAGAAAAACTGGGTCAAAAGAATAGGAGAAAATTATGTCATTTAATTTTCTCCTGTTTTACCATGGAGATAAAGATAGATAGCAAAAAATTATGTAAATATATATTATATATAAAAACTTAACTTATCATATAAAATATATAAAAATATAACACACTTGAATGAATATCTTTTTATATAAACAAGTAGGAAAATTACAGTATATTTACAAGGATAAATTTTTTTACTATATATTTTTTTAATCAAAGTTAATATTTTTTTACATGATTAATATATTTTTAATTACATAATAAAATCAAATACTAACATAATTGCTATTATTTTCTCCACATAAAAATAGTGTCTGAAATTGATTTTTAATAAATCAATTATTCATTTTTTGTTTATTATCTTTTTACTTTAATACATTATTCATAATTTTCTTCTATCTAAACAAATTTTAATTA
>PYAF01000412.1:114520-139134 GCA_007407185.1 Glycine tomentella
ATATAAATCTCACATTTAGGCTCTATTTTAATTTAAATCCTTCATCTTATTTTGTGTTTTTTTACTTCTACACTCCTTTAAATCAAAAACACTCTAAATTTAAGGTAAATATGCTTATATAACACTAAATATTTAATAGTCTGATCTTAATTATAAGAAAAGAAAACATATTTTTCTTGGTTTTAAATTAATTTTTAATTAATTTTTTTTATTTAATATATATTTAAAATAGTATTTATTTAAATAAGATTTTTGTTCTAATGTCTGAATTTTATTTCTAATATCAAATTATAATAAATAATAAATTAAAAAATTTAATTAAATACGAATAATTAATTTTTTTAACTAACGTAAATCGATTTTATTTTCTTATTTTCAAAGAGCGGAGAGTGACAATTAAGAATGAAAATAAAAAGCTAAAGAATGTATATTCACGCGGTTTTAAGCAGAGCGAGGAAAGTGCATAGATGTCTATTCAGCTATGGTCAGCACAGCACCATCACTAACCTCACTGCCAAACTTTGTCCTGTTTTGGGGTACAGTGACCTCTTCTTTTTTCATCATCGTTTAACCCTTGCTTCTTCCAAAACAATTCACAACTCTCACTTTCCTTGCTTGCGCTTTTCTGGAAATACATTTTTCTGATTACCTCATCAATTTTAAGCTTTTTTCTCCCACATTAATCATTCCATTTCCAGCCGCTACTGCTGCTCCCTCTTTTAGAATCCTCATCACAAACTACTTAAGGCCAAACCAATATATATATATATATATATATATATATATATCAACACTCACCTCAATTCAAGTCTTTTCACTACTCCCTCCCAATCTTCCCACTTCTTAATATAACACAAATTAGTAAAAAAACAAAAACAAAAAGCATGCACTTAATCTTTTAGCTTCCCTTTCCAACAACCTTTTTTCCTAGCCATGATGTACCCTCTTCACTTAATTTCTACTACTCAACAGAAAAACCCTAGTTAGTCCTCGAAAGAACAACTTGATTTCTAAATATATATATATATTGCAGGGTAGCGATGGATCCTTCTACTTGAACCTAGCATCATCATCATCATCATCATCATCAAGATCTAAGTGAAATCCAGTCAGGAAGCATCAGATCTCAACAATGGAGAGCGTGGCATCCCCAATAATAACTTGTTCAAGCAACAACAACAATGGTAGTGGTAGTAATAATACTACTCCTCCTAGCAGGTATGAGAACCAAAAGCGGCGAGACTGGAACACGTTCTGCCAGTACCTGCGGAACCAGCGGCCACCGCTATCGCTGGCGCTGTGCAGCGGGGCGCACGTGCTGGAATTCCTGCACTACCTTGACCAATTCGGGAAGACCAAAGTGCACAACCCACCATGCCCCTTTTTCGGCCTCCCCAACCCTCCGGCGCCCTGCCCCTGCCCGCTCCGCCAGGCCTGGGGCAGCCTCGACGCCCTCATCGGCCGCCTCCGCGCCGCCTACGAGGAAAACGGCGGCAGGCCCGAAATCAACCCCTTCGGCGCACGCGCCGTCAGGCTCTACTTGCATGATGTTCGTGATTTTCAGGCCAAGGCCAGAGGAGTTAGCTACGAGAAGAAGAGAAAGAGGCCAAAACAACAAAACATCGCAACTAGTGTTACCACTTCCCCTAATAATGCCACTGCCACTTAAGTCCACACTCATCAATGGCATGCATATGGTATATCTTTTTTTTATTTCCTTACGCGACTCTCTTTTTCTTTACTAGTTGTGCCTGTTTTTTATGTTTATTTTTTGGCGACTTTAATGTCATATATATATGTCTTTAAATTTGAAAAGATCGTTGTTCTGGCTTCCTCTTTTTGAGGAAGTGCGACATATATTTACCAAAGGACTTTATAGTTCTCTCTCTGGCAACTGATACATCATTCGAACTAGTAGTTCATCAGGAAATTTAATTATGCTTATTTTTAGTGTTGAAATCAATAGAAATTTTCGGACATGTACTTCAATCTCTAGCTAGCTACCAAGCCCTTTTGTGAGTTCGATCTTGTTGAGAAAGATTAAAGTTTACACAGGCTTTACTTGATTGTGAACTAGTCAGACCATACACACATGTGGTTATAGGCTCAATTAATTTCTATGTAATATGTATTATTCAAGTTATTTAATTTAACAACATAATTCAATTACATATTATGTAAATATTAGTAAAGATCATGATGGTATATGCACAATCTTATAATTTTTCGTGTCTCTAGTTGTGTGCGTGTTTTCAGAAAGACCTGAAAATATATCGATGGTTCATGGTAGCACAGCACTTGCACTTTTAAAGTGAGACGCAGTTGCTAGTCGCTGCGAATGTGTTTTCTTTTTGTTGTCCTATTATTGTGTGTACTAAAAAAAAGAAGGTTTTTCTTTTCTTTTAATAGCATACAAATTAATTAGCACTCTCTCTCTGTGTTTCTTTTCTTTCCCTGCATCCATGCAGATTTGTTGAGACAAGTTTAACGACAAGAAACCTTTTTTGATGAGTTTAGTTCGAGTTCAAAATAATGATATATGATATTCGTGTTAAAATAAAGCAATAGGATTTACACATAAGAGCTGGAGTAATAGTTAACGTTCCAATAGAGTAACAACCTACAGTATTATTGAAAGGATAGCATTGATCGTGTAAATAACCCACAAGCTTAATTTGCTGGATATAATTGGTCAAATCGAGTTAGGTATAGTATTAGTTTAAAGATGATCTTGTGAAATCTGTCTTTAGACAGTAAGACAAAACCTAGATTATCTTCTCTAGTATAGCTGCCAGCTAAAGATGGACATGTCAAAAGTAAATAGATATGTAAGAACAAATTTTGGAGTATTGACAATCAGGACTACGTTACTATTTGCCTAACACCCTATAACTTGGACAACGAGCCCTTAAATTTGATGAATAAATGGATGGTTCTATATGGTAGGCTTATGATGGACTGTCTCCATGTGTGAATATATGAGTTAGGTCATTCTAGAATACAAGGAAAAAGTCCTTTTATTCATCTATATATGTAAAAAATTATATTTTAATAATGAAAAATTAAAACACTTAATCAATAATTTTTTTCTCTATCAAGTTATGTATAACTCAAAAATTGTCCATATATATATATATATATATATATATATATATCAGTATGTACTTAGATCAGTACGAGCATCTTTTGCTATATCTCTAGTTAAAATGTTTAGTGCTTATATATCAATCAAAGTTTGGATATTTTTTAAATAAAGAAAAATGTATTTTTTTTATCTTAAATTTTGAAATATATTAAGATTTGTTTGAGTAAATTCTTTTAGAAGTATTTTTAAGAGAAAAAAAGAAAAAAAATATAATAAATTTTTCTATAAATTAAAATAAGTTGTTCATGTTAATTATTAGTTAATTTATAGAAGTTTTCTTATATAACTTTTTAAAATATGAGAGAATATTTATAAATTAACTAATGAATTGTTAATATAAAATTTATTTTAACTTATTAAGAAGTTTTTTCTTTCTTTCTAGAATTACTTTTCAAATATAGGATTAGTAACGATTGCTACGGTAGTAGAATAACAATAACTATTGAGGCTAGTTACGCGCATATAGCATGCATGTTAGAGAATATTGCATACATCTAATTCAATCAATTTAAGCCTTTCTTTCTGTTGGGTAATCTCGGACCCTCAAATATCAAATCAAATACGGACGGGGAAATCAAAAGAGGAGCAAGAGAGACAATCAGAATTTGTTTTACGTGAGAAAACTTTCTTCAATGTGAGAAAAGAAAAACTCACGGGACCTAATCCAGTATCAAAATCTACTATAATAAATATGGGTTACAATGAATTGAAAACACACCAAAGTGGTGGTACACTCAACCTTTCCAACAATGGTTGTCACTCAAACGAAACCTAGAGTGTTTCACTCAAACTCTCTAAGAATCTCTCAAATATGCAAGCACAGAGGCTTGCTCAAATATGTCACTCAAGACTGTCACTTGAGGCTCTCAAATTTCTGTGTGTTTTGCCTCCACCCTTACTCATCTATTTATAGGATGAAATGGACTGGGCCTAAGCCATCAAATCAAACAAGATTATATCTTATCAAATAAAAGATATCTAATAAAGATTATATCTTATCAAATAAAGGATATCTAATAAAGATTATATCTTATTAAATAAAAGATATCTATCAACTAAAAATGGAAATTATCCAACAAATCTTCCCCTTCCGTTTTTTAGTGAGACCGGGGTTCTTCAACTTCAACATCCCGGCCTTCTTTCTCGGCTTCAATGTGCCAAATTCATCAGCCCGACTCCTTCACAGCAATCTTCAAATTTCCATGTTGGTACCGGCTTGGTCATCATATCGGACCAGTTCAAATCGGTGTGTACTTTGCCAACTGCAACGTACTCAGCCTCAGTCGTCCATAGTTTCACACACTTCTGCAATCTTGATTGCCAAGAGACTACTTTTCCAACAAATCTCATCAAATATCCCGTCGTCGATTTTCTCGAGTCAGAATCTCCCCCTAAGTCGGCATCCGAGTAGCCTTGCATCTCGGCCAACTCATAAGTCTGGTTTTCATGCAGGGAATTCATCACGTCCTGCATTTCCTTCTTGGGGTATCTCGACTGTTCTTCTTCAGTCGCTGGAGAACTCGGTTGATCACCCCGGTTCTCTTCATCAACTCGGACCTCAATATCTCGGTCCTCATCAGCTTCTTGCTGGAGATCATCATCAGTTTCTCCCCCTGCTTCAGTTTGCACAAGAGGGACGGGTTCTTCACCTCGGACTGAAGGGCCGGGTTCTTCACGTCTGACAGTAACCCGGTCTTGGGGCTTCAAGATATCATGAAGAATTTCATCTTCATGAAAGATCACATCTCGACTTCTCACTATCTTCTTCTTGATAGGATCCCACAGTCTGAACCCAAACTCGGTTTTCGGTGAACCGAGGTAGATGCATTCCTTCGTCTTCTCATCGAGCTTTGCCCTTTCATCTTTAGGATATTCACTAAAGCTCGGCATCCAAACACCTTTAGGTGATCATAGGTCGCTTTCCGACTTGTCCAGACTTCTTCAGGAATGTCTTCTTCAAGTGGCCTTGATGGTGACAAATTAATCAAGTCAACTGCTGTTCTAACGGCTTCTCCCTAATATGCTTTCGACAATCGAGCATTGGATAACATACTTCAGACCTTTTCTTCAATAGTCTGGTTCATCATCTCGGCAAGTCCATTTAATTGTGGAGTCTTGGGAGGCGTTTTCTCAAATCGGATCCCGGCTTGTTTACAATAAACATCAAAGGGACCGCAATACTCACCACCATTATCAGATCGAACCACTTTTAACTTCTTGCCAGTCTCTCTTTCTACCATCGCGTGGAATTCTTTGAAACATTGGAGTACCTGGTCTTTGGTCTTCATCAAATAAACCCACACTTTGCGGGAATGATCATCAACGAAAGAAACAAAATACAGAGCTCCACCGAGTGATCTCTCGGTCATGGAGCATACATCTGTATGGACGAGGTCAAGAATCCTCTTGCGTCGTCTGGGCTGATCTGGTCTCACAAACGAAATCCGGTGCTGTTTTCCAGCTAGGCAGTGCGAGCAACTCTCCAGCACTTGGCCATTCAACCCGGTCAATAGTTCTTTCTTACTCAACATCTGGAGTCCTTTCTCACTCATGTGGCCAAGACGCTTGTGCCACAACTCCAGGCAATATCCATCTCGGACAAAATTGGTTTCTTCACCAATTGTCTTTCCTTGCATCACATACAAGGAACCATCTTTCTTTCCACGAGCCATAACCAAATTTCCCTTGGCCAGCTTCCATATACTTTCTTCGAAGTAATTTACCAACCCGGCGTCATCAAGCTTGCTTACCGAGATTAAATTCAAATGCATGTCAGGTACATGCCTCACATCTTTCAACAGAAGTCGGCACCTGATATTTGTGGTCAGGATTACATCACCGACACCAATAATCTTGCTGGTCACCTGATTTCCCATCTTCACGACACCAAAATCTCCCTCTCTGTAGGCAGAAAAAAATCCCTTAAGTGGGGTGACGTGGAAAGAGGCACCGGAATCAACAATCCAGGTGCAGTCATCATGGGCTATGTTCAACATTTCCTCACTGAGGAGGAATATCTCGGTATTCGGGTTAGTAGCCACAGCTGTAGTGTTCGTATCATTCTTCTTCTGGGGAATAATCTGATCTGACTTCACGCAGCCATTCTGTTCATCATTTTGCAAGGCCCAACAGTCCGGCCTCTTGTGTCCTACCTTCCCACAGTAGAAGCACTTCAAATCATGTTTTGGCCTAGTCCGGCCTTTGGACGTATCTCATCCACCTCGACTCTTGCCATGACCTCGGGAGTCGGTCTTTCCTTGATTCTCAGCAACGTTAGCCTCAAACGTGCTGGATACACCTCGTTCTCTTCTCCTGGCTTCTTCATTTAGGAGGCTATCTGTCACGACATCCATCGTCAGTTTTTCTTCTGGAACCGAGTTGCTCAATGTTACTACTAAAGTATCCCAACTTTCCGGTAGCGAACTCAGTAACAGCAAAGCCTGCATCTCGTCATCAATCTTCATGTTGGCTTTGGACAGTTGATTCACAATCCTTTGTAGGTGTTGACGTGCTCAATCATACTCATGTCGTCCTTGTATTCTAGCTTCACAAGCCGGCGAACCAGGTGTGCTTTGTTCCTGGGAATCTTCTTCTAAATCATGGATTCTAACTTGTTCTACAATTCGTGAACTCGGACACGTGCTCAAAGAGGCTTTTGTCAATGTATTTTCTGATCGTGGCCACGACCTTCCGACTCAAGATCTCCCAATCCTTGTTCGACTTCCCAGTCGGCTTTTCTTCAAGAACAATTGGATCATATAAATCCTTGCATATAAGATGATCCTCCATCATCGACCTCCAATAGTTGAAGTTATCTGCGGTCAATTTGAACATATCTCCGTCATGAATTATGCCACTGGTCTCCATCTCGGCTCCTTCAAAACCCTCGAACCTGGCTCTGATACCACTGTTGGGTAATCTCGGACCCTCAAATATCAAATCAAATACGAAAGCGAAAATCAAAAGAGGAGCGAGAGAGACAATCAGAATTTGTTTTACGTGAGAAAACCTTCCTCAATGTGAGCAAAGAAAAACTCACGGGACCTAGTCCAGTATCAAAATTCACTATAACAAATATGGGTTACAATGAATTAAAAACACACCAAAGTGGTGGTACACTCAACCTCTCCAACAATGGTGGTCACTCAAACGAAACCTAAAGTGTTTCACTTAAACTCTCTAAGAATCTCTCAAATATGGAAGCACAGAGGCTTGCTCAAATATGCCACTCAAGACTGTCACTTGAGACTCTCAAATTTATGTGTGTTTTGCCTCCACCCTTACTCATCTATTTATAGGATGAAATGGGCTGGGCCTAAGCCATCAAATCAAACAAGATTATATCTTATCAAATAAAAAATATCTAATAAAGATTATATCTTATCAAATAAAGGATATCTAATAAAGATTATATCTTATCAAATAAAAGATATCTATCAACTAAAAATGTAAATTATCTAACAAATCTCCTCCTTCCGTTTTTCAGTTAGACCGGGGTTCTTCAACTTCAACATCTCTGCCTTCTTTCTCGGCTTCAATGTGCCAAATTCATCAGCCCGACTCCTTCACAATATTTTTCAAATTTCCATGCTGGTACCGGCTTGGTCATCATATCGGACCAGTTCAAATCGGTGTGCACTTTGCCAAGTACTCTGCAACGTACTCGGCCTTAGTCGTCCATAGTGTCACACACTTCTGCAATTTTGATTGCCAAGAGACTGCTTCTCCAATAAATCTCATCAAATATCCCGTCGTCGATTTTCTTGAGTACTTTCTATTTCGCAGGTTTTATTTTGTGCTATTCAACTTTTGCACATCAGTGTATTAGCAACTTTAGCACAAAGTCATTTATATTTCTGTGAACTTTTTTTTTTTTTTTAATTCAACGAAGAAGATAAAGGCATAGAAAAACAAACAACGCAACAAAGCAGAAGATATACACCTTTAATAAGATAAACTTGTTCTTCATTCAGCATGAAGAAATTATGATAATAATAACACATGCATGCCTGGTAGTCTTTTTTGTGTTGTTGTTGTAGTTACTGTATTAAAAAGTAATTAATCATATAAAAGTTAGTGCATTAAATTATACACTAATTTAATGTTGTTACCTAAAAGTATTGTTGTGATAAAATGATAAACGAAAGTAAGAACCAAAATTTTACTTCCTGATTTTCAGTAGTTAGATCTATGTGAAACTAAACGTTAAAATATAGATTTATAATTTGTTTGTAATTTCCCGATCATATAAAAATAGAATTATTAATTCGATTCAAGATATATAAAATTGTATTGGCATCGGATAATTAAAGTTGTAAATTTAATGCATAATGATTATACCATGTTAATGTTAGATAAAAAAAAAACGGTGTAAAACATGATCAGGAAGATGGATTTAGTGTAATATTGAAGGAAAAACATCTTAATCAATTCGAAATAAGTCATTTCTAACGGGTTGACACCAATTCATGTAAAAGCTTGTAATGAACACGAATGCAATCGGCCTTTAGTGAAAGGAGATCCTGTAATTTTAATTTCCTTCGATCTGCTAAAATTATGTCTGGAACCTGTAATTTTAATTTCTTTCAATATTCTAAAATATGTCTCAAAACATGTAATCGGCCATTAGTGAAGGATATATGTGGTAAAAAAGAGTGTCGTCTCTGCCGAGCAATTAATCAAACAAACAAATCATTATACTTTTGACAATTATTGTCACAATTGACGGCCAACAACTGTAAGGTATGATGGGATTAGAATCTTATAAAGTATTTGAGTAAGAATTATTTATATCTAATATAAGATACCGTAGTACACTATATTTGAATTAACTGGATAATGGATATATAAAGATGCATTCATGTATATAACTTCTTTCACGTATATACCCTGACGTACGCATGGATAATAGGATCAAATTTGCTTAATAAAGTAAACTGTTGAGTGTTGAGTATACTAAAATTGCCATTAATATTTAAATTCTTTAATTCATACCTTTAACCATACATATAAAAAAGAAACCACATTATGTGTCTTGTCCTAGCCCACCTGTAAGGAAGTGAAGAAAAAGTAAACTCAAATGTCTGTTATATATATATATATATATATATATATATAGATATATATATATATATATATATATATATATATATAAAGTTGTTCAAATATTGATATAACACTGTACATAATCCAGAAAATGAAGACCACCAATAACATGTTGATATAACCTGGCATAAATTGCCAACCATTTGGCTGATTGTTTCGCTAAGTATGGGTTGGTTATTACAAATGATGTGGTTATGTTTAATTATGTTCCTGATTTTGTAAGAGACTCCTTGGAGGATGTCTCTCTTTCTGTATCCCTTTTCGCTGATTAATTTTCTTGAGTCTGCGGTTGTTGATACATCTCAAAAACCAAAGAATAAAGACTACCTATATCACAGAAACCTCCCTAAACCCGAACCTGTTGAAGGCCTTACCCCCCACGAATACACTGTACATAAACCAAATCAATGAAACTAAATGACTTTGCCACACTGTGTAACTCACACCTTACATGCCTCTGCCTAACCATCACGTATTCATGTGTCAATCATTTTCATATAAAAATTAAAAGCATGACGTTAAAAAACCTCTAAAACATATAAGCAATTAAGCATTGTGTGTGAACATATAACTGATATAAGCATTATGAGTGTACCACCAGTAAATTATAGATACCAATTTTTATAGATAACACCAATAGCAATAGGCACATCGGAGTGAACAAAACAATGACGAATGACAACCAATTTTGTTTTTAAGAAGAAAAACAAATATTAAAATTAAGCAATTATGCCATCGATTACAAGAATGGCAAGGAATTTATGTTCCCAATTTGGGAATAAAATTTGATGTATCGGAATAAAGAAAATCCAAGAAAAAAACACAATTTTTATTTTATTCGGAACGAAATGAAATAAAACAATAAGACAAAACTGACTAATTAACGAGTGAGTCGTGGAATAAAAGGATTAAAGAGATGGGGGACTAGGGGTAAGATGTGATGACTGAAAAAAATTGTTAGGGATTTGGAAAAGGAAATAGAACTATAGAAGGATAAAGAGAGCGACGACTAATGAAGAGAGAAAAGTGGAACGAAATTGGGTAGACAATTACTAATTTATGGTTAAGAAAGAATTAGGACCCCATCTTATCAATAAATAATAGTATGTAATAGCTTTGTTCAGTTTGGACTAGATCGGTTCTCATAGGCAGAACCAAAATTCAATTCAATCAAAATTTTGCCATTTTTTTGTTTGTATTTTTCAAATTTTTTGGTTTGCGATTTTTCAGTTTATCATTTTTGGATCGGTTGTTGTGGTTGGCATCAGTTTGTATTGGTCTATGAATATTTTAGAGCATCATGCATTATGGATCATATAATGTCACATAAATATAAATATAAGAACTCTTGATAAAAAATCATTCTAATATGAAAATTATCAAAACAAGTGCTTAATTTAATTTCACTCATTTTTATGCCAATTCTTAGCTTAAAAAAAATACTTTTTTATTGATGAAAATAGTTAAATAATGTAATTTATTTAAGCAATGATGCTTGTATAAAAAAAGTCACATTAAATACTCTATTTTTAAGTAATTTATCTTATTTGTAAACAACTCACATAAAAAACTATGTTGTATATACTATTAATTAATCACTATGTCACGTGAAAGCTAACCTAAAAATGTACTCTTAATTAATCACAAATCACCAATTCAACAAAAAATGTTATTGATTAGTTTGAGGAACTTTTTTTTTTTTTGAATGAATATCAATCTAAAAACTAAATTAAGTGTATTAATATGAGAGACGAAAATAACTATTTACTATTTAGAAAATCTTCTATGGACACAAATCCAACGATCATGTTTAGACCGAACAAATAAAAAGGTGACAATTGTAAAAGAATACATGGCATTGTCATTCGTGGTGTTAAAAAATTGCTTGAAAAATATTATTTATTTATTACTTATTTTCTTTTTATATTGACTTTTAACATAATTTATCATCATGTATATTATAATTTTATATACACATCATTAAATGATATTAACGAATATATCAAATTGAAAAACCTCTTTACATTTATCACCTAATTTCAATTTTTTCCCTTTTTTTATCTCCCTAATTTTTTTCTTAAGAATTATAATTAAAATAAACAAAAATATTTTTTCAGAATTTTTTTCATTGCATGAGTAATCAAAACATAAAGGTAAAATTAAAAATAAAAAAATATAAAAAGTGAATCTGTATTTGATTCAAGACTGGTCGGTCATATATGAAATTGATCATTTGACCAATTCAAACCTTATTGGATTAGGCATGTCATCAACTCGGCATGAACTGATCAATAAACACTTATAAAGAATTAAACTCAACACCTCACACAAGACACAAGCAAATTCAATCATTAAATCAATGATTAATTAACATATAAATAACAAATTTAATATATATATATATATATATAATTATTTATGATACTATTACACTGTATGGTTTAACTATTGATTTATTAATCTGACCAGTTATTTAACAATATAGTATTTTTGTTAGATCGGTCATCGGTCTAAGCTAAAAAAAGATCAACAAACATCCCTAAACAGTAAAATAAACCCTCCAACACCCGGTGATGTGGCATTTAGGAAACACACAACATTATTAGCATCATTTTTTCAATATCATAATTTCCTTGATAAATACAAATTTAAACGAATAGAACGAAATGTTACAAAAACAAATA
This sequence comes from Glycine tomentella, assembly GCA_007407185.1. Taxonomy (NCBI): domain Eukaryota; kingdom Viridiplantae; phylum Streptophyta; class Magnoliopsida; order Fabales; family Fabaceae; genus Glycine; species Glycine tomentella. The sequence goes on from PYAF01000412.1 coordinate 126,455, forward strand.
CAAACCACGTTTATACTTTTGTTTGAGCTTTTTCAAAGCTTTTGAATTTAATACTTGCATTTCTAATAGTTAAACTTTATCAAATTTCATTTCTTTGATAGATTTTTTTTTTCGTCTTGGTTTTTTTTTATCTAATCTTTCCGAATGAAAACATGGGAATTGTGTTGGACAAGAAAAAAAGAAAGAACGAAATTACCAATAGTAGTCTCAATGGTTGTGCCGGAGCCCGGATGGTGCATGAAATCTGTGCAATTGTGCGTACACTTTAGCTAAAGCCTAAAGGAATACAATAGTACCTTTTTCCTAATATTCTAATTTCTATCTGAAGATGCTGTCCTTAGAATTTAAACAAGTTTTTCTAATAGTTGCTACAAAAGAACTGATCTCGTGTCTGACACAAACCCTGAATTAATGCAAGTATACAGAAAGTAAAAAAACCTAAATTGTACGACCTCATAACCTCTAATTGTTGCCGTGTTACGAAACCAAGGGCATGTGTACTGTGATTTTCACCAAAACGAAGGCCTTGGATAAGCCAACCAAAATTGTCTATCCCAACAATCGTCTTCGAATAGATCGATTTGAGACCGTTTCTTTATATGGCTTAGCTCCATAGTCCATAACTTTTCAACTTCTTTCTTTGACAGTGGATTTCTTGTTTTGATTACCATTCTTAATTTATTTACCCTCACTTCTTTGTCATTCCCACTCCCACATATCAAAATCAATATTTTTCTTTTCTTTTTTCATGGTTTTTCCAATACACTATAGGAACCAAATATTAACTACAAACTGGGCTTGCATTGTTTTCATTGCTGTGTCAGATAGCCTTCTGCAAGTTGCAACCATCATTTTCATTGTACCTTGAGATCGGGAATTCAAATATTCAACACGAACTCGACCTTTATTAGTGCTGATTAAATGCAGGAATTTACGAGTTCCTTTTTCTATCTCTTCAAATCTATTAGCCAAACTCTCAGCAATCCACAAAGACAACTTATAAACTTATGTATCGTTAAAAATCAGACACGGATATGTTTTCATTCTTCTTCTTCCTCTTAAATAAGATTTATCTATACAAGTGAGTATAACAAATATCTCATAATAATAGAAAACAAAATAACAATTTTATCATATCTAAATAGAATACTAACAATCAGTTTAAATTTAAACAGCTTATATTCTTATCTAAAATAACAATATTTTAATTTCAAAAACTTCCTTTCAACATGTATGAATTGAGATTACATGCTCCTTTTCTTGTGTCCAATGAAGAAAATGACTCATCACAAAAAAAAATCTTTTAAACATGCACTCTCCTAATTATTAGTTTTTTTTAGTGAGAAATGCTAACATACTAAAATTTATTTAAATAACTATTGGACGAGTCTTGCTTTTATTAACTTTACTCATAATTTTGTAGCTTCTAATAAATTTTAACTCAGTCGAAAATGTATTACTAATTGAGACAAAAAGGATGACGCAAACAGGACATGTAATTTAACTTCAATATAATATATCTAAATTTGTTTCCAATGTGATTGTTTGGACATAAAAAAGGAGTTGAAAGGCAGTAAAATGAATCGATCAACCAGTGATAGGATACCATTGTTAGGTGTTTGACTTGAGCTTTCTTATCAAGTTATCATTGAGTGGCCATCATGGACTTTTTAACTCCACTGCCCCCGGCAAAGTAACATTGGCGTACACTATGAATGGATAACAATATTGCAGTTGTATGTTGTAACAAATTATGTAAAGAATTATCCATTATGAATGACTTTCCCCCGAACGAGATAAATCAAAGATTCGGCCTTAATACTTAACTCGGCAATTGAAGTTACAGTTACACGTAACTGTACAATTGATGAGCAAGACCATAACATACGACGCGGAAACACCAAAAGTAAGATGGAGCATATTTATAGTTATTACAACATAATTGCAAAACTTATGTGAATAAAACCACTCTAGGAATTTTGATCTTCTGAAGAATCAACTTTCCTCAAAGCTTAAGTTCGCATAAACTTTGAAATGGTTTAACACTTTAACATCTCTAACGGATCTAAACGAATTCAGTGCTTGTGCAGTAGATATAGAGGCACCTGCCAAACTAAGTGATAGTAATGTATATCTACGCAACGATGCAACTTGACAGAAAAGAATGTGCCTCAACAACTATTTGTCACTGAATTGCTACTAAGATCTTCAGACAGCTTTTCTGCTTTTGCAATAGCCTCTGACAAACCAAAAAACTTTTACTTTTGCAAACAACCCAAGTGATATATATGACTTACAAAAGGCCACTGAAGATAGGACTCTTTTTGCTGTAGCCCCAAATACTTCGTCTGCCAAAAGATTAGCTCTCTATTTTTGTCTCCAGCTGCTGGTTTAATTAGTAATCTTAATCCTCAACTCTTCTTTTCAAGCCTTATACAATACAAGCCATACACAGTTGATCACATGGTTCTCAGAAATCCGCAAACTTCAACTAGGAAGCTATTGAGATTTTTCCTAAATCTCTGGTAATTTATTCTATCAAGGGAGGAAGAAAGCTGATTTGCACTTGTTAGTGTGTGCAATGCATTTGCCAGCCTAGATTTGAGTGTTGCATTTGGTTGTCTCTCTATCAATTCATTCCCCAATCTCTGTAAAGAAATTCACCCAAATCTTCTCAGGAACTATTGATAAAATAGAGGGGGGAAATCATAATAGGAACACTAGAATATATTGAACAATAGTGTACAATTTACAAAATTCTAAAAACTGAAGTCACCCCCCCCCCCCCCCCCCAACAAACACACCCCCAAAAAAAACAGGAATATAAGTTGATTCATAATGGAGGTTCCTTTTTGGAAAGTAACTCACCAATAGACAATAATAAATATACTAAAAGTTTTTCATTGAAAACAGATCATTGATGGACATTGAACAAAAATCTTGAAAACATATTCCTAATATGAAAAGTAACTTGCATATTCACCATTGAAGAGAATAAGCAACATTATGATCATTTATAAAACAATTTTTTTATACTAGTTCAAAAAAGTTGGCTATAAAAATTTAAGAAAGCAGGCTTGTAACTGAGAAAATTTGCATTTAATTTTTTACCAAATGCAAGTCAGAGATGCATACCTGATACAGGCCTTGCTCACACAGGATTAATGGAAGGAGAGCATCTGCCGCAACACTGATTAGATCCGAACTGAAATAACGGGTAATACTGTTAGTCAATTGCAATGTGATTTTGCAACAGTGTTAGCTAACACGTGAAATTGCCTTTTAGTAACATTATACTGGGAATTAGTAAACAAGGTACTTGTGTGGAAATGTTTTTGCAAGTTTAAATTAAATCATCCAACAAATTTTATAAAATACGTATGCAATATTTGAAAAAAAAGCATGTGGGTGTGCTCTAAGATGTCACAGTATTTATATACACATTCATTTGATACACCCACTATATGTCTAGCTATACTATATGATAATGAATGTTGGACTTTAAAGGGACATGAAAAAAAAGTGAGCCCGTGAGAGTAACAAAAATAAGAATGTTATTATGGATGTGTAGGCATGGCAACGGGGCGGGGCGGGGGTGGGTATTGCATTCCCCTTCCCTATCCCCGCCCCCGACCCCAAACCCGCTCCCCGCCCCCACCCCCGATCCCCGTCGGGTTTTAAACCCCATCCCCATCCCCGCCCCCGCTGGGATCGGGTTTTCCCTGCCTCGTCCCGCCCCGCCCCCGCTTTTGGCTACCGGGGAAAACCCGAACCCGAAAATTCGGTTTTTCCTGTTAAAATCGGGGCGGATTCAGATGGGTGGGTACGGGTTCGAGTCCCGCTGCCATGCCTATGGATGTGTAGTCACAAAAGAAAGGACAAGATACAAAATGATTATATATGAGAAACGAATGGGATAGCACCGATTGAGGAAAAGATGACAAAATTAATTATAGTTTAGACATGTACAAAGGTCACAAGAGGCACCACCACACCAGTTAGAAGAATACGGATCCGTTTGTTTAAACTTGAAAAAAGTTATTAAAAAAGTGATTTTTTAAGAAGCAAATAGAAGTTGGTATTGGGAAAAATCCAAGTCTCACATTAACTAGAAATAAGGCAAAGATAGAATATATAAGTGGGGGGCAACCCTCACCCCATGAATTAGCTTTTGGGGTTGAATTAGGTCCAAACCAACATTCTAAGATGGTATCAGAGTCTATCCTAAATCCATTAAATGGGTCACCTATCATATTATTCATGCATCACGTCCAAAAGTACTGGACGTAAGGGGGTGTATTAGAAAAAATTCAAGTCCCACATTGACTAGAGATAAGACAAAGATAAAATAGATAAGTGGGGGATAACCCTCACTCGATGAGCTAGCTTTTGGAGTTGAGTTAGGCACAAACCAACATTCTAAGAGTTGGTTCTTAAAAAAAACAGAAAACTATTTTCTTAATTAAAAAATGCTTTTCTTAAAAAAAAAAAATATTTAAACAAGCAGGCCCTATATTACATGGCTAGTAATCCTATGAAAAGGAGGAGAGGAAGACCAAGAAAAGACTTGGAGGAAGTTGTCAAAGCAGATCTCGTGGTAAACAATATCCCTAAAGCTTTGGTTCTTAATTGAGTCGAATGGCATTGTTATCCATGTAGCCAACCTTACGTTTTTTTTTTTTTTTTTTATCGGCAAAAATATATATATATAATATAAGAACTGAAGAAGAAGGTACAGATATGTAAAGCAAAAACCGTGAATTGCATCCAGAGCTAAGGCAACCTAATTCATAAAAGCATGAATTAAGTGGCCATAGCAAGGATGATAATGGAACCCCAAAAAATCAAACCCTCCCTAGGTTACAAAAAATATCCCTAAGATTACTGGACCAAACATGAAAAGGCATATGGAAGCCTTTCTCCATGTTTTTAATCCACCACCAACAAAAAAATATTGCATCCTCCATCAGCTTCTGGCTATTAAAACACCCATTTTTGAATATGATCTGGTTTCTGTGACCCCATATACGTAGTGGGATAAGGCTTTGTTGTTGTATTCATTTGAAAAATCAATCTCTGATAGTCTCCCAATTCGAAAGATCTATTTTATTAAAATAAAAGAGTTACAGACTGAATCTGCAATCCCCCTTTCCAGAACCTAGCTCTGAACAATGATCTCAGAAAACTAGAATATGATCCCCTAATAGACACCCCTTACCTTTAAAATATTCTCCTCCAACTTCCTATAATTTAGGATAACAGAATGAAAAACATCCTAGATAAGAAAAACTTGTACATTATCGGAAATTTAGAATAAAATGATAACAGATTAAGAACTTCCTTCACAGACAATAGATTCCTAAATCTATTGTTTTTATTCCTTTTGGAGTAGACTCTCCAAACCTTGGGCCGTCTACTCTGCCTTACTAGTCGAGTTTCTATCAATCTCCTGCCAAAGGAGTAGAGGGGGAGGGGGGAAGATAATAAATGACCTGCTGAGTGAGGAATGCAGTACATATATTCAACTTAGGCTTGGAAAAACAGGAAAGACAAAGGGGGAAAAGAATTTCTTTTGCATTCTCACCTGTAATCCTCAAAAAGGAGTAGCTGCAGCAATGAACGAAGGAAACAGCTCAAAAGACCTTCCTGAACATTCCCACTAGAATCCTTATGACCCACAGTGTGGGCACCCAAGCCAATATTACCATTACCAGTCTCCTTGTAGTGGTAAGAAGCAAGAGCTTGCAGAGCTCTCAGACACTTACTAACCACATCTGCATCCTGCAAAATCAGTAAAGAATATAGCTCTTAGCCACAAATTCTAAGCACAATCATAATTACCAATTGGGGGAAAAAGAAATTGATTTGGGAACTGTAGTACACAGTGGAGAAAATTATTTAGGAGACTGGAAGAGAATGCTAAACTATTGAAAAACTCCTCAAGCTTAGAAGTTTCTCTATGTGTCATTGCAGTTTCTCACTGCTTCGATCATATTATTAAAGAAAGAGCACATTCCAAATATTACCTGATGGTGAAGACCAAAATCAAGGGTTCCAAGTATATGAGCAAAGGCTTCACTATTTAGTTGTGCAAATGTTTCAGGATAAACCTCCAACATATGCGACAGGAGAGAAAAATACTGCAAATAAGTTATACAATATCAGCTTTGGATAACAATCAATCTGGTATTATTTCGACAGAGCACAGGAATATCTTACATCATGACAAAGTTTGGGATATTTCAGGAGGTCCATAGAAATCAATGGTGTGACCATGTGAAGACCAAAGTAAACCACCTGCAAGACCCATGCATTAGATATTAACTATCAAACATGAAACAGGTAAATGTAACCTTGATATGACCTGAGATATGTTAGTGCCTTGGGCTTCAATCGAATCTGACGAGAAATCAATCTGCCACATTAAGAATTTTTCAGTTGCACCTATGTTAAGTATGTGTATGAGAGACAGGTAATCTCTCTCCAACTGCTAGTCTAAATAATTTATGAAAAAAATCCTTACCATGTCTTTAGAGCAAAGACTTGAGAGAAGTTGAAGAAGAGCTCGCAAATCTCTATACTTATCTGTTTTAGCCTCACTAAGTAAGCTGCTTGAAAGACTTAGTGATATCTGAAAAATGAGCAAATGGAATTTGAGGGAGAATTTTTTTAAAATAATGAAAAAGAGAAAGTGAATTAGCAATAACTATGGGATTTTAGAAAACAATAATATATTGACTTTATATAATATAATTAAAAAAATTATATTGTTGGTATTGTGATCAAAGAGAAAGGCAGCGCAAAAGGGACAAAATGTAAATAAATATGGCTCTTCACATCCCTTATGCTTCATACTAACTGTTGAAGGTGTAATCATTGACTTCTAAAGATTTTCCTGTCCAACTGTCTAACCTCAAGATTTGTATATGGTTTGAACCAGATTAAAGCTTCAATAGTATAATTTTTTTAAGAAAAAAAGAAATCCATATTGAAGGAGTTTGAGGGCACAACTTAGAAGTGCTCATTCCTCCAAGATGATAAAAAATCCCTAGACAATTCAATTTTATTATAACAAGTAAATGCACCCAAACAATTTAGAAAAAGGAAGCCACAGAGGAATCAAAATAATCTTTGAGGTACCAAAAAGAAAGTTCAACTAGGAAAAATGTTCCTCCTCACCCTATGTATTTGCCATATAAAAAGCAACCTAGTTGATAACAGAAATTTACCTTGCCAATATTGTGAGATGAATACAGCTGAAGCAAACGCATGCAAAAATTAACAACAGCAGCAGTTTCTTGGGCCTCCAAGTACGTAATTTGTCCATCAACCCAATCAACTACAAATTTAAGTAGCAGGTAGACAACTGCAGACTAAACAACAAATACAAATAAGAACAGAATAACGAGATGTCAGAAACTTGGAAATTAGACACATTTGTCAAACTGAAAATAAATAAAATCAATTAATTATAAGGAATAAAACTAACTTAGAAAATGGACAATTTAGATCATATAAGATGTTTATCAAAAGTACAAGAGTCATGTAAATCTCACTTCTGTGAAGAGCATTGAGGATATAAAAGTTTAAGATACTGATAAATGTGAATGCTACCTCATGTTTATACACTTCAAGAAGAACTAGTATGGGATTCATTAGGGAGAATCCTATATCATAGATAGCCTTCTGTGTCCGAGGTTCAGAAGCACTTGCAGCTCCACGTAGCCGTTCTAACATGCAGCTGACCTACAGAACATCAATTAAATTGAGGAACTATTTTTATACAAACATTAGAATGAAATAAATGCTCAAGCCCTCACCGAAAGGAGAATATCTGGTTGTTGGGCAATACTTTTAAAATTACTCTTGCTGGATATCTCCATTATGTATGTTGCAATAGGACCCATGAGATTTCTTACATACCTTTAAATAAATATAGGCAAAACTTTACAGTGTCAAAATTTTGAAACTATAGCAAAAAGGAAGTTGAAGGAAATACTCACTGACTAGATGCCTCGGAATTTCTTATGCCTGAAGCTGAACGAACAAGTATTTGTGCAAGAGATCGCTGAAGCAAGAAACTGATAACACTTAGACAACAACCCATAGCAACAAAGTAGCTGGTGGGTAGAGTTAATAAAGATGTTACCTGATGAGCAGTGTCCAACAAGAGCAACGTCTTTTCAGTTGAAAATGCAGTTGCTAGTTCATGCCATGAATTCTGCAAATAATATCAGAAGTTCAAGACAATCAAGATCAGATAACATAGACAGCTGGTAAAGTAACAAGCAGAATAAAAGATGAAAGGTTAATGACAATTGGAAGTTGGAAAATAACCATTATTTTTATAGTAAATGGGAATTTGATCCTTTGTATGTCCCAACACTTGGAATATTGTATAAAGCCAATAAAAAACATGAATAAATCATCTAAAGCCATAAACAAATAAAACATTAGATAAATATTATTTTGAGAATTACTCCATTACCAAAAGTCATTTCAGACTACTTTCCAGTTTTCAGGGAGGAATGGAATTTTGAATACATCAAGCCTATAACAACTAAACATGAGTTCACTTCCATTGGAGCAACCAACAATTATAAAAAAAAAAAAAAAACAAAAAAAAAACTTGGAGAGTCTATAAGCACCAAGTAAACAATGAGAAAAACCTCTTTGCTGGCTTGACCATAAAGTTGCCATGCTTACTGAAAACCACATCAGAACTACAATGCATTATCGGATCTAGGTGCTGAAAAACCTTAAAACTATCAAGGACATTGACAGACACATCATGGAGACATGGACCTTGTGTTTGGAAACCTATATTACCCAAGGAAGAATCTATGTGGTGTTCAAGAGGGATAGCATAATAACCCCCCCCCCCCCCCCCCCCGAACCCATATCAATACCCCAAATGAGACAGATTTGGAGCATGTGAATCAACCTACTTGAGCTAACTGAGTAATTAAATTGTATCAATGCAACATCTAAATACAATATGAGAAAATTTGGATTGGAAGATGCTGACAATAAACACAAAGGAAGGCTATGATGCTTTTTACATTTCAATAGATAATTTTGTCATCATTATACAGTCATGAAAACTTTTAAGTCTATCCTGGCAAATCATAGGAACAAAGTTTGCTTGTTTATGAGCTTCAGAACTTGGAGCATACTATCATTATAAGCAACTACTTACCAAACTTGAATCACCCATTAATGAGGGAAAAAACATTTGAAAATATACCGAACTCTGATGGGTTTAGTCAATTTAAAGGTACATAAATAAGCATTGACTCACCAGAGTAACAAGGTGGACACATATATGCTTTTGCTGAACCAGCGAATGAAGTAACTGGTAACAAGTGAGTCCCTGGGTAAAAATGGATTGCATTAAGCACAGCCACAAAGCAAGGTGGTCTAACATCTATTCCAATATCTTTTACAGAATACAGATAAACTTGCACTTGCAGAGCTTATAAATTGGAATATTAAATTTCAAAAGAAAAATATGGTAAAGAAAAAGATGCATATTAAATCAACATTTTCTGACAGAATCTTAGAAGATGAATGCATTTGCCCATTAAGTTTCAGATGTTCCAATTTAGGCTCGTTTTGGATAATAATTTGATTTAGAATTACATATTTAATTCTAATTTTGTTATTAAAAAAAAAAAAAAAAAAAAACAGAAGCATAGTTAGTTCATAATCTTAGAACTTTTGAAAGAAAAGTTGTGTTAGATTTCATCTTAAACTAATTGGCATTAAGTGAAGTTGCCCAACAAATATATAAGCTGTACCTTAAGAATAAGTAGACGATGTAAGACTTCCCAACAATTCGGATACATGAAAATATTCAATAATATCTTAATCATAAGTGAAATTTTTGGCCTTTAGAATTATATAGCGTTCCAATGATATCTAGATTGTCTTCAATATCTTAGAATTAATCATATTGTTTTAGAAATACAAGGATAGATTAAAGAGAAAAGAGATTTGAATAATATTTACTTGTATACTAAGATAATTTACAACAAGATGAAATGTGAAAGACCCTGAAAACACTCATCCTTATTTATACTAATAATCCTAATTAAATAAGGAAACAAATCACAATATTAGAAAACATGGAAACAAAGAAATATCAATACTCCAAAATATTTTAAGATATAACATTGATATTATGAGATATTTCCTATTTCCTAATATCTCATGATTCACTTCCTTCTTTAATTAGGATTATGATTAGTATAAATAATGGTTGGTGTTTTAGGTTTTATGAACAAACGCATCATATTGTAATACAACACAATACACAAGTGAATATTATATAGCCTCTCTTCTCCCTCTTCTCTCTTACCATACCTAAAACCCCATAATTCTAACAACATCTATTGTGAATCAGATTAATGTCACCAATAACTACCACCTATAATATATTTTACATAATATGATCAAATATATTCACATAGTGACTATTAAAATAAATATGCATGTAAAGATGGTAATTAAGAACGTATGAATTTGCATATATACATCACATTAGTAATAAAGACGAAAACTAGGTAGACAACCATGTGCAAAATACTTTATTTAAAATAGAATGTCCAAAAATTGTTAAAATGATAGAAATTTTAAACTCAAACCTGTAAATCCTTTTCCCCTGCATATGATGTAAGTGCGATGAAGGATATCCGGACAATAATATCAAGAACAAGTTTCCCTTGGTTATGTTCTCCAAAGAAACAAAGCAAAGCCTTTTTTGAACTATGCTCATGATGATGACCTGAATCTAAGATTTTCTCCCCGATTCCATCAGAAGACATTAGATATGTACGAGACCACCTTGCAAGGAACCATATAATTGACTGCATATAACATAAATTTAAAAGGGATTGGGAACTAAAACAGTATCTTGTCAGAAAAGAATTTCAGAAGTACCAAAGTGCAGTATCATATTCAAAATCAAAATGACTGAATTCAGCATACTTAATCTCCAAATAAGACCATAATTTGAAACACTTAACCAGTAAAAATGGCATCTATTGGTGTACACAACCAAATATGACCAAGGGTAATATCATTTTTTTATTAGATTTTAAAAGATTTGCAAGTTGTTTAGCTAAAACAACTCTACAAAAAATAGTACACTACATCATTAGAATAGTAATGTTCTGGAAATACAAAAACTTTTAGAACATCCATCTCCCAAAAGGTTATTAAATCGAGATTCAAATTGTGAATCGCCAAGCTAATTTTTGAATCATACATAATTTGCATCAAATATTAAGATTCAGAAAGAAGGAAAAATTACTTCATATATATCATATAGATGATTCATGATTATTGTGTTCAATATAAAAAAATTAAAACAGAAATTGATAAAAACAACTTAAGCAGAAGTCTTGTAAAACAAAATTACAAAATTATTAGTTATGTCTGAGTTTGTAAAGCCTTTATTTTAGAAGAGAATGGAAATGAAGCAACTAATAAATAGCTAAATCAAGTACATGCATAGAATGAGTGAGTGAATAGTCAAATAGTATAAGTTAAGTGTTTTTTCAATTCTTTTTCCATGAGAATCGGTAGAAAAGTTAAAAAAAATTAACGAACTGTTGAATCGTGTGATTCATATCAATGATACGAAATTGCAGAGATTCATTTATGTATTGTAAGATACAAAGTCATTTAAGATTCATCTTATGATACAAATCAGTAGGTAGTTGAATTGTATTGAATTGTGAAATGTAACATTCTGACAACTATTTCTACTACTGAAATAAAACAAGAAAACAACAATAGCAACATATTCAGATTTGATGTCTATAATGGACATTTAAACTGAATACCGTACGAGGTAAAAGAGCCAGAATAACATTATGGAAGATGGAAATGAATAAATTGCATTACCTCCATAAGCCGGGGACTAAAAACTGATGCTCTCATTTCTGGACTGAGGCACTGCTCAGCAAATTTTATGATTGAGCTGCATTAATGCATGAAGAACATGGTTTTATGGTTGCAGAATTGGATCAGACATTATGTCCAATGCAAACTTTGACATAAGGAATTGCACTCAAGTATTAACAGTGTTACCATGCTTCAACTATTCAATATCCAAGGAAGAACCCATACCAAAGAACAACTCTTTAACTCAAACAAAGTTTTCAGGCTAACAGAGTAACAGACATGTATGTGCTCACAGACAAACATATCTAGTAGACAGGCATTAATCAAAATAAACCTTACAAAGCTAACCCTATAAGACATTTGTAACAAAATCCACCATTTTGTCTTGCTCATCAAATTTCATATTAATCAGAAATTGTTTGTACACCATTGACAGAGTAATGTTTATTTCAATACTATTTTAAAAACCAACATTCTTTGCAAGAACTCAAACATAAGATTCCTAATCAGTAAAGCAGAAGAAAATAATTTACCTGGAAAGTAAAACAACAGGATGTTTATCTGCTTCAACAACGTTAACAGCGAACTGGGTTTGTATCGTATTAGGAACCTAAATACATGACATAACCTTAAATCAGCATTGCACATTACTGTCAACTTACCAGAATAAGGGTTAAAGATGGAAATATAAAGGAAATGCACAAAATTATTTTCTGTCTATCAAACTGGCAAATTAATTATGGTAAATCTTGTCCCCCCCCCCCCCCCCC
>PYAF01000412.1:139234-200953 GCA_007407185.1 Glycine tomentella
CCCCACCCCCTGAAGCAGTTTTTCTTTTTTCAAATAGAGTATTTTCTCTTTATCACCCCACAAAAAAAAATATACACGGCACCAATGAACAGTTCTAAATGAAACATAAAAATATGGAGAAAATACTATTCACATACCAGTGGTAGTTCCCCCTCCCCTTCATCTGCAATTACATGACCAATAATCAGCAACAACGAATAAAGTTCTTCCAAAGTTTCAGTCAAGTCAATAATGCCCCTGCCCTACAAATGAAGTGAATAATGAGCTATGGAAATAATTCACATAACTTGAAACAAAATAATAATTATATATGGTGGATAAGACAAAAACACACAACAAATATACAAATACACATAGAGAGAGAAGTCAATCTGAGCCGTATGTGTTACTGTGTCAATATTATGATATTTTCTTATAGAACTTTAGATTTTGCATATTTCAATTTGTTTTATTGAGAGTAAACATTTCTACCCCATCAGTAAGAATTATGCAGCATTTAGTCAAAGGAGATACTATTTATAATATATACTATATATTTAGACATCCAATTGGTGCAGTTTGATTAATATAAAAAGGGTTTTTTTAAACCAATAACCAAAATGAACTAACCATCATGTTGAAACTTCAAACTCATCAAAAACTTATTGTCATTTTAAACCAGTTTTCAACTTGATTGCAGCTAAAAATGTAGTTAGGTTTTGAATACACATACATCACCATTTGATTCTAGCTGGTCCCACCTCGTTTTATACCTAAACTCTGATTTTGCCACTTATACTTGATGTGAGGTAATGTACACCCAGAAGATGGGCACCAATCATTATTCTGAGGTTTTGATAACCCTAGCTCCATATGATTATGTGGGTGGCAGTATAGATGACAAAGTGCTGAATTAATGGTTGCTTTGATGTTTTAAGTTGTATTGTATCTTAGCGGGTGTCAACTAAGAGCTGAACCTTTTCCTTGTGAGTTGTGAGGGCATTTAGTAGGCTGGGCATACTAGAAAGATTCATTTATCATTTGTGGACAGCAGCATGGAGAGAGAATCTAACATTCTAACAGCAACAATCTAAGGGCAAGAAACACAGTTATAGCAACTTAATTGCTTGCTAATTATAACAGTTACTAGAGTCCTAGACCATATCCCCCCATAATACTTAGAATGTAGTGGATTATGACAGATGTTAAACCATTTTTATGTATTGCAATGGAGTATGGAAGGAAGCCAAAGTAAAGATCTTGATAGCAGTTCCAGGTTTCTGGTTATGGACACTGGGCTCATAATCAAAATGAAATAAACTAATATTTCAAGGGTGAGAGCTCCTTGCTTAATTATTTTCCTGGATTCCTCGGTGATACAGTATATAGTGTGGTGCCTCTGCTACGTGCATGTTTTCTGTTACAAGTTGGTGTTCATTATATTTTAGGATGTTCTTAAGTCAGTCAATATTCTATTAGAATCTATTCTCAGTTAGTTTGCTGCCTTGCTGTAAATCTTGTATAAATAAGAATTAGAGAACTCTGAATACATAACAAAAATATTCAATTTTATTTTCATAGAGATTTTCTCTCAGTCTCTCTCTCTCTCTCTCTCTCTCTCTCTCTCTCTTTCCTTTGAACACTTCTATATAGGTGTCTTCCCTTAGATTATCACACATATCCTCAATGTTTTACATTGCTTATGGCCCACATCTCAAATTTTGCAATCTGAACTCATTTAATTTTGTATGGTCTGAATGATTATAAATATCAATTTTTTGCAGTATCAACAATTACCAATATAAATTTTTGCAGTCCGAACCATTACTAATATCAATTTTTGTGATCTGAACAACTCCTAATCTTTAGAAACAAGGGAAGGGGCAGAAAAGCAAATTTATAGATGACAGATCTAAAATATCTATCCAAGAAAGTTAACCTCCATAAAAAATGTCAGATTACATTTAGCTTTACATTATCAAGTATTTATTATTACATAGAAACTTATGATTCTGATTGATATTTAATTACCTAATAATCAGTAATTGATTGATATGTAATCAATACTGGTTTTGATTTCTCCATTATAAATAAAGATGAGATGTAGTCATCTAAGACACGCAACATTACACAGTAAAACACTGTTATATGGTATCAGAGCTTAGGTTATTCTTGACATGGGAATAACGAAAGTTGTTCTCCACCGGGGACCTACTGTCCCCGATGGACCTTTCTGCTTTGGTTGTCTTCCAGCGACCTTTTCTCCTTTCCCAACAACTTTTCCAGCAACCACCGTCCACTGTCAATTATTCGGTGGTCCACTATCCCAGTGGACCTCTCTGCTTGTCGTCCGACTTCCGGCGGCCTATTTCCACATTCCGGTGGACCTTTCTGCTTTTCTCCCGTCTTCCAGCCTTAGATTCTTAGAATGTGAGTTTGAGCCTAACTCAACCCCAAAAACTAGCTCATAGAATGTGAGGGTTGCCCCCACTTATATACTCTATCTTGGTACTATCTCTAGCTGATGTGGGACTTGGGTTTTTCCTAATACACCCCCTCACGCCCAGTACATTCAGGCTCGGTGTGTGAATAACATGGTGGGTGGCCCTTTTAATGGATCTAGGATAGACTCTGATACGATCTTAGATTCTTAGAATATAAGTTTAGGCCTAACTCAACCCTAAAAACTAACTCATAGGGTGTGAGGGTTGTTTTCCCCACATATATACTCTATCTTGGCACTATCTCTAGCTGATGTGGGACTTGGGTTTTTCCTAATATCCGGTGACCTGTTTCCGCATTCCAGTGGACTTTTATGCTCGTTGTCCCTCTTTCTGGAGATTTATTCTCCTTTTTCGGTAGTCGACCACGACCTCTCCGTCCGATGACTGAGGCACACAAAGCCTAGTCAGTTTCGGGCCATTCCGGGACTGTTTCGTTTGTCAAGCCTTATTTTTCGCACTTTGTTTTAATCGCGTTTCGTGTTTCTGTTCACAGTGAACAATAATGTGTGACTGCTCTGCCCTCTTTTGGCAGACTTCCTGACACCTTTTCGTCGGAGCTCTCCTTCGATCATTGTTACCTATTGCCGAAGACCGTCACACTGTCCACGTGTACAGCCAACTCAAAACACCGTTGCATGTGGTCCCATGCAGGGTCCTGGCACGTGAAATTCACGCACACGACACGTGATGTATCTCTGGCCAGTGTCACACTGATCTTCTCTTCTTCTACCTCAAGGCATCCCCAGTGGATCTTTTTGCTTTTTTCATGAGTGAACAATACACGTTGCCATCGCCAAAGACCGTCACACCGTCCACGTGCATAGCTAACTCAAAACACCGCCGCATGTGACCCTACAAGGGCCCTGGCACTTGAAGTTCACACACATGACGCGTTACGTGTCTCCAACGAACCGCCTTTAGTTTCTATCGGGTTGACCACATTTGTAACAAGCTCAATTCATATGACATATATGTTCGAGCTTGAGGGAGAGTGTAGATTACATTTATTTTTGCATTATCTTGTATTTATTATTACATAGAAACTTATGATTCTGATTGATATTTAATTACCTTAAGACAGTTTATAAAATAAATCTAAAGAGAAATATTAACAACTCATTTCCTAACACAATCTTTACTATTGGTACAATTTTATTGGGATTTGCAAAATTATAAGTGAGATTCGTTAAATATTGAGGGTGACCCACTTCATTTCATAAGTCCCAATAAACTTTAACCAATAATAAAGAGTATGTTGCTGACATTACTCAAATATAAAAACCAACCTGATTAAGGCATCCAACCCGCTCTGAAAACACTCTAATGAGCAAAGGAATTGTAACATTAACAGATGCTCTTGCAATAAGAGCATAGCAGCTTAACCTTTCATCCATGGCTGCAAAGACAATATCATTTATAGAAAGAGGAAATTCATCAAGCCCTAGTATGATATGTCTATTCGAATTTTTGGTGATGAAAAATTATAGTACTATGTTTGTAATATTAGATGATATTTTCAAACAAGAACTGGAAATGTTTTAAAGGAAACCATCTTCATTAAATAAAATAAGTGAGATTGATCTGTGGAAAACTATTATGCCCTCTTCCTATTTAAGATTTCAAAATAAAACTATAAGATTTCACTCCAATTAATAATAATATAGTACAAAAATATTGCAAGGATTTTGAGCTATATTTCATTTCAAATTGCAATATAGTATTTTATATTTTCTTTTTAAGTATTTTGTATGATATTGTTGCCCCCACCCTAGGTCCCTAGCCATTCCATTTCAAGTTCTAGTACTCTACTATCAGTAGAAAATAGACTGAATTAGTCAAGGAAGGGGCTACAACTAAAGGCATGTTAGAATTTATCTGTGGGCCCTTGTCAAAGAGTGTGAGTTAGTGGCCTTTCAGCTCAAGTGGTCACTATGTCCTAAAAATGCCTTGGCACTTTGAACTCATTACCCCTTTGCTTATATACTCTAACTTATTTCTAACCCACCAAATACCAATGTAGGGCTTGTTCTCCATCACTTCCTCGACTCCAACTAGATTGGTCCAATTCTTACTTGTCTTCAATTTCCAGCTTTGGCTTGTACTTCAAGTTTGGGTCTCAAAGGCCACACTTACTACTTTCATTTTATTGCCTAAACTTTTGCTTCATTTTGTTGAGTTTTAGAAGCTACAGGTCTGTCTTCACTTACTGAGTTTTTTATTGGTTGGGTCTTTCAATTTTTTTCTACTCTTCTTTTATTTGAGCTTCAGTTCTTCCCTTACATATAGGCTCATATACTATATTAGAATTTATGAGTGAGCCCTTGTCCTTGAGTGAGAGAGTTAGTGGGCTTTCAGCATGAGTCACCTGTTTGAACAAAAAATGTCTTGGCACTTTTGGAATCATTACCCTGTTATATATCATTTAACTTGTTTCTGACACACGAATGTGGTACTCACTTGTACTCCAACAAGGCATCAAAGACCATGCAATTTTAGCACATTTTGACTTTTAATTTTCAAAAAGTATTAAACAAAAACCACTAAATCATTTTAGGCAACAAATTTTCATTTTCAGCACTAAATAGAGTTCTCAACCAAGCCCTGACTAATCTCATATTCACATTATAAAGTAGGAATCTGTCTGCTGCCCATATCTGCTTTATTATGCAGTCTGTATTCTTTCTTCAATAGGACAAAAGCTTAAAGAAAATCCAGCAATGGCAAAGACAATATCAAAAAGAACATAAATTACAATATAATGCTAGCATGTGCAAGGTTTATAATCTGTCTCATACCAGATACAGAAGCATGAAGATAGTCTGAATCGCCCTCATCATTAAACGCTGTTGCAGAGGCCACTAAATAAAAAGAAAATTCACATTACCGTAAGATTGTAGAAGAGGAAAAAGAAAGCAAGTAAGAGGACAGAAAAAGACTGCATTATAGAAAGTTGCATGTAGGTTTTACATCGAAGCTCGCATTCTACAATGAAACCAAAGAGATTGGCAGCAGCTTTTATCCCTTCGGATGGAAGCAAAGCATTCACATTGATAGTATTTATTGGCTGGAAAGAGCAATAAATATAGCTCAGTGTAATGACCAGAACTAAACAAGCTTCAGAATTTTGATTTTACATTGAAGAAATGTTATTAGAGTTAGAAGAAAAACGAAATTGTTTCAAATAAGTTTATTTAAATGAATACCATTAGAATGGCAGTCCAAGTATCCAATAAGATATCACGTGCTACCCAGCTCCAAGTCTCCTCTTCTGTGTTACTAGTCATGAGGACTTTAATTACTTCAGACATCAACATTGACAAAAAAGTAAGAGTACCGATGGGCCTGAAGTATCAAAACAAAAAGTTTACTCACATCAATTTATGTCAACTATCATTATGATTAACAGAGAAACACCTAAAAAACTAAATTATTATTACAATAACCTCGTAGATTTTAGCAAACCATCAAACACATAGGGGGTTGTTACATTTGCAATGGCCAATAATGCGCGACAACCATCAAGCATCTCGCTGAAAGAAACCAACATCAATTTGAGGGTCATATATATGTGTGTGTGTGTGTGTGTGTGTGTGTGTGTATATATATATATAAAGACTGTGCAGGTGTGGGTGGGTGCATTCAATGCATTATGCAGATGAATATCCTCCAAACCTGTCACTTTTTCCATTTTCAATAGCTTTGGAAACGGCATCTGGAGGATCTACCCAGTCTATTATCCCAGATAGGAGCTGCAGAAGATGCTGCTCATGCATTTTTCCATCATCTAAATCACGGCACAAACAAAGTCAAAGAAATTCAAATCAAGAATTTCCACAACTTAAATTTTTTAGGGGACATGTTGCAATGGTGATACAGAGAACTGAGTCCCTAATGCTAAGAGTGATCAGGAGTGCTTTGAGCAATAACTAGTTATCCGGCAAAATCTAGCAGAACAGCTGTAAGAGTAACAGTTTGAAAATTTTGATATTGAATCAACCAATGCAAAGGTAGTAATGAAGATTTTCATACTTTTGAAGAAATATCCACTTCTAGAAACAAAACCATAGTCTCATTCCATGTTTTCCAGAAGATCTCTCTTAGAAAAGATAAAGCTTTTGCACAGCCAATTAATTTAATTGAACACTTTATCAAGAAAGATCTTACTATCAGTGAAAATTGCTTGACATCTCAGTCAGTAAAAAAAACCTATCAGTAAAAATTGCTTGACATCTCTATCAAATCCATCCTTTGAAAAAACCATACATCTCATCACCAAGATAGGAAAAATACTTACCAACCTGAAGATTGTCATTCTACGAAAATGAACATACTATTGGCATAAAGGAAGACGAGGAATACTCATACCAGAAAGAAATACAGCTCCTGTTAAAGAACAAAATTGTACAAGTAGCTTTCGAGCAGAGACTGCAATAGGGCAGTCAAGCCAGTATCCTTTGCATGAAAATTTCAGCCTCAATGCTGCATATAAACTCAAAAGCCATCCAACATGACCGCTTAATATTAACACATCACGCCAATCTGAACCAGGCTGCATGTCATCATAAAAAACAGAATGAAGGCCAAACCATGGGAGATTTAGTCCAAATTTCTAGTTATGACAGCAATCAGTGTATTGTGTTTCATTCTATCAAATGCATGTAAATTGTTAATAAGCAAACCAACTGATTACCTGCACTAGGTGACATTCAGACTTTTTGAGAGAATCCCCATCTTGTCTAACTCCAGCAGAGAAGACATTTACATTTATTTTTGTTTCACTAGTATTGCTACGAAAATCCCAATTCAGAATTTGAAGCATGAGATCCAGTGCAGCACTGCAAACTTTAACCTCTGGTACAGCAGAGTCAGATTCAATAATCCTGTTTGTGACACTTGAAGCAGCTTCTTGTGTCCAGTGGTAGAATGTCTATAACATAGGCAATATAAGAGGGGGGGAAAGGAAAAACTAATATTAATTCAGAAAATAATTGTCAGTTCTAATGAAAAAACTTCAATTAACTTAGTAAGAGAAAAGTGAAAAGAAATATTCAAAATTAGAAAGACCTTTAGGTAGTCCTGCTCAATTGACCTCCTACACTGCTCATGAAATTCCCTTGGAAGGCCCATAGCACTTGAAGTAGATGGAGAAAATTCTGATACCTTCAGATATTGAATATAAATCAAAAACTAAAAAACAGGTATATATTTAACATCCAAAGCAATACGCGAAATGGCTAAAATTTCTTAATCATAAACTCATACCAATGATTCGAGGAATTTGATTCCAGCAAACTGCACATCTATACCATGAATGCCCACAATAGCCTGGTTCACCTGCAGTACATGAAATTGTCAGACATGCATGAAATGTGGATGTTTGAGAGAAAATAAAAAATCCTGAATGGATATCCTAACAAAATCTTGCCTCACAGTTAAGTATAAGACATAGAAAAGATAAAGCAAAGAATAACATTAGGTTCTTAAAATTTGGAGCGCTATGATTTAGGTATCCTTTTGAATATACCGATATTTCAGGATAAATCAACCAAAATCCAGAAAGGATACCCTAACTCTCCCTTTAACTTTGGGGAAGACTTGGAAAGATGAGTAGGGAGTGGCATTAGGTAAGATAAGATATTCTTCTTCTACTAAGAGAGAGAAAGAGAAAGATAAGACTATGTCCTAATGCCTTCTTAAATATTTAATTAGAATTTGTTTAAAATAATTTAGTTTCACACATTTGTAATGGATTTCAAATGTTTCAATCCCATACCAAACAACCCAGCAATTAGTTTCTGTTCAAAGAAAAAACCCAACCTACCCACTCAAATTTACTCCAGTTGTTCAGTCATCAGCGTAATCAACTAATATCCATAATCGGCATTGCCCAGGTTTTTTTTTTGTCTCTATTTTTAAATTATAAAAAAATTAACATGAAAAAAATAATAAAAAACAAACGAGTAAATATATTTTATATCTTTTGAAACACTTTTGTATATAATTTTTCTAGTAATTGAACTCTTAATTTTTTTCATCACAAATTGAAGTCTTCAAAACTTATTTGCTCTTTACCAGTAAAACACATAAATGATTTACCTTAAATTGTTTAGCTTATTTCTTTCCATGTTAGAAAAGATACACCATTCTCTATTAGGATTGAGATCTGCTTAACACTACTTAGTGGGGTTTAGGTAATTTTTTGTGGAAAAAAAAATGTTTGAAGTTAGATTTTTTAAAAAAATAATAAGGTATATATATCTTCAAATTTTGCTAAATTCATATTACTATGTAATTTCAAATTAAATTAAAGGTGAATTGTTTTTGCACTTTATAAATGAAATGAATTTAAAAAGTTGCACCATTCATTTGTAAGCATAAGAATAATATAAGAATATGTCATTCATAGATCTTGAAAAAACATACGATAGGGTCTCAAGAAAAGTTTTATGGTGGGTTCTTGAAAAGAAAAAAGTATATGTAAATGCAATCAAGGATATGTATGATGAGGCTATCACATGTGTGAAAGCTTGTAATGGAACATCAAGTTATTTTCCTATCACGGTAGGTGTCCACCAAGGTTCGGCTCTTAGTCCTTATCTCTTTGCCAAAAAATATTCAAGAGGAAGTGTCGTGGTGTATGCTTTTTGCAAATAATATTATACTTACTGATGAGATCAAAGACAGTGTTTTATAGGAAATTTGAATTGTGAAAAAGCACTTTGGAGTCTAAAGGATTCACGTTAAGCTAGAGCAAGACTGAGTATATGAAGTGTGACTTTTGGCTAGTAAGAGATGGTGATCAAGACCCCATGCATCTACTTGGTCAAGAGGTACCCGAGAAAAATTTTTTAGATACCTGGAATTAATTTTGCAAAAAGGTGGAGAGATTGATGATGATGATGTAAATCATAGAATCAGAGCAAAGTGAATGAAATGACAGAATGCATCTGGGTTTTTGTGTGACTGCAAAATTTCCCTTAAGGCAAAAGGAAAATTCTATAGAACAACTGTAAAACCTACAAAGTTATATGGAGCTGAATGTTGGCCAGCACATAGGCAACATGAGCATAAAATAGGAGTAGCAGAAATGAGGATGTTAAGGTGAATGTGTGGTTATACGAAGATGAATAAGATAAGAAATGAAGATATTCGATGAAAGATAGCAGTAATACCGGTGAGTGAAAAGATGAGAGAACATAGATTGAGGTGGTTTGGGCATGTAATGAGACGGCCCCTAAATGCTCCCATAAGAACAAAAGTTTGTTACCAAAAGCTCGACACAAAGAGAGGTGGAGGTAGACCGAAACTTACTTGGAGAAAGGTAATTAAACAAGACTTAGTGGAGTGAGATATAGATTGGTGGATGGTGTGTCTTAAGACGGAATGGAGAAAATCTAGAAGCTTAGTGGAGGGTTAGACCTGTGTTATCTCTATGTTCCAAATGACCCCATTTTAGTCATTTTCCTCTTCACCTCCCCCCTCCTTTTTTCCCCCTTCTTTTCTTTTATCTTATTTCCCCTTTCCCTTCCCCTTCCCCTTCCTCTTCCTTTTTTTTTTTACCTCCTCGCATCTATCATTGGGTTCATCTACCACTGACCCCAATTAGCTTGGATTAAAGGTGTTGTTGATGTCGATGTTGAAAAATATTATTACTCAAGTATATTAAAATATAAATAAAATATTCACGAATTTAATCAAATATTTTTTGAATTATAAAATTATTTTATTATTATTTTTAATATTTAGATGAATTCAAAATTCTTCTTGATCCAAACAATGAATAATGGGCATGCATTTTTTTTTTATAAACTTTGTATTTTAAAAATTAAATACAAAAATATATTATTTGAAAAGCAAGTCCTATAACATCAGTTTAGGTACAATACAATTACCAATACCTCTTTGCAAAGCATAGTCGTACATCACTCACAAACTGTTCAATAGTACACTGACTTCCTGAAGTGGAATAACAATTTTTCATCCAATGGTCCACAATCAACTTACTTGCTAGATGAATCAAAGTAGTAAAATAAAATATTAATATTTTCTATGAATAGCGAAAATGTATGGGTGATCTCTTTCTTGGTTGTACAAGTTACAGATTTTGAGAGATTTGAACAGCCCACTAACACATTTCTTGCATATAATTAAAGTTATGACAAAATTATTCGTTGAGTCCAGAAATATGAGGAGACGATGGAAGAAAAGGAAGCAGACATGCAAAGAGTAATACTGAGACCAAAGCTGAAAGAAACTACAAACAGAAACAAAATATTCCGGCACCTGATAAAAAAGAGCCTCCTTCTCTGCAGGTACAAACTCAAGCCTACAAATACAAATATTTATCAAACAAACTGTAAGAGAGATGAATCCATGATCACAAAACCTTATCCAATACTGATACGCAAGAATATAATAATATTTTCCTTCAAAGGAAAATACACAAAGCTTGGTATAATATATGCTCAAAATAGAAAGAATTTTCACTACTAATGCATTTTCGAATAGAAGAAGTCCAATGCAGGATATATCACTAAATCAATTATAGTTTGTGTACAACCAAATCAAAGCTTTTCATAGTTGTAGCAAAGTTAATATCTAAAGAAAAGATTACAAGACTCAAAGGTTCTCGCCAATGTTGTCAAAATCACACTCCAACACACAGAATCATATGATCCAACTCTTTTTGCCTCCCCTACAAGTCATGCCCTAGCAGAAAATGCCGAGTCATGTTGGATCATCACCTAGAAGCATTGAATTGTAGGATTGTCACTCCAGAAAACATGTTTGCAGCTGCAAACAAACCAGGTCAGGTCATGTGAACCATTAAAAAAAACTATTTTTTTATGCTAGATGCCCTAAATGCTGCTGCATGACCCTCAATCTAGTTCTTCCCAACACTTCTACCTTAACAGCCAACCTTCTCCGGTTCCCTTTTCTCTCATGGTCCTCCATTTCTCTTCTATGTTTGCTCTTCGACCCTCGCTGGCTCTCTTCTCCAGCTCTCTGCTCTGTTTTTGCTTTCTCTTTATGGCTAAAGGCTTAAGTTCAACTCTTTCATTCCTTGCAGAAGCCTGCAGTTTGCTGCATGCTCTCCTTCCACATGCTTATTTTTTAATATTTTATGTAATGTCTAAAACTTATGTATAGGAGTATTCAACTCCATCGTACAATTTTATTTTTCCTTACTGATAACTAACCCTTTAGGTTAGTTATTAGTTAGTTACTTTATCACTCAACAGCTGTCATGACAGCTGTTATTAGTTAGGACAGTTAGACAGATAATCTCTAACTATATATACTTGTAAACTGTATTGAATCATTGGGTTTTACAATTCAATAACAGAAACTCCTAACAGAGTTTTCCCTAAGCCTCAATTCTCTCTTCCTTTCTCTCTCTCACTCTCTCAGATTCGTTTATGGTATCAAAGCAAGGTTTGATCCTTAGCTTTTGTTCATGGCTTCCACAACTAACATACTCCTATATTATGTGCCTTAACTTATATACGTGTAAGTGTGTGTGTGTGTGTGTAATTTTAAAAATAGTTTTGGAGGCCACACCACCCCCCTGTCCCTAAGAAGTTCAGCCATTGGATATGATATCAACAACTTCATATTATAAGCCTCAGCCTACTCTAGACACATTATTAGGGTTTACTTATTATAAACAAAGTTTTTACTTTCATTTGATAGATAAATAATTTATGCAATCATATAAATTTATTTATACAATACTTTTATATTTTTTTAGAAGTCATTGATGCTTATTGAAAGTGAAAAAGAATTTCAATAACGATCTTTGAATGTAAATAATTTATATGTATGCACTAGAGTTGTATCTGCACTGTAAGATTTTTTACAATACAACAGTTTGACAAAACCTCTCCAGCATCTGCACTCACTCCCATATCGCCTCTGGTGATTCAAGTTCTAAGACAGCATTTAGCAGCACCCACCCACAAAGCTAATCATTCAATTTAATGAGAATCTGACACTCCTCCATTATCTTCATTGAAGTAATAAGACACAGACATGCTAAAAGATTGTAACAAAAAGAATCCAGTGTTCAATTATAGATGAGACAAGGTTGAATATGCATGTTATGTATTCAGTTAAGCTCTTAAAAAAACTAAAAACAAAAACAGAATGCACTACTTACCAACACCTTTTCATCAACTGAGTAGCCACAGAAGAAACCTTTGCTTGGACATAACCATCAGGAGAACTAGCATGTTGCATGACATAGCATAGACAAAAACTGCAAGTAACAAATATTTAAAGAGGAATAAGTAACAATAGATCAAATAGTAGCATGACTGAGTCTGATATAGAGTTGCCTTGTAACTATCAAACATGTGACACATTATAGAGATTTGGCTCCCAGCTCGAGTCAAGGATTTGCCAACAATCATACTAATTGAAGCTAAAGCAATTCATTTGGTAATGCATACATGGTTGCAAGCACCACATGTAGATGGATCAATTAGAAAACTTAAAGAACAAATGGTACACATACATCAACCACGTTTTACAGTCTTGATAAGTATTGATAAGCCCTTCTGAAATTTATTTCAAGATTTTGTATTTCTTTAAGTATTCTTTGTGTTTCATTCAATTTTGCAGTCCATGAGCAAAATCCATTTTCCAGAAAGTTTGTTTTTTTTTTCTTATTTTATTTTTCTTATCATAACTTCTCCCAACCACAAAGATTTGTGTTCAACATGACATAAGAATCTCTACTTTCTGGAACATGCTCATATGCAAGAAACCTCACACACATGAACATATTTTTGGGTAATGAATGGAACAACAATTATTAGGTACAGAAGAAAGATGTTTAATAGTAAATTATATGAACAAGGCCACTCATGCTGTAAATATCAAAAACAGCACAAAAGTTAGTGGAATCAAAGTTACGGAAGACCTTATCAAGCCTTTCTTGTCATCAGCACTAAGAAAACCCCATTCTCTAATAGCTGCTTCTCGGATTGCTGCAGCCGCTTGAAACCTTGCAGTTGCTACCTGGGAATTTTCTGCAAAGAGAAAAGCATTAGGGTATCTGCAAGAACAAAAGGGCAGTAGATCCTGCAAAGTGACGATTTCAACTAAGTAAACTATGGCATCAATGATATGTCCATCAACACATATAATCCAAGTTAATGCGCACATTCTTGCCTGTCCATGATTATTTGAATTAGCAGTATCATTTATATAATACAAAAGGCAGATATTTTGTTTGTCACACAACATGTAAACTCACCAAGAATGAATTGGCAAGTCTTATATGGCTGAGAAGACTGGCCTAATGACAATATAACTGCCTCAGAAGCTCCAGGATTGATATGCATCTGAAAATAAATGCATAACAAAGAATAAGAACATGATGACACATGTATTTGCATTCCTATGAGGTATACTTCAAATGAAATGGTAGCAGAAACTCTACTCCTTCACTACACCCACATGAATTTGAAGTAGAAAGTGTTAAGGAAAATATCACCTCAAGACAATAGTGGGACCATGGCATTTCCCAACTCATTGCAAATCTAGGGATATATTGAATACAGACAGGGAGAGGTTTCCCAAAAAATTTTACATGCAAATAATGTATGCTAGTCTTCCTAGACTTTATGAATGCTGAAAATCTGACAGTGATGTAAGGTTATCAAATCGGGATTCGAATCGTGAATTGCCAAGCTAAATCATGAATCATAATCTGTATTGGATCGTAAGATTCAGAGACAATGAAAAAATAATTACTTCAAATATATCATATAAATGATACATGGTGTTCAATGTAAAAAATATATATAATTAAACTAGAAATTGATAAAAACAACTTAAGAAAAAGTCTTAATAGAACAAAATCATTAGTTATATCTGAGTTTGTGAAGCCTTTATTTTAGAAGAATGGAAACAAACCAATTAAATAGCAAATCAGAGTACGTGCATTGGAATGAGCGACTGACAAATAAAGTAGTAGAATAATCAAATAGGATAAATTCAGAAGTGTTCCTTCAATTTCTTTTCATTTTAAAATTTAAGCTTATATGACGTTTCAATTTTTCCTGAGAATTGGGTAAAGAAAAGTAAAATAGAAAAAAACAATGAATCGTATGATTCGTATTGATGACAAGAAATTGCACAGAATCATTCATGTAGCCTAAGATACAAAGTCATTTAAGATTCATCTTATGATACGAATCAGTAGGTAGCCGAATTGTATCAAATCGTAAGATTCCAATCATGAATAATAAGATTCTGATAGAGACATTCCGTGCTTCTGAAATATTTTCTACTAATAAATGAAATAGATTTCAGGAGTAGTAATGCACTTGCATTGTTCCTGAGCTTAACACCTGCATCTTTTCCAATGATTTTCTTACAAGAGAGAAGGGGAAAAAGGCAAGTATACTACCATGAGGGAGTTATAAGGTTGGTTTGGTGGTAAAGGGAGAAGGGAGAAGGGAGAAGGGAGAGGAGAGAGGTCATCGGTTCAAATCCCCCACTAACAAAAAACTAACAACTAACAATGGTCAATAAATAAAAAAGTATACTACCATACAGTCATTTTTCAGAAGTGTGATTGTGATCATATCACACTACTTTAACCTTCATCCCTAATTCCTAAACAGAAAAAATATATCTGAATAATAATGACTGATGAAATTTCACTCCGAGTCTTTGATTATATGCCAGCAAGCATGGCAACAGACATCAGAAGAAGCCATAATTTTAGCATTTCGATTCTCAATCCGAGTTTACATCTTACTTAAAATAAGTTTTTTTGTATTCTTACCTCTATCTACATTTTTTTATTCTCTACTTAGTGTAAAGAGAGAGAAAAAAGAGTGATTGAAACCTGAATGGAAGTGCAGGCATGCTCGATGGCTCGCATAGTAGACTGAAGTTCAGTGAAATCTGTAGTTGGTGCTGTAAACCCGTGCATCTTGGCGAGAAAAGAGAATCGGGAAAAGGAATTGAAAAGAGTTGATGAGGATTTGGAGTAATGAGTTTTATTTGTTGTTGTATTGTGTTATAAGCATTGATCAATGGAGAAATCAGCGCGGAATCGTCGATGATGACGACAACCTTGGGAACTGAATCAATGAGAGGAAGATGAGAGTGTGAGTGGTGAGATAATAAGAAAGAAGAGGAATATTCAATTCAGCAATTCACCTATCCTGACTGAGAGCAGAATGGACTGCTGTGTCTAGGCGGCTACTTCTACTACTACACCCAAACCAGTCTGCCCAAGCTCCGCAGCGCGACTGAAATACTCTTTTTTTTTTTTTTTTTCCTGCTGTTGTTAACTAGTACTTCTGTAGTGTTTTAACATTATTTTATAAAACTATAATTTATACTTTTCAATATATAAATTAAATTTTGATTAAAATTCATAATGAATACATATTTTTAAATATATAAGTTATATTTTAAATTAAATTTTATTATTTTGTCTAGTATACAATAGGCTGGTGCAAGAACATAATATCCGACTAGAGAGGTTACCTAGTTAATGTGTCTTTGGATATATTAAATGAAAGCGATCATTTAAAAATAAATTATTAATTAGCCAAAAATAATATTTTGAATGTAAGGACACAATACTTTAATATCTATAGAATGTTAAATTGATAGATGGATAAAAGTTATATAATTAAAATAGTGGTATCAAATTTGCAAAAAAAAAATGAAAGGGTGAAATTTGCAAAATTGAGAAAACAAATATAAAAATATAATTAAACCTAAAACAAAACACATGTACGTTATTTAAGAATAAACAAATAATCTATTAAAAATGACTTATAAGATTAGGTAAAGTTACAAACTTATAATCAATATATATTGATTTAAAATGTTTTTTATTTGAACTTCATCGGATGTTAAAATATTTTTAACGTTCATTATTTGACTTGATGAGTTACTTATTTGATATTGTTGTTGTTTTTTTAACATTGAAAATTATTTACGTGTGTCAAGTTGTGTTACTTAAAACTAAGTTTTGTTGTTTTTATAATCAACAATTGTTTACAATTAAAATAATATTTTCTTGTTTCAGTTAAAATAATTGAACTTAAATTTTAATTAAAATAAGAGTAAGTGTAAATAAAAATATAGGTCATTTAAGGATTGTTTAAAATTATATATTAAAATAAAATATATATGAATTACTTAAATATAATATGAAATTATAAAAGTCAATTAATAAAAAATAAAAAACTCAAAATGAGTTGTTTAAACTGCATTTCTTGAATACGCTCTTGGCAAGCTCGATATTGTATTAGGTGTATAAATAATGAGAATGAAGTTTAAACTAAGTCCTCCTACAAATTACAGAGAGAAAAAAATGTTCATCCATACAAAAAGGATTTCCCAAATTCGTGTAAAAGAAAGGACTGAAGGAGTGCATTCCGTCAAACTATATTGTATTATTTTTAATTGATATTTATTTAAAAAATCATATAAATTCACATATACATTCTACTAAACAACATTGTGGTACAAATTACCCACTACTATGCAGCAATGTCCCTACTCCCTCCGCCACTCCTTGGCTCATTGCAATGCACAGTCAAAGCACTGAAAGCAGCAAGATTTGACTCAATGTCCACCAACAACTCAATGGCCTCATCCACCATCCCATCCCTGCACAAACAAGATATAAGCGAATTATACGTGATCCCATCGGGATCAATACCCATGTCCAACAGCTCCAAAATCATCCCCAATGCTCTAACTTTATGCCCACTACTCCATAGAGCACTGAACATTGTGTTGTAGGAACTAGCATTGGGAGAACACCCCACTTCACCCAACTTCTCAAAAATGCTCAAAGCCTCATCAGCTCTTTTTTGCTTACACAAACAAGCCAATGTGGTGTTATAGTTCACAATATCCGGCACGCACCCGTCCGAGATCACAACATCCAACACCTCAATAGCCAAATCCACTCTACCCTCTTTGCACAAAGCAGCAATCAAAGGGTCATAGCAATAACCATCAGGTTTCAATCCTTTTTTCTTCATATCCTTCAACAAACCCACCCCCTCCTCAACCTTTCCATCGCGACAGAGTGAACTAATCAAAACACTGTACGTCACCACGTTAGCCTCACAACCTTTTGCAACCATATCAGACATCAATTCAAAACCACCTCCCATTTCCCTTGATTCAAAAGACCCTGCAAGAGAATGTTATTAGTTATGACATCCCGGGCATAACCCTTGCTGCTTATGCTGCTAATAACCTCAAACGCACGATCCGCGTAACCTTCTCTGCACATACCCCTTGTGATGGAGTTGTAAGTGAACATATCAGGTTGAAGATTAATCTCTAACATCTCATCCAAGAGCTTCATTGCCTCATCAATCCCACCCTGTAAAAGAGTTGCTTCTATTAAAATGGTGTAAGTAACCACGGTGGGTTTGCAGTTTTCTTTCAGCAACTGGTTCTCGAACTCAAGAGCTGCATGGAGCATTGGCCCAGGAACAAAGGGAACCAATGAGAATGTTGTAGGTGACGATGCCGGGTGAAACGCCTTTATTTTTCATTCGGTCGAGCACTTGGTATGAGGAATCGATTCGGTTGGCTTTGCAGAAGCCGGTGATGATGGCGTTGTAAGCAATGAGGTCGGGCTCAGGCTGGCCGTGGTTTTCGAGGATGTGCATGACCTGAACGGCTTTGTCGATGGTTTTGGAAGCGAAGAGGCCGTGGATGAGCTTGGTGCACAAAACGACGTCGGGTTTGTGGTCCTTGTTGACAAGGTGGCGGAGGAAGTAGAGGGACTCGTTGAAGTTGCGGGCTTTGCAGGATCGGGTGAGGGATTTGAGGAGATGGGTGTCTTTGAAATTGGAAACGGAAGAAAGAGTGTGGTTGGGGAGGAAGTCGGTGGAAACTGTTGTTATTATTGATGTTGTTGTGGCTTCATGGACAAACGGGGAGAACTGAAGTCGGAGGAGGAGGAGGAGGAAGAAGATGA
This sequence comes from Glycine tomentella, assembly GCA_007407185.1. NCBI lineage: Eukaryota > Viridiplantae > Streptophyta > Magnoliopsida > Fabales > Fabaceae > Glycine > Glycine tomentella. Next base: position 157,700 of record PYAF01000412.1, read on the forward strand.
AAAGTCAGAGGTCACAGATTGTGAATGAGGTGGCTGGACCAATCTGCAATCTAAGATAACATACACCAAGAGAACGGGGAAAATTAGACAAAATAATATTAATATACTTTCGGATACACTATTTTAAACATTTTTTTACTATTGATTAAAAAATGATTAAGAAATCAAAATTAGGATTTACCATTTTAATAAATTTTAACTATTATTACTATTACTATCAAATACACATTTTGTATGATCTTATATCACTCTTTTTTAATAAAGATAATTTTATATCAATATTATAATAAAAAATATTACAATTACTGATAGTATTACTATTACTGTTATAAGAACATTTGAAAAGTGAGTTATTAATATTAAAAGAAAAACACTTACCTTCAACTTTTACATCTTTATGTTTTAATATTTATTTTTTATGAATTTTAAAATAAAATCTAAATTTTTGTCTAAATTGTGTCTTCTACTAATTATATCTTTTTTACAAGATTCTAAATCCTAATTTTTATTGTCCTTTACTCTAACTCAAAGAAAGAGTCTTAACTAACAAATTATTTATCTAAGTGGTATTAAATTCGATCCTTTAAATAAGAATTTTGTTTTAAATCTTACGGAAGAAAAAATTGTGATTGAAATGGGGCATCTATAGATTGAGCATCAAATTACTTGTAAATATCCACCACCATAACCTATCCACCTCTAATCACCACCAGGGCATCTATAGATTGTTTAGAGATCTTACTTGACACACATGTATACAAACACTATATCACTACTAAGGATAATAAATGTCTTTTAAGTTTAACATATAACCACAATGATGTCTTTAAGTTTAACATATAACCACAATGAGCAAGGGTGCAAGAAAATGACAACAATAAAACACAACATAACAATTGATAATTGTAAGATGAAAAATGCCATCAAGAGTGAAAGAAAGTTTTTTTTTATTTTTAATTAGATCAAGGCAAATACAATGAGCAAGGAAGTAGCGAGAATTTTATGTAACACAAGATGTTTTAAAGATAACATATCTTTATAATAATAACTTTTAAAAATAATACTAATGATTATTATTTTTATTTTTTATATATATTTAAGATGAAAGCAAGTTCGTTAGAAAAAAAATATTAAACTAAAGCTGACTACTGCAATAACAATTTTAGAAGTCATAAAATAATAATTATGGTGTAAAATAATACATATCTATTAAACATTTAAACTCTTCCTATATTTTTTAATACTACCGTTTAGTAACAATAACAATAACAATAATGGAACCATGGATATGTACCAAAAAACAAATGAGTGACGCACAAAAAAAATAATGGAACCATGGATCGGAACTTGAAAGTGGTGTTGACTGTATACGTAGGATCCTTCAACATGTGACGACTGATGATGATTGCACTAAAAAAAAAAACCGTATTTCCCGTAAGCAAACCACGTGTCAGCCTGCCAAATTTTACATTTTCTGCTCTTTTCTGTTCATTGTTGCCAAATAATAAAAATAAAATGCAAAAACAACACGTCTTTCTTAATTTGTTTCCCCAGTGTCTGCACACATATTTGTTCTCTTCTCTCTCCCTCCAAATTCGCGCGGATCTCTACGGAATTTATTTCGGAAGCGCATTCATTCTTCTTCTATACAGATCGCCGCACCGTTCCATTTCCTCTATCAGCATCGATAATTGATCCTAATTTCCCAACAGTAGAAGAAAGATCTAGGTTCCTCCTGCTGAATCCAGAGCTCTCTCAAGCGCATTTCTTCCATTCCGATATAGAATCTAATTCACGCACGAGGTTTGGATTCAAATTCAGCTTGCTCCAGCAGGTTTCGTTTCGTGAATGAGAAGAGATACGGTTACGGTTTAAATGAGCATGGAGGTCGTTGGCGATGCGGCGTCGTTGGAGGTGGATTTGTTGCAGCTCCCTGAGGTCTCCGCTCTCGCACTCAAATCTAACCTAACCTTCGTCGAGACTCTCTTCGAGCAGTGGCTTTCGCTTCCCGAAAGCAATCGATTGGTACGCTTCGTTTCACCTTCCTCAATTTTGGAATCAACGTATTGCTACATTGTTTGTTTCAAGATTCTTATTGAATACTATATCTATTCGTAGCAACTTTCGCTGTCAGATAATAAATTACTACTTATTAATCGTTTGGATAATAATAGTCGAATCCGCAAGTTTCTGTGAGAATGATGGATTATTAATTATTACTTATGATGTTAATTAAAGATAGCCGTTGGTGTTGGATTCTATACACCTACCTCATGAGTATTACTAGTATGACTTTTTCCTAGATATGCTCACCGTGTATTATAAGTGATTAATTTCAACTGTTATGTCTCAATCTCTTTCTTTAAGAGAAATCACCATAGACTATTCTTCGAAGGACTATATTAAAGTTCTTGCCTACTCGCACAAGCTATATAAATGAAGTCTCGGTGATACTTGAACTATATGGATGAAATATTTATTACTAACAATTTCTTATAGTTTTGAGTTTCCTTATGTGGTTAAGTTTCCCCCCTTAAACACTAAAGAATGTAATGCGTGCATTTTTTATTTTATTCTTATGTTGCACTTGTTAATGTGTGTAGGTGACATCATTGCTAAATGAAGCAAAGTCAGGTGCTCCCTTGAATGTCCCAGGGAATCGCTCTAGTCCAAATGCTGCAAGCAATTCTTTGCCTTCCATGTTTACTGCTGGCACTGCACCGCCTCTTTCACCAAGAAGTACATCTGGCTCCCCTCGCATAGTGAAACAGAGAGTTGGCCCATCTAATTTGGGTTCTCCTTTGAAGGTTGTCAGTGAGCCGGTTAAAGAAGTGATACCTCAGGTTAGGCATATCTGACATGGTATCTTAATATTTTGTACATGATAGTAAAAGAAAAGTACTTTGAACTGAAAGGAGTGAAAGTGGATCTAAAAGGAGAATATGATATGCTGCAAAACTATAAAAGCAAAATACATCAGAAGACTGAATGCTGAAAGAAAAATATGGCAAAGCTACCCAAACATGTTGCATATGTGAAATGGAAACTCACTTAACCATGATCATAACACAAAAGAGAATCCATAGAAAGAATCCTCTTCCATAGCAAGTCGAGGTGCAATGAGGCTTACTTAAATATGCCAGCACTATGCTCTAAGCCTTAATTTGTATGCGCCAAAAAACTGCATGGATTGCACATTGCCATATAAACGCCTCTCTCTCTCTCTCATTAACATCTATGCTGTAAGTAGGATACATCCAATGCTCATCAAAATTGCTACGAACTTGCAACAAATCATTAGTAGTAATCCTATGATGTACAGCTGTCCTGTTTTCTTAAAATCTTTAGTTGGTGATATTTTTCTTTTGTTCCTGGTCTGCTAACTGTGTGTGCGTTTGTTCTTTACTTTTTTGGTTCTCACTCTCTCCCGCCCCTTTTCATGCTATGTTTCTGCTCATAACATAGATACTTGTGTGTTTGCAGTTCTACTTTCCATTTGGGCGTCCTCCTCCAAATGATCTGAAAGAACAATGCCTGATTAGAATTGACCATTTATTCCATGATCACATGGATGGGCTGCAGATACATGGTGAGATATTGGGCATATAAGGGCATTAGAGTCTGAAGGGCCAATTGGCAATTGGGGGAAATATGAAATATGATTTCCAATTTGTGGCACATTCTACCTCTTCATTTTGAGTAAAAAAATAGTTGAATGTTTCCTTAAGTCATAAAGTGATTATCTATCTAAAAATTACTTTGTAATAAAATGAAGAGTTGTAGGGATAGCCTAATTCTGTTATACTTGTTTCTTTGGTTATCAGAATTCAAGTCAGTTACTAAGGAAGTATGCAAGCTGCCATCTTTTTTTTCCACATCTCTTTTCAGAAAGATCGATAATGGAACTGGAGTTGTTACAAGGTGTGTACTTTAGTATTATTGTTTTTTAAAACAAAGCTTTTATATGTTGTTGTGCCTTGGATAGTGGTTCTTGGATTTAGCTGTTTGAATATCTAAAACGTTTTTGTTTAGATGCCGTTGCATTGAGTAGAGCTGGAGCATAATGACTATTGTGAATAATTACTCAGAAAGGAAAGTTGTTTTAAGAATACGTAACACCTGTATTCCAGACCACTGTGTTATTTATTTTAGAAAATCAATTTCTTTATTCCACTGGCTAATCTAACTAGGTGTCAAATTTACATTGTACACTCCACTCCCTTCCTGTGTGTTCTTTTTTCCCTCCCAATTAGTCTTTGTACAATTAGATTTTTCTTTTAAGGATTTAGCCACTATATTGTTTGTTATGTTAGGTTATTCAGTGAATTCTTCATGATACAAAGCGTTAAGACGACAAGTTTCTCACAGTCTTACATATACCCTTATTCACATATTATCCTGCTGCTATAATGTCTTAATGTTTAATTCCCTTTCCCAAATAACTTGTCTATTATAGATAGAAGCATTCTTTAGTTCCCTTTAGATTGAGTAATTCTTTGACACATTGGAGCCATCTTGATCGAGTTGTCCTTAGTTCAATCTTAGATGTTTATAATGAATAATCTAAACATATTTGGTAGTGGTGGATTTATCATTGATTCATATTTCAAGCTCAAGGGTGGTGGGTTGTATCTGGTTTTATGTGCTATACTAATGGCCTATTTAGCATTTACTTCTTTTGTTTTATTCAATTTATCTATATGCCACAAATGCCATAAAGAATTTATCTAAGCCCCTATCCCTAATTTAGTTGGGTTTTCAAATATCTCTTCCAACTAGTGTCTAGGATTTTAAGTTTAAATTAGCTGCAATATCATAGCAAAGTCAACAATGATGTTGAGAGTAATTAATGTGAGGAGTGACTAGGAAAGTTGTTAGAAATCAACAAAAAATAAGCAAAAGAGTATGGTTTCTTAGTCAAATTAGTAGTCAATTGATAAATATGGGAGACTTCAAAATTGATAGAAATCACTTGAAATAAAGGTGATTAGTTCCCCCCCCCCCCCAAAAAAAAAAAAAAAAAAAAAAAGATGAACAGACATGCACTTGGGCATGTTGAAATTTTGAGGGTGTTTTATAACACTGGAAAACTTGGCTGAAATTCAATACTGAACTTTATTTGTTGAAAAATTTGAGAACTAAATTTCTTGTAAGAATTGAATTTGGAGCTTTGGAAATGATCCTCATTTGACATCTTGAAAAGTGTATTGAAGGAAATCAGGAAAGTATTGTCATTTAAAAAATGAATGATGGTGTGTTGAATAGGCTGTAGAGTTATGATTTAGTCCATGAACTAAATGTTTATATCTTTTTTCCCCTAGAAAGCTTTATACTTCTCTGGTATCAACAAACATGATGAACATATGTGTAATGCCAGTTGATTTAACTTCTGTACTAAATTGGTTTTTCAAACAGATCTGAACTGAAAAGTATGTCAGAATAGTTTTAATTTTTAATTTTTAACTAGAAAGGAAAGAACATTAAATTTCCTTTCTCAATCTTCTAATGAATTATGAAGGTTCTCAATTCTTCCTACTAAGACATAAAACAATATTTGATGCCGTACTGTTCAAGGTCAAAAGATGAAGGAACCAAACGTTAAAATTAAGAGGCGAGTTGGTGGAAGCAAGCATATGCCCCGATAATGGTTCTGTACATCATTTGGCCAAGAGATTCTCTATGGGTCTCTTGTTGTGCTTGGTGTTAAACCAGAAGTTACTCTTGCAGAGTGCTATTTCAGTTCAACTGGGCAGTATGCTTATTGATTTCTTGCTTGAACAACCTTATGTATTATTAATAAAATGAACTTGGTTTATTTAAGTCTCCTTCCAATATAAGAATTATAACTGAATGGTCTTGTTCCCTGTAATTAGTATTTCCTAATACCTATGTTTAATTCCTTGATTTAATATTCCTCTAGGAAAGCATTTATTGATTATTGGATCAATGGCAACATGTTGACAAAAGATATAGCAACCCAGATATACACAACTTTAAAGCAACCACAGCTCAAGTACCTTACTCAGGTATTTTTCTTCTATTTCTTTTATATTTCCTGCTTTTCATTTTATTTAATTTTCTTCTGCTACTCCGAAAATTTCGCTCAGTCAGGGCTGATGATATCTATCAAAATATGTCATTTATTCAATTCCCATTTGATACTAGTATGATTTATTTTTTAGGGGCCATTTTTGTGGGTTTTCTTGGCTTTGATATTATATTCCTATCCATCTCGTTGGTGAACTATATTATACTTCATGTCAGGGTGATTTTAAACCTGTTCTACGTGAGCTTTTGGCAACTCATCCAGGGCTGGAGTTCCTGCAGAGCACACCTGAGTTTCAAGAGAGATATGGTTTGTCTTCCATCTTTGTTATAACCTTGCATTTAGGGGTTTATGTAAGTTTAACTGTAGATATCAATAAATAAATTTGAAATTCTTGCCATACCTGGTTTCTAAAAGAAACCATTTTGGGGGTTATTGGAAGGCATGAACGTGTTCTTCTATGCTGGAAAAGTTTTATAGCAATGTAGTTCTACTCTTGGCTGCTTATAATGTATAACACCTATGAAATATCTATTGAAAAAGAGTCACACTTCATATAGTTGAGTGTTGGGAGAATCAGTTAAAGGACTTCTTCCACCGAAGTTGGGCATAGGCTGGTCATCATAGTTTATGGTGTAATGCTCTTTTTTGTCTTTTGTGTGTGGTGCAATGTTCATAGCTATTTGTTTTTCCAATGGCCCAGCTGAAACTGTCATATACAGAATATATTACTACATTAATAGATCAGGAAATGGTCGTCTTACCCTGAGGGAGCTGAAGCGTGGAAACATAATTGATGCAATGCTGCATGCTGATGAAGAAGAGGACATAAACAAGGTTTTGAGGTAGATATAATTGAAAATGTCATTTCAATTGACTTCAGAAAATGACCTTGGTTTCTTAATTCAAATGAACTAAATATAACTGCAGGTACTTCTCTTACGAGCATTTTTATGTTATATACTGCAAGTTTTGGGAGCTGGATACAGATCATGATTTCTTGATAGACAAAGAGAATCTCATCAGATATGGTAACCATGCGCTTACCTATCGAATTGTTGATAGAATATTTTCTCAGGTTGGTGTGGATTACTATATCATATATCATGTGTTGCTTCTGTCTTGAGATTTGACTTCAGCTGTCTAGGGCGCCAGACTACCCAAATCCCTACTCCTCCCCTCCTAATACACATGCATTGTCCTTTCACTTATGTTTATATGAATTATCAGAGCATTTGTTGAAGATGCAGATTTTGATTCACTTCAATATTATCTCAGGTTCCTAGAAGGTTTACCAGTAAGGTTGAGGGAAAGATGGGTTATGAAGATTTTGTTTACTTCATACTGTCAGAAGAGGATAAATCATCTGAGCCAAGTCTTGAGTATTGGTATTTTGTTTCCCATCCATTATCCATTTTATTTGTTGCCCCTGCCACTTAGTAAGATGTCACTGGTTTAGTTGCTGACTTGCTGTGCAGTTTCAGATACACGGTTTATGCATTTTAGGCATGTATATACTATGTAGTCTGGTTTGTGTGTTTTTTTTTTCCTTAGAACTGTGCGTATGCATGCATACAAGTCCATGGTTTTGTCTCAGAAATTTGGGATGTAAGCTATAAAATTTCTGTTACTGAAACTTCATCCAATCAAAGTGCAGAATAAAGCAGACCAGGGTGGCAGTGCCTATGAAACAATTTTCATTTTTTATTTTAAAAAACAATTTTCATTTTTTCACTTTAGAAAGAAATTTTCGAAGTGCCTATGCAATTGTTTTACTTAAAGCTTTCCACCTTGTTTTTTTCACTTCCCTTTATTTTCCACCTTGCCTCCTTAGTACACTCTTAGGCGAACATTGGAAGTTTGACCTTTGTGGTTGACTATTAGCTATTTGTGATTTGACGTGTCATGATTAGGTTCAAGTGCATTGATTTGGATGGAAATGGAGTTCTGACACGGAATGAACTGCAATTTTTTTATGAGGAGCAATTGCATCGAATGGAGTGCATGGCCCAAGAACCTGTGCTTTTTGAGGATATACTGTGCCAGATTATTGACATGATTGGACCTGAGGTTTGTCTTTCAATGCTTTTTTATTTATTGTTTGCCCTTGTATTATGTTGATGAGAAGTCACATTAGCTGGAATATGATATGCTAATCTAGTCTAGTTTAAAAATTTCTGTTCTGTCTTGGAAAAATGAGATACCCAATTTCCATATTTTGGTTCCTCCTTTTCTTGTCTGTTTTCCATCTTTTTGGTTGATATTATGCCATTACTTATCCTTTATCTGGGATATTTGTTTTTTAATTTTAAATTCAAATTCTTCACTCTGCAGGATGATAGTTATATAACTCTGCGTGACCTGAAAGGTGGTAAACTCTCAGGAAGTGTTTTCAATATCCTGTTCAATCTGAATAAGTTCATGGCCTTTGAAACTCGTGACCCGTTTTTGATTCGTCAGGTGGATGAATATTTGATAAAAGTTATTGTGCTGTTGAGTCAATATGATTGACTATTGTTGGTGAGTTTTGACTGCTTTCGTATATGTCTTGTGTGAACAGGAACGTGAGAATCCTACATTGACAGAGTGGGATCGCTTTGCTCATAGAGAATATATTAGGCTTTCAATGGAAGAAGATGTAGAGGATGCCTCTAACGGTAGTGCAGAAGTTTGGGATGAATCACTAGAGGCTCCCTTCTGACATCATTGATGTAAGTTGAAATATGTGGTATATAATCCAATTTTACTTTGCATTCATAATTCAGAAATAAAGGCTTTTTCAAATTCAGGCTGGGCTAAATAAGTGGATCAAGCCAGCACAAAGCTAGACTGGCCCTAGGCAGATTGCAGGCATTCCAGGCCAGCAAACCAAATATTTTATTCTCTTCTAATTTAATTGCTTTTACACACACAGCGTGTTCAATAGCATCCTTGCAGTAGTGTTTTAGAATTTTCAATCCAGGGGCATAGGAGATATAAGGTGCCCCCAACTGACATTTTTAACAAAATTAACAAACTAACATTTGTCAATAATAAAACAATAAAAATCCAGTTATTAGAATTTGGATGTGGAAGCTTGCATACACTATGCAGTTTGCCTCGTGATCAATTGATTGCCTTATTATCATTTGGGGGGCCTTACCGCCATGGACTATGGTGTTATATATGTACATGCTCACGCGTGTTTGTATGTGTGTAAATAAGGAAGACTAAAAAATATATCCATTGGAAGGAGCAAGAGCCTATATGATCTATACATTCATTGTACAGAATACAAACAAGTCATTTATGTTGTGATCTCCACCTGCCCTGTTGCCCAGAACTCGTGTATTAATTTTGATATTAATGGACACAAACTGTAACTTTATTCCTAGAACCAGGCTGGTGGCCTGGCCCAAATTAGTTAGGTCACTCTGATTTTGGGCTGGACCTGGGCCAGTACAAATTTGGCTTCCCAGCCAATCCATTTTAGGAAATTCTTTTTGCACCTCCTCTTTTTTCTCTCTCTTCATGTCTCCCCTTATTCCGGACATTAATTTCCAGAGTGAAAGAAAAAGCGGGGCTGAAGAGGAAAAAGGGGTAAATAGAATCCCCCTCCATTTTATCATGTTATTTGCTCTTAATTTTGGCAGCCCTTTCGGACATCAAAAAACTATGTAGTGTGTGTAAATTTACAGTATCGTGTTATTTATGAAACCATTGTAACTTTTTAAGTTAACAAGTCTTTAACATTATACATTAATACAGTGTATGAGAAGATATTAATGCCCCAGATCGGATGGACCGTCCATTGTTCAGAGACACATGACTCTGGTTCAGCTTGGAATGCCAACTTTACTTTGCCCCAGAAAGGGGGAAATTCCAAGCTCAGATATGGAATGCGGTTTCAATGGGGGGCAAGCAGCAACAACGATATTCAGACATGCATGTACTGACATATATTGGGACCATTATCATGGAAGTTTTGTCGCGGGACCAATGTCCATGTAAAGTGAGGACCTTTGCTAAGAGGTGATTAGCCAAGTTGAATTAAATTGACATCCTTTTGAGACGCTTACCTTAACATTTGTCGATATCTATATTTTTCTCGTTATTTTATCTGTTGAAAAAAGATAAGATCCGTTATCAATTCATCGCATCAACATCAATTTTAAACTAGTCTTAATAGTTCTTCTCATTGTATAAAAGACGATTTAAATGATGAATTCAACTAGAATTGTAAGCTTGTTTTACACTATCATGTAGTCATAGTTATTATATTAAATAAGATTATTAATTTACTTTAGAAATTATGTGAAAAAATGTTCTCTAATTAACTTAAAATTAGAAATCTTAAATAATTTACTAAAGATATAAAGTCTTACAATCTATCCCTAAAAGGAATACATCCACCGTCTAATCAATCGAAATAACTACGTATAACAACACTTTACATTCAATAAGAATAAACCGTGATTAAATTATCTTTTCTCTTGTTGAATATCTAAATTAAATTATGTTAAAGTCAAGATAATCACATGATTATAAATGATGAAAACTCCATTCATTGTCGATTATCATGGAAATCAAATTTGAAAATAGAAAAGAAAGAGTAAAATTAGTAATATTTGAACCGGCCCCACGGTTCACACTTGACAGTGTGCTTGGTTTAGTTTGAAATGCGTGGTGAATCTTGATTGTGCCGTGTGCTTGTGGTGCTGCTACAAGAAAAACCCCGCGAAAACAGACCGAATATTCCGGCTGTATTCTTCAGCTTCAGAAACTAACCTAAAAAAGTGAATAAGTCCCTATATATACCTCCTTCGCTCTCACCCTTTGCTCTCTATGGTCAAACAGAACAGAAAAGAATATGTATAGAGAAGCAGCTCTGAAGAAAGAAGAATACCAAGTGTTGGAAGAACTCGGGCGAGGCAGTTTCGGCACCGTGTTCCGCTGCTTCCACCGCACTCCCAACCAATTCTACGCCGCCAAACTCATCGACAAGCGCCTTCTCCTCACCGTCGACCGCCGCTGCCTCGAAATGGAGGCCAAGGCCATGACCTTCCTCTCTCCATACCCAAACAACCTCCTTTTGGATGAAGGAAAGAACCTCAATGGGGAGAGAGTACGATGAGAAGGTTCATGTGTGGAGCCCTTTATGGAGACTCTGCCGCTCAGATCTTTGAGCCTGTTTTTTAAAATAATACTTTTTAAATTTATTATATTATTCAAACAAACTAAGGCACTAAGCCAAGCAATTTTTATTTTTTTTTATGCCGTAATAGATTTCACTCTTCTAAAGTAAGATGGATATATTTTAAAGGATAAAGAGCAATAATAACAATTAAGTAAAAAAATCTAATTATTTTTTCTTTCTTGATATCAATTGATGATTGATATTTAAAATATGACTAGAAGTAATTTTCTCTGGAAACATTTTCTGAAAACATAAAATAAATATGAAAACATTGTTATAAGAAAGCATTATTTTCAGGTAAGAGATAAGAATGTGAAATAAACGAATTTCAACCATGTAATTTAAAATAAATAGTGGAGATTAAAACTAATTAAAACAATCTTAATCTATTTGTACATAATTATATAACTAAAATTAACTCTTTTCACTTGCTACTTGTGGTAATTAATACTCAATAACGCATCACAAAAAAGATGCAAGTTGGTAAGGAGGGTCGCGGTAGCACAGAGAGATCTGTCGCTGCAACCTGTTACGAGGTGAGGGCCTGACAAACCTACTCATGTTCCTCTTATTTTTGTGACAAGAATGAGGAAGAAGTGCAGTCAGATTTATCTTTCTCCAAGAAATTTTAAAATTTGAATGTCACTCTGAACGAAGGAATTCATAATCTTAGTTTATTAATTGGGTTGGGGCGTGGTTTCGGTGGATGAGAATGTTATTGTCTTGTTATGTAACTTTTCTTTTGTTGGATCCTCTGGGTTTAGTGCCATTTTATTCAATAGTTTTATATTATAGTTTCTATTATGTGACAGGAACAGTCGTCTATCTCTATGATATCTCTGGTACTCTTAATATATTATTTATTTGTCGATTAAAAACTCAATAATACATCAAATTCCAAATTCCGTCACACAATATTTCATACTTGAAGGCGTCATATAATTATTTTTTTATACTAGTCAGCACGCGAATCTACGAGAGCCAAAATAAGCTTGAGAGTTCTATGTTAAACGCCTCAGAAAGATTCCAAGTTTTAGTAGGCATGATTTATAATTTAGTATTAGCAAATTGAATAACTTAATAGAAATAAGTGTGCTAAATTTTCAGTTAACTACACAAAATACTAGTTTTCTATGCGATTATTGATTACATCATCTTGAATATTCCGCTGGGGGGAACGGTCTCTCAGAATTCAATAATGGAGAATAATAGGCAATTTGGACTATAACTACTTATAAAATTAAGATGAATGAAGGCCACTTTCATGTCCTCTTTCTTTGGATTTTGTCGTCCAATGCATGGTTGCTGAGGTGTGCCTTTGAAGATAGTCACATTGGCAGGATCATATGATGACGACATAATACTGTGCACGTGTGGACAAAGGCATGTAAGGGCACATCAGCATATGGTTTAAATTATTAATAATTGATGGTGTTAATTACTAGGACTACTCAACCTTAGCAATCAAACTGTGTGCTATTACAATAATTTTGGTTTAGAGGGTCGGCAGATTACTACGTTTTCAACTAAAAGCCACACAGCCAGTTGTCTCTAGGATGACCACTAGTTTTGTCTTCAAAGCAAGTAATGATATCCCTTTGAGAGAAATATAAGTATGATGATGTAATGAGAGATTGATTGGATATAGTTTAGTTAAAATCGATATAAATTAATACAGAAAATTATTATTTTTTTCCAGCAGAATATAGATTTTAACTGCAACAAACTAACAAACACTAATTTGCTTGAAAAGAATGGAGACACTTTTTATTTTATTTTTAGACTTAAATAAATTTTTAATTCATAATATATATCTGATTTTTATTTTTGTAATATATTTGAAAATTTAATACGAGTCTTTAGTTAAGTATCATCATGATACTATTTCAACAACTCTTTCAATATATATTACCGTTATAATAATGTTACGTCATAACTGTAGGATTTCGGAACAAAATTTTTAATATATCAAAAATTTAGAACAACGAAGACTTAAAAATAAAAATCAAATATATATTAAAAAATTTAAACATATTTAAGTCTTATTTATTATTAAGTAAATTTATATAAGTCTCGTTAAATAAATCAGACGCATGTTATTTATTAGGATTTAATAAAAAAAAATCACAATAAAAAAGTTGTGATGCTATTGCTAGGAGCTTAGGACTTCTCCTTGTTCATGTGTTATTATTCAGTTTTTGAAGAATGCTAGTATTTTTTTCTGCCAAAGATAAAATTTAGTTGTTATTTTTTTAAAATGTGGTACTGTTTTCTAATTAAGATTAGAATTTTATTCCTTGAAACAATATAATTTTATTTTGATAACTTACACACATTAAATATTAAATATTGACATTAAAAGTCAATGTGAATTATGAGATTAAAATTCCAATTCTATTTGACTGTGTTTTCTATTTTAACTTATAGAAACCATTTTATAAAACAATTTTTTATTAAAATATTTTTTGATAGTAGAAATTGAAGAAGATAACATGGTGCGAAAAACATTAGTGTCTGAAAGTAGAAAAATCAAAATAAGATGTTCTGATTTTTTATTTAAATACCAAAAAATACTTAATTTTTAAAATATTTTTTTAAAAAAATCTACTCTTATTAAACGAGATTTTTTTATCTTTAAAAACAAAATAAATTCCAAGAATAAGAAATAAATAGGTCCTCGCAGTTGAATTTGAAGAAAAAAAAAAAGTCGGTTTTCTATTCTTAAAAACTGTTCTAATGATCCAATAGTAATAGTTTGTGAATGTTTATATATATATATATATATATATATATATATATATATATATATATATAAACCATAGTTTCCCAAAATACCTGTAACTTACAAGAAACCATAAACTTTAATTACTTCTTCGGTCTCTGAATTCTACAGGTTGAACACTTTGAGAAGGGAAACCAGTAGATCACATCACAAACGACAAAACTACGACCAGACCAAACCTTTTTTTTTCCCCAGTCCAATGCCTTGAATCAAGTTTCAGGAAAAAGTCTAAGTAAGACGAAGATGATCCGGGGATCAAACAAGATTTCTCACACAAAAAAGAAGACAATCAAAACGAGAAACGAAGAGATTCGACGACATTCTGTTTCACCAGCCTCAACTACCATCCATATATGCCAAATCGTATAAAACATTTTTAAATGGTTCTCAGCAACAGATGTGGATGTATCCATCTACACTTGAGAAGCTTACAGTTAAGAAAATATACCAGCTATTAGCGTACAACAAAGACAAGGAGATTATTTCTCTCCATCTTGATATGCAAATTTGTACCAATAAAAAACAATTTACATAGTTCATAATGGTGTTCCCGATGATTTTACAATTCCAAAATATCATAGTAGACGAAATGGAACTCGACTTTCCCCTTCTTGCAACCATTAGGAGTTCAAGCCCAAGCTGACCCGTAGTAGCAGCAACCTTTTTGCCAAATTTAATTTCATACTTTCGCACCCAGGAAGGACTGCATCGGATTGTGAGGGAGACAAATTTAGAATACATTCGTGAATGCAAAAAAGTGTGAACAACGAAAAATAGAAAACATGGACACTATTCAGTGCAGTGCTAAGTGATGTGATATAATCGCTTGAATTGAATGACTAGACTGATTAGGACATTATAGTTTAGCTTGTTTTGGCCTCACACTAGGTGTCCCCACACGGTAACACCCCGTGTGCGGGACTAATCCCCATTTGGGCATCTAATGCCATGACCCTAATCTTGGGTACTTCCAAGTCCAACTAATAAGATTTGAAACCTTCACAGCAGGTAAAATCTGCCCAACGGTATTATTAAGCTATTTAGCACAAAGCCACACTTTCTCACACAAAGCAACAAATGCAACAGCATCCATTAACTTATTGGGGTGGGAACTGGGAACCATGTGAAACAGCTGATACATTCAATGCCTTTGGTTGCACAGTGGCGGAGCTTCAACTAAAATTTTGGGGAGTCAAAATAAATTTTAATGCATATCTTTAATATGCAATATCATATTAAGTTGCAAAGTAAATACAAACTTGAGAAAAAAATTATCAATTACATAAAAAAATGATAAATTGTTTACATAATAATTACAAATAAAAATAGATAAAATCTATAATCATCTACTTGAACATGCATAAAAATTTTGAGCATTAAGATAGAAAAAACATTATAGGCTACGCATTACATATTTTAGAAAGAAAGATTATTTTATCAAAGCATAGGTTGCATAACAATAACGTCAAGGTGAAAAATGAGAGCAATAACAATGATTAAATTTTGTCCTAAATTGTAAGTTAATTGAGCTAAGGTAAAAGAAACTAGGTATTAGAAATAATTAAATTTTGTATTAATCATACCATTATGGACATATATGTTTATAATTTAGAAATTTAGAAAAACTTTGGGGGGGCCATGGCTCCCCCCTGTCCCTATATAGCTCCGCCAATGGTTGCACAGATGCAATGCTTCAGTTGAAAAGCTGTATTACTGTTTTATGTTTTACACTGTTAAATTTAATTTCTCAAATGTCTCCTAGCAGGGTTAGCACATCAAATAAGATCATTCTAATTATCCTAAATTCCTAATTATGTTGGAAATGGCTGAATCTATGGAAATCCCAGAAAACTAACCAAATTGAACACTAGGAAAAAAAAATATCACTAAATAACCTAGAAAGTGGCAAATGTCTCCTCCAATTAGCCAGTCACCTAATCTCAAGCACAACCACCTCATCTCAGTTTTATGTAATCATGACAAGTGCTTATTTCAAGTATTACTTTTTGAAGGTTTCAGAAACAAATTCTCAGCCAGATACAAAGCCAATTGGAGTGTACAAAAATGCAAAATCAATATGAAGATTGATACTCAGAAATATCTACATTTGTGTGGAAGGGTGTATATCAAAAAATATCTCTGTCAAAAGTCACAAGCATTAGAAGATATGTACCTACTGATGTCAAGCAAGAAGTAGTAATACCTAATTATCTTCCTACCTTTACGCCAGCTGGAGAGTTTCCAGGCTTAGCAGTGGTTGTACTTCCAAAATTGAGCTTTGCTTTTTTATCAGCTGGCTTTAATATTTGGAAAGAGCACATTAGTGTCTCATCAACACTCATCATAGCACCAGCATTGTCAAACTCCCCACAATAATTAGGTGCTGAAAATATTGTTACAAGCTGTCGATTAGCAAAGAACTCATATCCATCTTCCACAACCTGGTAAAAAAAAGGCCCAAAAAAATTAGTTACAATAGCATAGTTGATCGACACCTACTATCCCCCGATCTAAACATAAAGGCATGTACAGTACAAAGCATCAGATATAAAAGCTAATGCATTACATTGGAAAATGTTTAAGTCTCAATGCATAAAATTGGCTCACATTTACATGGCAAAAAGTAATTCCCAGTTTAATGAAATTAAAGTTGTAATAATGCTATGAGATAGATAAAAATTGCTGGGAAAAAGAAATACATTTCACAGTCATTTTGTCATAGAAATGGGTATACAAACTCAATCCCAAAGATCTGGTAACACATTAAGCACCAATGGCAGGAGTTTAACCTGATGAGCACGACAAATAAGATCAAGATCATGTTTCTGAAGAAACTCTGAGACCTTATCAGCACCAAATGTATATGAAACTCCTCTGTCATTCATTCCCCATCCTTGAACATCTTTGCTCGGGTCAGACCAAAGGAGATCACAAAGCAAACCTGTATCAGGAACATCTGTGGGCCGCTGTAAATTTCTAATCTGATCCAAATTATTTAAGTCGGGAGAAAGTCCTCCATGCATACACAAAATCTTTTCATCAACACGGGCTGCCACAGGCAGGCAATTGAAGCAGTCTGTAAATGTCTTCCATAACCTTACATTGAACCTTCTCTTGCACTCATCATAAAATCCATATATCCGGTTTATAGAGGCACATTCATGGTTTCCCCTTAACAGGAAAAAGTTCTCAGGATATTTTATTTTATAAGCAAGGAGAAGGCAAATTGTTTCTAAACTCTGCTTCCCTCGATCCACATAATCCCCCAAAAACAAGTAGTTGGCTTCAGGAGGTAATCCACCGTACTCAAAAAGCCTTAAAAGATCAGAATATTGCCCATGTACATCACCTGAAACATCAATACAAGGATATGAAAAACAAACTCCTAAAACACACAAAATTTTTCTTGTGTACAACAATAGAGTATTATACGGTACAAATGTGTAATATGTGAATATGAAACTGCAATATCAAATCATGATATAAATATTTTATGTCCCTTGCAGTGCAAATAAAATTCATGTTCGTTAATGTATTTATTCCCACGAGACTTCAATTTTTGCTTCTATACAAATGTATAATATGTGAATGAATATGAAAATGAATTATACAACAAAAACAACGTCATATACATCAGGGCCTCAATGACCATGTGATCTAGAGTTCAATCCTTATTGCCCTCATTCTTCAAAATAAAACTTCAATTTCAGCATAAGGCAGGGTGGGCTGTGCATTGTGCACATTGAAAGCCTAAAGCCCTCTTTCATGAGGGGGCATATTGGATGTAGGGTTAATTATATTTTTGGTCCCTAAACTTTTTGTAAATTTCACTTTTAGTCCCTAAACAATTTTTTAGCGTTTTTGGTCCCTAACGTAACAGCCACGTTGGCAACAATGTGTAATTTTTTTTTTTTTGTTGATAAACTGTGTTTTAATCCCTCATCTACTAGTCTGACGTCATGAACTTGTATGAACAAATGAGGGATTAAGTAGTTTACAAAAAAAATAAAATTACATGTGCCTGCCCTGTCGAACTACTTTATGATGTGGCAAATCATTGGGCTGCCAACATGACTGTTATGCCATCAATTAACTTTATTACTTGACAGCAGGAACTAAAACCGTTAACAGAAAAAAAAATATAACAATCAAGAACGCTGAAAATTTTGTTTAAGGACTAAAAATGAAATTTGCAAAAAGTTTAGGGACTAAAACATAAAACATAAAACATAATTAACCCTTAAATATAAACCCATTCATGTACTTTCTCCAAGATCTTAACATTTTAGGATCATTGGTTCATGTAGATGCCATTCCAGAATTGACAGAGGCATATCCATCTTTATGTTGAAACTAAATAATACTCTTAGCCATTAAAGATGCCATAATCTTAGTATAAAAACATTTTCAGGCTTTTCAACATCAATCCACAACAAAAAGAAAAGAAACAACATTTTTAGCAAATAACTTTTGCGAACTAATGATGTCAGAATTAGAAGCAAAAAATAAACTCGAGGGAATAAATACATTAATGAACATGAATTTTATTTGCAAGCACTGCAAGAGACATAAAATTTTTATCACATAATTTGATAATGCAGTTTAAGTCAACTAAACCAACATTAGATAAATTGCTACTACAAGTTCAGTGATGTTAATTAAGAGACTTTTTATAGCCTTTCTTCATGTAAATCAATCAAAATTTTCATTTTACCCAAGAAAATCATATACACAAACAATACGAAATCCAGAAAACAAATTATGCATATTCTCAAAGCTCAAATTATATGATTATTCATTCATATGCGGTGATTGCAGTCCAGAATAAACTTGTCAGTAAGTATACAAAATGTAGCCACTAACCAGATAACCATGAAAAAGTAATGAAGCATGCAAATTAATTAACAATTTGTTCAATTCAAAAGAGAGGTCCCCTTGTTTGGTTTGGTTCAAGAGAAGGGAAGGAGGGAAGGAGGGGAGAGGAAAATGTCATCAACTTTTTTAACAAAACAAGGTATGGCTCATACTTCGCCTTTAGAAGATAAGCCGCTTGCAGGCCTGGTACTGTTGTGGGCTTGGAGTTTATTATTTGTAGTTTATATATTGTTTTTTTTGTTGATAAACTTGGGCCCATGAATAGCTACGGTGCTTAAGATTTCTTAGCCTATATATTTCCTTGTAATCTGAGTGCATTGTAACGAGTGTGTGAGGAGAATATAAAGAAAAGCTGGACGCAACCCACATTGGATGAACCAGGGTAGACACTGTGTGTTATTTTTCTTTCCTTTCTCTCCTTTTGTTTTCTCGATTGTTGTGTGATTACTCGGTACCAACATACCATCCCCAACGCTGGAAACCCATACAAGAGTTCTCAAAGCTCACATTATACATAAATTCATCGAGCACGTGGAAAGATAAAAGATAAACTTCAATCAAATATATATTTGTGCGCAGATGTTTTTTCAACTGCATAGATTTGATATTCAACGATATTGTTCACATGTTCGCTCCCATACATATATTGATTATATTCCACAAAATACAGAAAATTCAGTTCAGTACCAATCCAAATCAAATCAGTTTTAGTGCAGGTGCAGTTAGAGAATGGCAAGTAAGAAAACAAAAAATGTGGTTCCCACTATTTCAAAATCCATCACATGCAGTTCAGAACAACACACTGACTAAGCCAGTAAGTAATCCCTACTATTCCAGTTCAAAACACAGTCGTCAGTAAGCATGCAAAGGTGAATCATACAAAAGCATAGCAAAGCATGTAATTGAAAGCACTGAGATCATGTCCAAGCCCCAAAATTAAGAGTAATGATTAGAAATTGACCAAATTAGACATGACGGTAATAAGAAAGGGAAAATTACCACAAATCTTAATAGGTGCTTCAAGCTCCAATAAATTAGGTTGTTGCAAGAAAATCTCTCTGGAAACTACGCAGAGTTGACGGATCTCGGACTCCAATAGCTGAACCTGCTTCCCCGGTCGGGTACGAACTTCGAGGAGGCGATTGATTATATCATCCAAAACCGATTGTTCCATTCTCTTCTTCTTCTTCCACCAATAGTCAACGTATCTCTATTGGATGTGATTGTGAAGATGCGAAGGTCGAGACGAAGAAGAAGAAGAAGAAGAAGACGAAGAACAGTTGGAGGAGGAGTGAGCAGCGAATAACATGCCTCAACTGAAGAACGCGATCGTGAAATGTTCAGGGGCGCAGTCGTTTTAAGCGCAGAGGGGTGTCGTTTCGTGGCCCGGCTGGATTTTCACATTCCTTTCGGAGAAAAAGAGGGTGGTTTCTCCCTTCCTTTTTTAATTTATTGATTCATTATCCAAGACGAGAATCATAATTCCTTTGCTCGGAGATATCGTCCTTGTTTTTATTCAATAATAATAAGAAGGAATGAAGTTCTGAAATTTCGACGATCACAAAAAATACTCATGTCGCTTTGTTTTCTTTCTCATAAATCAATAAAAATAATTAGCATGTATATTGCACAAGATAAAAGTTTTTTTAATGATCAAGATTTATATTAAATAACTATTTTAATATATAAATTATAATATTATATTTAAAATAAATAATAAATATTTTTATATATAAAATTTATAAGTTTAAATGCAATTTTGATTCCTTTATTTTTAAAAATTTACAATTTTGATTCCTCTAATTTAAAATATAAATATTTAATTCTTATATCTATAAAAATATGTCATTTTGGTCTCTTTGTTTTCAAACACAAATATTTGGTCTTCCAAATTTAAAAAATCGACCATTTTAATCTTTTCATCAAACTAAAACATTGATTATTAAGATATTAATATTGACTATGATATTGACTCAATAAATAATTTTATGTTGCATTACTAAATTTGGGATACATCATATTAATCTCTTTACCGCTCTACATTTTGAATTTTATGGATTTTATATATCTGGATGATTAAATATCTTTATTTTTAAAATTAGAATATTAAAATTATGAATATTAAAAAATAGGGAAATTAAATATCTCTATTTTAAAATAGAGAAACAGAACTTTCATTTTAAGAAATTGGTGGGACAAATTTGTATTTAAGCCAAATTTATATTATAAGTTTACAGTATTAATAAATAATTTAAATTGTGATATAAGATTATTTTTAATTTGACTTTTTTTAAAAATAACTGTTGAAATTTAGTTAATTTATAAATAAAGATAAAAAGAAGTAGATTGAATAAAATAGACAATTAATCAAATCAAATATACAAATATAAATAAAAGAAGAGGAAGGCAGTTTTAGACAATCGGGAGAGATTTTTTTATATTAATTATAAAAATAATTTATGAAATATACTTCCAAAATAAAAGAATAAAAAAGCATTAAAAATGTCTAATTAAAAGAGTGAAATGAGTAGGAATTACATTCTAAATTATTTATTTTAATTTACATTAAAGGAATTGATTACCAATTTCAGGAAGCATTACCAAATGAAAGAAAAATCATACTCTCCTTTTAGTTGCTTCTTTTGTCACCGTTTTCTTTGCATGTTGCCAATGCACAACTGCACATTATCATTTATTTATTTTGTTGCTCTTCTCTTCAAAGAATAAATATGTAGTATAACAAACATATGAGTGATAAAATAGACTTGATCCAACCAGTCGACTCTTATAACTCATTGCAAGATGGTGGGAATCAAAAAGCCCATAGAAGATGAACAAGCTCCAACAACGTGCATCTACAAAATATTGGTGAGGATTTGAAATTCGTTTCCCATATTTATTTCCTTTTCTTCTCCCAGTCTTTCTCTCTTATTGGTTTTCATTCTCATCTTTTCTTTTTTCTACCTTTCCAAGATGCAATTTTATTCTGTGAAATTGACATTGATGTTTTTTTTATTCTTCGAATGACAAAAAAGAAAATCATTTTTCTTTTAGGAAGCGTTAAATGTCATGCGGTTACATTGTTGAAAATAATTTTTGTAGAACCAAATGATGAAAAAAATTATGTGGTGAGATTTTATATTGCTTTTAATGTGGTTGTTTTGTTTGTTTTCTTTCTGCAAGTTGCGTTTTCTACTCTATTTTTTTGTTTGCAAAATGGGTTGTAAGTTATGTGTTTGTTGAGATGCCTAAATGTAATTTTAGTTTGTAATCTTAAAATCCACGTGTGTGCTGGTTTTGAGATACCGCTCTGTTCATTATTTCTGGTTTATCTTATTTAGCACTTATTTTCTATGTTGATATGTGTGGTGTGTGTTCTCTGCAAGCATACTCTCTCTAATTTACATAAATTATTATTATGAGTTAATTTTTTTAATAGTATGCCTATTTGCAGCATTGTAGACAGGTAACCCAACAACATCTAAGACAAGAAAGTATTCTTTTCTTAATAGGTTTTCACCATCATCAAGGAAGTTAACTGTCAGAGAATTAAAGGTAATTAAAAACATTTCATTGCTACATCTTAAAACTATTTTTGTTCTTTGATATTCGATATGGTTGACTTCATCTCCTCCCTCCTTTCTTTTCATATTTTTTATCTTATTTTTCTTTTCTTTTATCTTGTTTCTCTCCTATCTTTTTTTCTTTTATTTTTTTTTTCAACTTTTTTGTATTTATTATTGGTTCATCTATCACCGATTTTAATTAACTTGAATTAAAAGTATTATTAATGTTTATCTTGATATTTGATGTGGTTGGATTTTGTCATTTTGATTGTACAGCTAAAGTGATAACGGATAGTGCCTCAAAGGATTTGGTTTTGTTACTTTTAATAAGGAAGATCAAAAGGAGAAGTATGGTCTGAATACTAAATATTTTGATGGTGGGGTTATATTTGTTGATCATGCTAAACCAAGATAACCCAAACCTTCTTACCTAAAAAAGGAATCTTTTCTATTATTTATTGCTATTATTATTTTTCTTCTTCATGTTTGGCTTTGTAAATACATTAATATTCTTTTATTATTTTCACATTAAATTTTACATACAAATTAATTTTAGTGTAAAACTATACATAAAACATAACACAATAAATAAATTATGTCCCCTCAGTAATATGATGAGGTTTTAACTTTTTAAAGCGTGTTTTTAACCTTTTCATGTTTAGCTTTTTGTCTCTCCTTTTACAAGAAAATACATGTATATGTTAAGTGAAATATATAAATATAATACAACTTGTAATGCTCATGTTAACAATGATTTCTTTTTAGAGGAACAATGATTAGTTATTAATATATTATTTATAATAATTATTAATAAACATTATATGTCTCTATTAAAAAAATAAACATTATATATCCTGTGTTCGTGCGTGTCCATACATTGCACAGATACTAAAACTAGTGGCCTTTTAACCATTTGGAGGTTAAAAAAATAAGTAATTATCATATGGAGGTAGTTTAAATTATTAATTATTTAGGAGTAAGTAAGTCATGTCCGTAGTATAGTTTTTAAATCAACAATTTCTAAATCAAAAGTTATATCACTTATCACGACATTTATATTATACGTTTTATAAAATGAAGTCGTAACTTTATTTATAACTTCATTATGAATTTTTTATTTTTACATTTAGAAGTCGTAACTTTAAAATTGTAAATATATTTATGATTTTTAAATTGATTTTTTTTTGAAAAATGTATTCTAAAGTCGTAAACTTTAAAATTGTATATATATTTATGACTTTAAAGTCGTATGATTTAAATGTATTTTTTTCTTTATAAGTCATTTTTTTTCTTTTTTATAATTAAATCTGCACCCAACATGACTTTAAAGTCGTGAGCAAATGCATCCCACCATTTTGGATAAGTTTTTCAGGAAAAATTGATACTTACTAATTGCATCCCATTTTTATTAAGTATATTCTAATTTTTTTTAAATCTTAAATTTCAAATGATAATATTTTTAAAACATAATATATTATTTCATATTTTACAAGTTCAAAATTATTGGCAAAATATTTTCATCAAACAATAAATCTCTAGAAATTTAAATTTTAACATTACTTCAAAAATTTACAAAATTAATTAAAATATTAAATATAATTCAAAGTAATTATAACATAAATTACTAAAATACTTAATAAAATGATTTAAAAATATTTACAAAATATTACAAAAAATAAAATTACTTACAATTTTAAATAATAAATTAAATTACTTTTTCCATTTTTAAAATTAATTAAACAAAAAAATAAAACCAATAAAGAAACTTCACATAAAACAAATGAAAATAACAAATAAAAGTAATTATAAAATATTTAATATATATATATATATATATACTTAACAAAAAATAAATAAATAAATAAATAAATATATAAGCTTTAAAAAAAGAAAAAAAACTAATACAACTTTTGAATGTATCTTTCAAAAGAAAAAATCGAGTTGAAAAGTTGAAATATATTTACGATTTTAAATTTATAAATATTAAAAAAAGTTATGCACAATGAAGTCATAAATAAAATTACAATTTTACTTAAAAATATAAAGATGGTGGTAAGACTTTTTGATTTTAAAATCGTATCAATTAACATAATTTATCTTTAAATAATAAATAATTTGAACGTTGCCCCATATAATAATTCCACCTCCTCTAGGCTCAGTTCCCAACACCCCAGAATCCAGATGAACACTTTGCCCCTCCTCAATCCTCATCCATCACTGCCGTAGCCATTATTCCTTCCCATTGCCACCGCTGGTACTTTAAGTAAATTGTTTACTTGTTATTCTAAATTACGAGTTAATTAATGCTGTGTCTTAATGTGTAATGAAATTATCTGGTTTCTTATGTTGTTCTCTTGCATTAGAGTTGACAATAACAATTTCCCCAACCAATATATTTGCATCGAATCCATCACGGGTTGCGAAACAACTGTTCAGAGAACAGTACATTGATCCTAGTAGTAATTTTACCGTTTGATTTTCATTCAATGCATGGCTAAACGGACACACTTTTGAATTCGGCATTCTAGTTAATTAGAGAACTTACTTGTGTTAATACTAACGATACTATTATATTTTAAAACGTGAACAAAGGCTGCAGAATGCAGATTGCATCGTATGAGTAAAAGATGAGAATCAGCAGCCCCTTTGACGTTTGGGTTCAATTCATACTAAATTCTTGGGGTTGACTTTGGTATTGCCATAAAAAAAGAATATCGTATTAATTTTTAACTTATATTTTTTTTATGTAAAATGTTATTAATCAAATATATATTGAATGATAATACGTGAATGCTTATAAAAATTACTGACTATCATTTTTAATTTTTTTTTATCACCATAAGTAATTATAGTCTTTGGTTGAGTCTCTGAAATATTTTATAAGTTTTAATCTTTTGAGTTAGTTATACAATTAATTTTCATCCGTAATTTAGTTACAGTCCAAATTTTTTGTTCTTTCTAAAGATATACGGGGAATTGAATTACCTCCTTACAAACTTAGTTTGTGTTGTTATATTTATTACTTAATTTTGTAACTTAAAAAAAGTAAGAGTATTTTGTTTTTAAAAGGGACTGAACTAAGGCCTTAGAGAAATGTAAAAATAATAAATAAATAGACTTTTACTTAATTTAAAACAAAATACTTAATTTATAAGAAAATATTGAGAAACTAAAACTATATATAATTCAAATTAAATGAATAATAAAAGGACAAAATTATACCACAAATTGAAAACTGACGTAAAACATATATGTTGTACATTCCCAAAAATACATACACGAATCAGTAAAAAATACACCACATATATGCTAAAAATTTCTTGGTTGAATATATAATTGTACATCTACAAATTCCACGTAAAGGAAGCCAGGACATTCTTGAACAGACCTGATCCCACTGCCTGAATCGAATCATTATCATTATCATTATAACAATAGCGACACAAGAAAACAGTAATCAGAGTACCATTTAAATTTGCCGTTTATATATTACTAACTAATTACAGAATAATAAATTCACAGGGACGATAAAAAGGTTGTTATATAAAATTGAATTTGAGCTATATTAGTACTTTCATTATTATTAATTTTATTTAACCATATTTTTAATATGAGTTTAATTAAATAAATTTTGGTTTTTACGTTATTTTTTTACAATAAAGACAAAATTAAGAAGGAAAAAAGAAAAGAATTAATAATATGATAAAGGAAATATAAATGAGTTATGAGAAAGTGTTGTACAATATATTATATGATTATTGTAACTTTTTTATTTATCAATTGAGTGTCATAAAATAAATCTAAAACCAAACCCACAAATAAGATAAGTTATAAGAAAAATGTATTTTAACATTTTTTCTATGAAAATATTCTGACATACTAAAAGAGGATACAAACGTGGCTTATTAAAAAAAGGGGATACAAACAATTTAATTAATATTATAACAGAAATAATCATAGAACAAAAGACACCAAAAAATTTAATTTAATTGATTAAATAAAGTGTGTGAATATTGTAAATCACTGAATACATGTCTTTTGCATTCTGAGTAAAGACTTGGGAAATTTGATTTTCTGACATGATATTGAGTTGAAGAGCGAAGCATAGAGTTTAGCTAATCCTTAAAAGTAACTTAATTAACAAGCAAGGATCCATATCCAGGGACTGAGTAAGAAGGTGTTCCAAATACTCTGCCCCTAAGTCCTCCAACACCATCACATCTTGGAGTTGGTGCTTCTTGGTCTCCGATTTTCTCTTCATGGAGTGTTAGTTGATCAACTCCAGAACTGGAGAACAGCCTTCTTGGAATACTGATTATGACATGCGGGTGAAGAAGAACAAGAGTACTCGTAAGGGGATTCAAAATTTGAGGAACTCATTCTCAACTCCTAATTTGAGTGTATGCAAAGTTTAGAGGTCTGTCGTTGTTTTGTTCGGAGAATGCGCTTATATATAGGGGAGGTTTCAGAGGGAAGGAAAAACGAATGTTTGAAATAGGTTTTGATATAAGATAGCCACATGCAACAAGTGCACTAAATAATTTTGGAAGAAGTGGTGTGGTTAATGGTACCCAATTGTTAAGAGATGAGGTTCATCAGTACATGTGACATTACAAAAAAAAAAGGTTATTTTCGACGGACAAAATCCGTCGCTAAACTAGAAAATTCGTCAAAAAAATAGAATTTCTAACGGATAAAAATTCGTCGCTAAAATGCTCGTAAGAAATTTTAAGCCGTGGGAATTTTTTTTGTCCATCGGAAAGGTCATGATATTTTTGTAATGGCTAAAATTGTGGCGGCTATAACCCCCACAAATTTTATTTCCACTTTTTTTACTTTCACTTTTTTTACTTTTTGGCAGTTTAAAAACCCCCACAAATCACTTTTTTTTTCTTCTAAAAACAATAGTAAGATTTGTTAATCATCGTAGTAATAATAATAATACTAATACTAATACTAATACTAATAATAATAATACTACTAATACTAATAATAATCATAATCATAATAATAATCATCATCATAATCATAATAATAATTATAATCATAATAATAATCATCATAATTATAATACTAACAATAATAATAATGGAAATTCACCTGAGGCATGCGTGAAATGAAAGTTAGGACTTAGGACAAAAGTTAGGACTTAGGACAACAATAGAAATGAAAAATAAAGTACAATAGGTAAAAGAACTTTGTTATGAACAAAAGCCATGCGTGAATGGCAATTGCTTTACCACCTAAGAATGAGTGCATCGACACTTATATAATTGGCCTAAGGCCTTAACTTGATACAGGCACAAATATAAAATTAGAAATTTTGCCAACCAACCTTACAGAATCTAAGGATGACTTCTAGCATATAATTGGCCTAAGGCCTTAACTCCTGATCGCTTTAAGTCTTGCATCCAAACCCTTCAAAGCTGGTGAGTTTTATACTTACCTATGTAAAATAACATTGTCAACATTCAACATCAATTTGCTTAAAAGAACCACAAAAGTATTACAGAGAAAAAACATATAAAAAAGAAAAGTATCAAGACTAAAGAGTACAAAGGGAAAGGAATTAATAAGGATAAGTTAAAAGGGACAAATGAGACCTTTGTTGCAAGGGTGCTAATGGTTGTATCCTTTAGATCTCTAGGCAAGTGTTCCACTCCTGCACAAAGGTAAGAATAATTAAAAACAAAAAACAGGATTGCTATCACAAATTCACAATATTAATAAATAACCCAGTTTAATATACTAAATCAAAAACGAAGCAAAGTGATCAAATGTAAATATGTATGGTAGATATAAGAATAAATTTAAAAATATGAGGCAATAGTTGAAGGAGAGGGTTAAGTAATTGTTGAATAAGCCTATACTCGTGCATGATCCAATCAATTTTCTGTCCATTAGGGGTTGAAGAAATACCACTCATTCTGGTCTTCATACCCTATCCAGCATCTCTCTGCCATATCATTCACATCAGCAAAAAAAAAATGAATAAAAACTAACATTCCACACTTTATAATTAATGTTAGATCAAATATGAAGCATTCATTTTACAAACAAGATAAAATGAAGCATTCAGAAGCACCAATTAATGAAGTAAAGCGACATATCTAGGCACCTTCAGTGTTGCTCTCAAAATCCCAGCTAGATAAGGGATTAAAGTGATCCAATTTTTTGTTACTAAATAAACTGAATCAAGATCCATATAGCATAACAGTTTCCTAGAAGTTCAATTTGAATTTTGACATAAACACAATATGACTAGAACATTAATTAATTACTGCTATATTTTGGTTTTATATATAAGAAGATCAGTAATTAATCAGAGGCAAATTAAAGTTGTTACATGAAATTTTTAATTTCATTGTTTCTTCAAATCATTTTATTTTTGTGATTAAAATAATGCATTGGGCTGTGATTTGGAAAATAAAACACAATATAACTATTACTTTGTCATTCTATATCTCATTCTCACCCTCTCTATCTTTTTATGTCTATGTGAAAGCAAACAACCTGATGCAGTGGACAAAGCAGCCACAAAAAGGTTTTATTAATTGGAATGGAACTTTCTCCCTACAAATCATCTACTTGGACCACGGTTATGTATTGAGTTTAATCAAGGATCAAATCTATCATCAAAAGCACATTGATCTAAGGTTGAATTTCATTCAAGATGTTATTGAAGATAAATTATTTTCTGCAAAGTAGCCACTACAGACAATATATGTTGACTAACATTTCAAGGTGATTCTGCAAATTATTTTATGTTAATGGGCTGATTTGAATCATGTACGACCTGACTAGACATTCTTGAGGAAAAGAGTATTCATTTTTCAATTATTTCCCTTGTCCTCTGCACAGAGCTTCAAGTCTATATTGTTTAGATACTTAATTAATACCTATGACTAGCAATGTTTCACTTCAATCTCTTGGCCGACAACATAAAATTCAGAAAATAAAAACATCATTTCTTGAGGAAGGCAACCTCTGTTTTTCACTTGGCACAAGCAAGCAACAACTCACCCCTTGTTTCTTGTAGCAAAAATTATCATAGTTGTCTAGTAGACTAGTAATTTCATATGGTATTCAAACGTACCCCATTCTTAACCATTAACCAAGCATTTTAAACAGGAAAATAAGACTTAATGATCTTCATATGGCAAGGAAACCAACCTCAGATAACAACCGTTGCTTATTAAGTAATCGGGTCCTAGCCTTGTTCTGAACTGAATTTGGATACTTAAACATTCACTGCAAGAAGGAGAATGATGCAGATCAGCACACAATGACAAGAAAGGGAAGGAAAGACACATGCACACATACACATACATGTGCACACACATACTCATTATATGCTATTATACAACAAATTGACACAAATCAAGTCTGGGTTTTAGATAAATATTCCCTAATCCCTACCTGAAAGCCTCCAACTAACCGGTTATCAATTCCTCTGCTATAAATCCACATTATTTCTCCTGTTTTCATACCATAGTCCTTTTGCAATGAAGCCTGCAGATGCAAACAAAGGTACACAATATAAAATATTACAAATGACTTTCAACTACTGGCCCAAAAAGGAAGAGGAACATGACTACAGTACAGAGTATGCAAGTAAATGAACCAAGTAACAACATAAAAACAAGTTTGTGCAAAAAAGAAAAACTCGAAGAGAAGAGAAGAGAAGACAAACTCACCTAATTTGTCTTTGTCGAAGAGAAGACAAACACGCGCAGCCTCCCTCACCTTTGCTCAGTCCCTCGACCTCGAGGAGACCCTTTCCCAGCAACGTCGCCGCTCAACGCCACCCTTGGACCTCGACCCTGCACCGTCGCCACCCCTCGATCTAGCAGTGTCTCCGCGCCGCGTAGGACATTAGCGGCGTCGCCGCGCCATGCACCAGCAGCGTCGACGCACCTAGCCACGCCGGATCTGAAAGAAGTGGAAGAAGAGGAGGAAGAAGGAGCACGAATAGGGAGAGGAAAGAAGAGGAACCTGCATAAACAATAAGCTTTTCGAGATTACGAGAGAAGAAGACAAGGAGTCACAGTTCGTTCCCACAAAAAAAAAACGAAACACAATTCTTCTTTCAAAATTCAAATTAGTAAAAATTTCAGATTTCATCTTCCATTTCTTTAATAATTCCGACGGAATATATGTCTGTGGGTATAATGCCTTCGGAATTTCCAATTTTTCCCATGGAATACCTTCCGTCGCTCTCTTCCGTGGGTATCGCAAAAATTTCTGACAGAATCCTTTCCGTGGGAAGTATTCAATCGGAAAAGAGCTTTTTTTTTGTAGTGCGAGTCAAAGGAACTTGTGGGCTTGGCGGCCAGCCTCAGCCCTCAGGTGGGGTTCATTCAACAAACACATTACATGACATCAAATTAACTTGTGTGCTACTATATATCTTGCTCATTAATTCTCCAAGCATATATGTCTGCGTTCTCCTTGTCTTTTATTTTAGGACTGCCTCTACTCTTACGATGTTCTCTATTAAGCATGCACCTTTTCAAAGGAGAAATGTAACTAATTAACACTAACAGTAATTAAAACGAGCTAGCCAAAGCAATGAGGAATTGACCAAGTACCTAGTCATTATGTATAGTATAGCTTCCAACAAAGACTCCGATCCATAGCTCTTTTTCCTTTTTTTATTCGATCTTTAGAACTACTACTATGTCATTTTGACTATTATAGGTGTTGGGAGCATGCATGGTCCCCCAAACTCATGATAAATGATTTGCATTTATAGTACTTTCTCGTTTCTATACTATATTATTCAGCGACTACCTGAATTAATTTGACCGTGCATGTTTAACTCATTCACAATTTACAAACCTTGATCATTTTATATTTATTGCTTGACTCCGTTCTCTCACGTTTTTTTATAGTGGCAATGCTTTTATAAATAAATAAAAAACCTTAATAACACGCCCCTAAACATATCATGGAGAATCAGAACCTCAATTTAAAACCCTAACTTTGAATTCAATTAAGAATCGAGAGAGTTACAGAAAGGGTTTGGTGGTTGTGGTTGTGTGCTTCTTTTCAATTTCAGTGAGAGGAACAATAGTCAGATAAAGTGTGGGAGTAGTGAGGAAAGGAGCGCATCAGGAGTGTTGACTCATTTATATCGGCTTTTTTCATTGATTATCATTGAGCTTTTTTTTTTTTGTCAGAGATTATGGATGTTTTTTAATCCATTTGATAAAAATTAATTTTATTCCTGTACATGGATATCACTGACAAAGGGGCAAGATCATTGGTTTAAATTACAATAATATTGTTGCACCATTTTCACATCGATTATTAAATAACTGTTGTAGAATACAACTTTTGCAGTAGTGGATATTTGGAGTAATTATCATTAGTCAACGTAAAATAGCAAAAATAGTTGGGACGCAAATAATAAAGTTCAACTAAATTCGAGTGTCATCCAAGAGCGAGAGTACATTGATAAAAACAAAAAAGTGGAAATAAATGAAACAATTAAACAAATGGTCCATTCCTTTCTTTCGGATCGTTTAGAAAATGCATGAACCTGTTGCCATTGTTGACAATCGATGCTGAAAGGTTAAAATAAATTTTAGTTCACTGATTTAACGTAATAGGATGTTGATGCAGAAATAGCAATTTCTTTGGAATGCAGGACCAACAAACCACTCCAAAAACAATTTCAACTTTTTTTCTACCAACTTCAGTTCTCTGAAGTTATACATCAGATAAATGCATGCAAATTTGTAAGAAGGTCTAGATTTTAAACCTTCTTTTTTTAAGATATACAAGTAATCTGGATAATAATTAAGCATATTAAAAATAAAGGGAGGGGGAATGAATAAATAATTGATGAAGATGATGAATAATGAAGAACTCGTTGCTTTGTGCATGCACTGTATACTGGGTCAATATTCTACTTTGCGATTCTTTTTTTGTCTGTCTGCTTGCAACCTCACGTGCATGAGAAAAAGACAACACATAATTAATTGGAGATTTGGGGATCAAGAATTAATTAAAAATCTTGGGGCTAATGTGAGAGTAAAATGAGCTTTCAAACTTCTAGTTACGTTGAATGTTGAAATTAATACGGCGGCACTGCTCAGTGCTTGCCTTCAGACCGAAGGAATTCTTTCAGAAATATAATTTTTTATACAGCTGTTAAAGATGATAATTGTAGTTAACTTATACATTTTTATTTTATTTAAATATGTTTTTCAATAAATAATATACATCATCACTTAATCACTTAATTAATTGATGATACTATATTTTGTTAGTTTATCACTTTATTACTTAATGAATCAAGATTAATGTAATGACAAATATTAAAAATAAAATTCTGAAAATGTCAGTAAAATAAAATAATAAAATTAGGCAATAAACTAAAAAAATATTATAAATATGATTTTCCTTTCGATAAATCAATTAAGGATAAAAATAAAATAGTAAGTTATTATCTATGTATATGAATATAATTTATCTTATAAATTTAATTTTATTCAAATCTTAAATAATAATAATAATAATATACTATTAGTTTTCAAATGAAAATATTTAATATTTATTATGTTATTTCAGTAAAATCCAAAATATTTTATAGATATATAAATATAGAAATTTTATAATAATAATATTGAATACTATATTAATCCTTATTCTCAATTTCTATTAAAATTTTAAAATTAGTTACTCAAAAAATAACTTAATGAGATAAAAAAAAAAGAATGGGACAATCCAAATAATTCCAAGATTTTGCATAATTAATGACGTGACATTCTAGCACTTATGAATTCAGATTAACGGTGGGTAGTAAAATTGGACATAAAAAAATGTGAGTGCTGAAAGAAGAAAATTTATAACTATGCAGTAAAATAAAAAATGGTTATTTTACATGCATGAAAACCATAAATAAATAAATAAAAACGAGCAAAAAGATGAAGAAGAAAAAGGACAGAAGAGAACAAGTGTCATGGAGAATTCGAATTCATTACATTGTAAATGTAGCTTATAACCGATTCACTTCGTCGGCATTTTTACTGTTAGCTATCACAAGATGTTTTTGTAAGTATTTTTTATTTTATTCTATTATCAATAACAAATGGAAGACGCTAACATCAATCATGCATGTCCACGACTTACCAAATTTGAGAGTCTACCTAAATTTATGAGAATTTCATTTCGACTCATGGATTCAAGAGTTTATTTTATATAAAATAATAATAAAATATCTATAAATAACATATAAATTAAACATTTCAATAACATAATAAAATAAAATAATAAATTATAAATTCTACAATATTTAAATAACCAAGTCTAATAATGCATCACTATACATAATAATTTGTGGAGGTAATAGTAGTTATAAAGTATTTCCATTGAGGGTTTGATATTGTTAGAGAACAATGGTTTGTTGTTAGAGTGAGAGTTTTTCGAGTCAAGAATAATACATCAAATGAACTTATGTTGAACCCTAAATACATAGAAAACAACCCAAAATGACTTATATTTTGGTCTAATTTTTTTAACTTACTGACTTGTTGACTCAGTGGCTCAGTGGTTAACTCGAGAGTCTATCGAGTTTACATAGAGTCTATCGAGTCTATCCAAAGTTTATTAAAATGAGAGTTTACACATGAAAATAAGTGGACTCATAAGAATTGACGAGTTGATTCGAGTATTTGATAATCATGCCCATGCCTACAAAATCAATAAACCAAAAATTTTCTCATAGCAACTATTAGAGATCGTGATGTTGAACGTGCACATAAATATTTTTTATTTATTTTATTTAACACGTAGGTATATCATAAGTAATATATAATTATAATAAGAGTTTAATGTATATGTATTGAATGTCATTCAATTACAAATTATTGTTTAAATTACTTTAAAATAATCATTTTAAAAATCAATAAATTTATTATTCATACATGATGAATTATGAGTGAATGATTATGTAAAAAAATTAAAACTTTTAATATATAACCTTTTTCTCTTATAATAATTAACAAACTAATTAAAGAGACAGCAAACATTTTAAAAAGTAATAGTACTTGGACATGCAAGGAGACCTGATTCAATATAGTATTGTTGGGCATCTCGGACCCTCAAATATCAAATTGCGGAAGCAGAATAAAATCAAAAGGGGAGCGAGAGAGACAAATCAGAATTTATTTTACGTGAAAAAACCTTCCTCAACGTGAGAAAAGAAAAACTCACGGGACCTAATCTAGTATCAAAATTCACTATAACAAATCACGGTTACAATGAATCAAAAACACACCAATGTGGTGGTACACTCAACCTCTCCAACAATGGTGGTCACTCAAACGAAACCTAGAGTGTTTCACTCAAACTCTCTAAGAATCTCTCAAATATGCAAGCACATGGGCTTGCTCAAATATGACACTCAACACTGTCACTTGAGACTTTCAAATTTCTGTGTGTTTTCCCTTTACCCTTACTCATCTATTTATAGGATGAATTAGGTTTACAACGGGCTAGGCCTAAGCCGTCAAATATATCTTATCAAACAAGATTATATCTTATCAAATAAATATCTTTTCAAAATAAATATTTTATCAAATAAAGATAAGATTATCAATCAACTAAAAACGAATATTATCCGATAAGTATAACCCAATCAAAGCCATATGAAGTGTCTTGCTTTCACTTTGACCATACCACAAGCCTAGTTAATTAAGCTTCAGTCTTGTCAACTGTGACCTTTATTGCTCCTTCTGCCGTTTTGGTCTCCTCATCTTCCGCTGGTGTTGGATCTTGTATTATAACTTCTTTGGGCCTTTCCTCTGTCTTCAAATTATCTATCACCACTTCCTTGGTCTCCACATGAATAGCCGGGAGTTCAGCTTGTGGGGCATCAATTGTTGCTGCTTCTTTCGGTTCTTGTTCTGTTTCTTCCTTTGGTTTTTCGGTTGCTGCTGGTTCTGGGGCTGGAACATCAATGCCTGATTGTTCTGTTTCTGGGATTGTTTTTGTCTCCTCAGTCTTGGTCGATACCTCGTTGTTACTTGTTTCACTTTGGTTCAATTTTGTTGGGATTTGTGCATCCTGCAAGATCCAATTTCAATTCAAAAAGCAAATTCATGAATAAGTTGAGAGATAAAATGGCACGTCACATAATCAAATCTGGCAACTTAATTAGAGAAAAATGTGGATTGGATAAATAGGCATAGCTCAGGAGGAGAAACTAAAGAATATTGAATCCTTCAACTTGAATTGATTTATTTCTTTTGTTTCTAATAAAAGTAGAAGTTCATATAATCCACCACTGGATATATACTATGTGATATGTAAAATTAACTGGAAAATGAATTCTGCTTCACAACTAGATAGGGTCAGAAGGCATGAAACTCCGCCACTCTGTTTATGACCAACGATGATTCATACGACGCGAAATTGTGTATTACGAATTGTATAGTGGTGATTTGTATACGTAGATCTCATATAATACAGTAGTACTTAACAAGAACATTATGATATGTAAATTTGATCAGCTGATCAAGCTCTGAGTAGAATGAATCTCCCAACAAAAATAATAATTTATCACATATATTCATCGCATATATACTGCGTAGAATAATATGAAGTAGTAGTATAATCTTTGACTTTGAGTTACCTGAACACTGGCCATTGAGACAAAGCCAATAATTGTAAGGAACCGAGACTAAAGCGAGAATGGTATTAGCAGTAAGCTAGCTAGCTAGGCAAAGAGAGTACTTTTGATTTGTGAGGAGCTTATCAAAGTGAGAGGTATATATAGTGGTTTAGGAGTTACAAATAGAGGGATCAAACATTGGGAGATAGTTATTGAAACAATCTTTTTTCAGACAAGCACTCCATGACACTGACAGAAATAAAAGACATCAGCATGCGTGTCCATTACATAATTAGATGTTTGGACTGTTAAAAGTGTCCATATTAACATGTGTTTGGATTAGTTTTTAATTTGACCAAAATCAAGTCGAAGCCAAAGCAACAAATAGTTGCTTAAACTTTTTGAATTCTTTACCATGATTTTGAAAAGTATCCAAACCTACCGGTATTAATTAACACACTTAAAAGTTAATATAGTGTTTGCGTTTTCTTTTTTCAACTTCACTTATTAAAATAACAGGACTGCTAGCTATATGGTACGAAAGACACGAAAAGAATACGTGTAAATATTGTAAAAATAACAAGTTAAAATGTTAAAAGAAAATTAAACAACATTGAGCCCAATAAATAGATCATAATCAAAACCAGCTAATCCCAAAGATATCCCACCAAAGCCGAAATAAACAAAAACCTAAATATCAAGATTTGCCAATAAATTCTGCAAATTTCTTTTGGTAGAGCAGTGCCACCTTATTGCCTCTTCAAAGCTTTCAATTTATTTTAATCGTTCTTTGATTAATATGTGGTAGAAAGAAAATCCAACAACAAAAATAAAACCATTTTGGTATAAATCATTAACAATTCATTAGCAAATAAGGAATGGAAAAACTGAGGCTTTATGGTGGCGATAAAGAGCATAGGGGAGGAGACATTATACAAAATGGTCATTCAACCTCATTCCGGTTTATGGCAGCTAAAAAGGTTAAAGAGTATCACGGATATATAGAGTCGCGGTGCCGCTGAAAAGGATTCGGAACGTGAAGCAGAGACTTAAAAGGAGATCATCTGTAATTGAATTGAATTAAAACCGTATAGGAAAAATACCAAGTCTTTCATAACTTTTTAAAAAAAATAAAATAAAATCATTAACTATATTTTTTTTCTTTTCTTGTTGTAAAAATAACATTATATTTTAAAATAGTATACAAATACATGTGGTCTAATTTTAAAATTGAGAAATTTGTATTATTTTATATAAAAATAAATTTACATAATTTTTATAAATTACATAATAATTTACAAATTAATTTATGTAATTTTTTAATTTATATAATTAGTATTAGAAATTTATTTATTAAATAATTTGTATAGTTAAAACGAAAACATTAACACGTAAGTTTCCTAAAAAATTAAATATTAAAATTTTATTAATTAATATAATTAGAGTAAAAATGATTTATATATTAAAAACAAATTACAAAATAATTTATGTAAATAATTTATATATTAATTTTTGAAATTTAATATATTAAACTATTCAAAATAAAATATATAAAATGATATAAAATAAAGTTTAAAAATTATATATTAACTATTTATAATTTATAATTTTTTTATAATTAATTTTTTTTTATAACTCTTGATTAGTAATACATACAAAATTATGTATATAATTAACTGCATAAAACAAATGTCTAAATGATTTATTATCTTATATTTGAATAAAAAGTAATCAAAATTAACATTTTTAAACCAACACAAACATCACATCAATATCAATTTCAGATGGTCAATTAACAATCAATTGAAAAAAAAATTAAAATTATTTATTCTAAAAAATAAGAAAATTAAATGTCTTCATTTAAAAATAAGAAAACAAAATTTAAAAATTTAAAATTATTGAAAAATAAAATTACAATTTAATCTTTAATATACATGATGACGGATTTGATGATATATGAAGAAAATGACATATGTAATGCAACACAGAACACCTTCTTCAGGACTACTGCGGAGTCCCGAGTGCGCTTTTCTCCTGCCTTGGTATTTAATGTAGTGCTTCATCCTTATTTGTTCATTCTAATTTACCAATCAACCACAGATATACGAGCCTATTGCTTCTACAATTCTCTCAACATAATTTCTGAACAACTACAGACAGCTACGCATTTTTAGTTGGAACAAATGTAAAAGCAGATTTAGGAGTACAGATTTGAGTTACATTAATACTGGATAATTGACTCCTAATTTCACAAATCACTTATTATAATACTAGTGATTTGCATTGAATAGCAACAAACATGTCTCGAAACATCGTTGTATCAAAAGATTCAAAACTCATTTCTATACTATCTGGCCACAATCTTCTATTACTACCGGTTCAGATGTCCTGCCACTTCCTGAACCCACTTTCTCCATCTCCTGCACAACGCTGTATCCATCAACAACTTTTCCAAACACAACATGTTTCCCATCAAGCCATGGTGTCTTTGTAGTACATATGAAGAACTGAGAACCATTAGTATTGGGTCCAGCATTTGCCATGGAGAGAATACCAGGACCAGTATGCCTCAAATTGAAATTCTCATCTTCAAATTTGGAACCGTAGATTGACTCACCCCCTGTCCCATTCCCTCTTGTGAAATCTCCTCCCTGACACATAAATTCTGGAATAATACGATGAAATGCAGAACCTTTGTAGTGTAAAGGTTTCCCAGATCGTCCAATCCCCTTTTCCCCAGTGCAGAGAGCCCTGAAGTTTTCAGCTGTTTTTGGGGTTCCATCAGCAAACAACTCCATCACTACTCGCCCAGCTTTCATCTTTCCAATTACAATATCAAAGAAAACTTTTGGATTCTTTGACATATTGATCACCACTTTCTCTAGCCTCAATGAAATTTCTTAGTTCCTACACAGATAACATTGTGACTTTTAAAATAGCATTCTATTATTGATATTAAAAACCAATATGGGAGAATTCATTAATTATGGACTATAACTGAAATAAAAACAAACTGACAGCATAGCCATAACTTCATTTTTGTAAAAGAAAAAACAAAACAAAAAATATGTAAACACCAAACAATGCTTCAAGTCAAATTGCCTTAAATGGGAATCGAAAATGTTTTTATTTTTATTTTTTAGATTGAGATATTAGAAAGGAATTATAATATTTGCCACAATGTGGAAGTGTTATTCCCATATGAATTGGAACACACAAAAATTCATGGTGGCAACATTAGATGTAGCTTAGGTTTATGTTTTGTGCTGATGACATAACGAATCAGTACAAGACCGTCCATAAGCACAGCATGTAGTATATTATACAAAATCCTCAAAGGAACAAGTTTCACTTGCAAAAACTGTTCCCTTTGCAAAATAAATACAAATAAATCATTAATGTGTTGGTTAGAGAATGTTCATCATTCTGCACAAAACCCTCAAGACATGCACATCAAGAAGATCTGAATTGAAAAGAGGATGATATGCGATTTCGCACAAGTTTTGAACTCACAGGCTGTAACAGAGCGCCTGCAAGTCTTCGATATGTGCAGTTTGAAACAATATCAATAGTAATAAATTGGGAGAGTGAGAGAGAGTACCTTTGGTGAGGTTGAAGTTGCCTACGTATAATGAAAGGGGCGCGCAACAATGGCCTAAATATACAACATGCCGTAGCCCTAGCCGTGATGAGGGTTTAGGGTTTTGCATAATTGCGGGTTGGGCTTCATACTGCAGGCATCCACTTACAAGGTAGTTATTTCCTGCACCTCCTTCTCTTTTGCTTCCCCACTTCACCATCCAACCTTGGCCTACCCTTGCGTCATGGCACCTCCTCTCCCTTGGTCCCTCATGCCGCCATTTTCTAGGATCAGCAACAAAGCTCTTAGAGACGTTGGGGCAAGATGTGTCACAATTTAGGAATAGCAACTCGAGGGGCAATGCTACGAAGTGGACCTTTGATTTGGTTGGTGATGAGGACATTGCAGAACCACGCAGAAGCATAGATTTTGATCATGATGAAGGAGTCATCGTCTTTCCATATGCAAGGTCTTATGCGGATATGTTGAGAAAGGGTGTGTCAATGTGGTGGTGGTGTGGCGTGGGTGATGAAGTCTTAAATTAGGCCATTAGTGGAAAAGGAAAAAGTGAAAATGCAACAAAGGTGTCACCTTATTCTAGAATGTGAAAATTATATTTTGAAATATATCAAAATGATTTGGAATACCTATTTCAGAATATAATATTGACATTCTGAAATAGTTATTCCAAAATATTATATTATTTCATAATAATCATTCCAAAATAGGAGGGGTGACTAGTCAGAGATATTTTTGTCCATTGAAGTCCTTGGTAGGTGCAGGAAATAAAAAATGGAGCTGTGTGAAGTAAAAGTCAAGTATAAAACGTGCTAAAAAAATATAATGCATTCTTTTTCTTACATTTGAGTTTAGATGGAGTATTAGTAAAATTTTATAAATTTGAATTTTACTATAGCATGTCAAATTAAAATTTGTTTATAATTTTTTTAAGGTCTTGCTTTCTAACAAGTTAAAGAACTAAAAAGAAAAAATATTTATTATATAAATCACAAAAAAGTATTGAAAAAATAATATGGAGTACCATTTTTTATGTTCCAATAAAAATATTTCTATTTAAGTTTCTTAACTAATGCTCTTAAGGCATTAGTTAGCATTTGTCTTTTCTTGATACCTCTAAAAAAGATTTTTTTTATAATTTATTCTTCAATTTTTGTAAGTTTCTTTTAATTTTTATATGCATTTAATTTTACAGAGAGTATAAAACGTGTTAAAAAAATCCCTTCTAATTTGTATGCATTTAAGACGAGGCCAACGGTAATCAAATAGCAAGAACTATACATATGATAGCCTTAACTACTACCAATTTCTACAATTTTTACTATCACAACCATATATTCACCATTGTGCAATATACGTTGAAAAATCTAAGTTTTGGCACATTCATCCATCTTTTAATAAATAAATGCAAGTATACGCAATTTAAGAATTTTGCATTTTATCATTTTCTGTTTGATGATGGGAAGCAGTTCTATACACCTTGTCGAAATCCATAATTCATTGTACGGTAAAAAGATCATACAGAAAAATGGTTAGCAAAATGAACCTAGTATCTAGTATGTTTAGTTTGTTATGAATTTCAGGTTCTCTTTCAAAATGTCAAAGTAATGAATTTTGAGGAACCTAAAAAATTTGAGACATTTAAATTTGTCTCACAATTTTTCACCTGCACAGTGCAGGACTGTTCTAAGTTCATCTGTTATCTCATGAAGGAGGATAGGTTTTCGAATCAATCCATTCATTCCCACCTGTAGACATCTCTCCTTGATGTGTTCTTCTTCACTTGCAGTAAAAGCTATGATCAAGGGCCAATTATGGCTTTGGAACTTCCGAATCCTTCTTGCAACTTCAAAACCATCCATTTCAGGCATGTGAAGATCCAACAAAATAATTTTGAATGAGTTACCAGAGGCACTTATAGCACCAAGACATCCAAATCCTGATGAAACAGCAGTTACTTGACATCCCAATTTCTCAAGCAGCTTCTTGGTCACAGTCTTGTTTACATCATCATCATCAGCCAAAACAACCTTAAGCCCTCTAACCTGAGAGTTTGAAAACTCTTTGGGAGCAAGAATGAATCTTCCATGAGATGATCCTATCTGAAACTTGAGAAGAAGTGTTATTCCTTGTGCAAAACCCAGAGAGTTAGTTGATATCCAAATATTACCTTGCATCATCTGCATATTATTCCCTATTGTATCAATACTCAGAATTACAAAAAAAAAAAAAAAAAAAAAAAAAAAAAAAAAAAAAAAAAAAAAAAAAATCACACCACAATAAACTAAACATATTTCAGTTGGTTTATCACTGAACTACTGAAGGCTGCTCTCTACCAACCCATAATCAGCTTGGTTTTAGGCCCAAAGACAGAATCCTTCAGTTATAGAAGGAAATACCAGGTGTAAAATCTTGCTAGACTCAAAGGACACCATGACTGTCATTAACAAAAAGAATAATTTATTTTTACGACGAGAGAAAAAAAGACAGGTGTTCACAGACTCGAGATAAATTAAAGGTCGTGACATAAAAAAAAGCCTTCTCCCCTCCGCTGAAACATGCAAGGAGAGAAATCTGTGCAAAATTGAATGTCAATATAACAGTACCACAAACTAGAGATCAGTGATTTTGGATTAACAGATCAACTGTAATTTGACTTTCTCGATGAATATTGACAAAGTCAGCATTATGCTTTTGCTGATTAAAAAAAATTGAGAAGATGAAGTCAAGTGACAATTATTAAACTTTTTTTTTTTTTTTATCAAGTTAAGGTCTTAAACAATTGATATTAGACCACATGTATTTGTATTGGATTTCTCAACTGTTAGAAATGATAGAAGTCATTTTCGTTGTTGAAATACATTATACGAAACATATATAAACTATATGCCTCCATGCTTCAAAAATGGCTACTACTTTAGAGAATGTGTATATTTTCAGCCATATTTAAATTTCTGTTGCTTATGTAGACATAGTGTTTGGGTTTAATTGTTGTAACGTCCTATATTGTAATTACTTAATTATTCATTTTATATTTTTTTTTTTTAAATAAATAAAACTAAATAAATAAATAAAAATGAAATTTCGAAAGGAATTAAGAACAAGAGGGGCTAGATATAAACATACACCATATTATAGGCCTTGTCTATTTTACATTGCCATACATGTAGCCTAACTATAATTGACATATCATAGTACTTCAACCATTGTTATTTATACACAAGGGTCACAGCCTATTATTTAAACATAGTCCACGGTACTGTCTCCGTCACTGAGCACTATTATGGGGTCCGTGGCGGGATTTGGATACACAGGAGCAAACTGAAGGAAGGGATCATATGGATTAAATTCTTCACTAAAAACAGAGATTGGGAAATGAGTTCCGAAGTAGATGTGAGCTCGGAGAACTGGCTGCATGGTGACTACATAACAATTTCTGACTTCATCAATGTACCAAGCTATATCCAATGCATCAAGGAACAGTATGATGGAAGCCATCTAAGATAAAATATGAAATAAATCTAGTGAGAAATAAATTTCTCAGTAGGCAAATCTAAACCACCAAAGACGTTAGCAGGTTAGTAAATCAA